>JAEQBH010000699.1:600000-947500 GCA_016808115.1 Tetrastigma voinierianum | reverse complement strand
AATATTAAGCTAATTAGGTGAGCCTAAATAGATAGCTTCCCTCTGATCTTCCACAATCTGCAGTCCCACTATAGTGGTGTAACTATCTCTTTTAGATATAACACACCTTTCAGGACATTATCCTCATAATGATCCCATAATTCGGATCTCTATGAAGTTATCAGGCTGCTTTTATGATCTTCTTTATCTTTATTATCCTGATAGTATAACATTATATACATTGCATTGACTTGAACAATTCTGAGCTGTGATTTTCCTCTCTTTATCATCCCAACCTATAGTGAGTCTGCTATTCATATAGGCCTCGTGGCGCCATTTCAATAGTTGAGTGGTAGTATTGTTGACAATCCATTAATAGTGAGTCATCCTGTCTGACTTCCTTTAAACTCTAACACACAAACATGACGCCTCTTCAATGTGTGTGGTTCTTTCAGTTGGCCCATCCGCTGAGGATGATGAGAAAATATCTTGAAATGTAACCTTTAATTGCCCGAGGAGGCTTCTACGTAAAGCTAGGCCCAATCGGGAAGTAAACAGGTGGATCTCTATAGGCACTTTGCTCGATGCAGTGATCTGGGTGAAATCACACAATCTCTTTTGCATTCTTTGTTAACTTCTCGAATTGGTCACTATTTTTCATAGGTAGAAATGGGCTGATTTAAGATGATCAATCTATCAACAATCACCCCATATCGCGTCCTGTACTCTGCAACATCTGGGTCCTACCATAAAATCATTGTGATTTTCCATTTCCTTGAGGTCAGTTGTGAAATACAGGTCTTCAATACTCATTATATTGACATCATTGTTGAACAACTCTTATATATCTTTTCTTGTACCCCCTCCACAGTGGTGCCATAAAGGAGTGTGATACATTTTAGTAGCTGGGATGCATGTATCAGAAAGAATGAGCCTCTTCATAATCTCTTTCACACAATTCCTCCCACATCTGGTACACACAGCTTCCTGTTTATCATGTTGTATATCTACTCATTACCAAAAATCCTGTTTGCCAGGACTATTCCCTTTTCAACAATCATGGTGGATCTTGGAGTGCAGGCTCCTTATCACACATCTCATGCAGAGCAATTACTGAAATGTAGCTAGTAAAGCTCCGGTGTGATGACTCTAGTCTCACCTAAGACCTCAATTCCACAGGGCGTCTGGGGAGGCATATACGGCCTTTAGAGTAGTGAGATATTATGGAACCCGTAAATTCTCTTTGAAGCATCAGCTCTCACACGTGGCACTCGGATGGTACTCATTGAATTGCACTCATAATCCTTAATGAGCTCTGACCCATACTCCTGCATCTCATATTTAATTCCATGCGTAGATAAATATTTACTTGAATATAGTCGTAAAAATTCATGATTATATATTATTCCATCCCACTCTCTTACGTAGAGCAAAGACTTCTGATGACTAGCTCTAGGTTTTATTAATACGATAATTCTGCTCATCAACTATTGTTAATCTACGACATATCTTTATAATTTAATTTCTAGTCTGCCACTATTTACACAGATGCATCATAATACCTTTGTATGTCATCACCTGTTGGAAGTGTAAGCTGGGGCTGAGGTCAATTTTCAGTTTGGTTCATGAAGCTTTGCGACATGCCTGCGACCATACAAACTTTTCCTGCCAGCATCAAGTTTAGTCAAAAGGAGCTTCTAACTTTGAAAACCCCTCAGCAAGCGATAGTACCCTACCAAACTGACTTGTATCACCGGTCACATTAGTAGGTGGTTTCGAGTTCTGTCTGCCTCAATCCTTTTTGAAGATCAACAGAAATCCCTAATCATGTCTGAAAGCGTAACATCCTTGGCCATTCTGATTAGCGCCTAACTAACCTCCACAGTCTGTGAAACAATCTCAAATGCTCCTCATGATCCTTTATACTGAATAGGTCAAATGATTAATGAATACTATATAGTGAATCTAAATAAGATTTGAAAAGATCCTATTCATAAATCCATAAAAGCATTTGGGGCATTAGCTAGTCAAATGGCGTATGACTGAGCTTCGTAAATGCCTCCCAGTGAACTACAAAGGCGTCTTAGGAACATCCTCGACTACAGGATCTTTGAGGTGATGGTAACATTCCATATAAATTTTGAAAATGCCCTATAACCTCCCACGTAATTGATCAAAGGTAATCAATCTGTGGAAGCGGGTATTGATTCCGTATTGTCTGACTCTGTAGTCAATACACAGTATCAAACCTTCGTCAACAACTACCAATAGGCAGAGAATAGTGAGTACTTGGCGACAGCTGTATTAAGCTCTTCCATCTGGCCCTTCAGTGCCGCTCAAGGCCATCCTGTAGGTGTAGAGATTGGTTGCATCCCGAAGAATGGTCATCCCGAAATCAATCTCTCTCATCTGAAATTGTCGCTTGGAAGATCCTCAAAATACATCAGGAAATTCTCATTGCAGTATCTTTCCAGGTCAAACTGCCCTGTCTCTCAATAGCTTATTAAATTTACCCACGATATGACTTAGGAGCATCTTGCAACCTTCATAGTGTGTGTAATCTGTTAGGTAGTGTCTTATGTAGAACCACAGCCTCATCGCCCTAAATGTAAGGGAGACCCTAACCTCTTTTCTGTAATGATATCTGTGGGCATGATGTCGAATGGCCAATCCATGCCTAAGATAACATCAAAGTCATGGATATACAATAATATGAGTCCCCTTTAGAAACTCCTGGCCTCAATCAATCATACCTTTATCCATATAAACACTCTCTGCTATATTAGTGAATCCCACATTTAGGAAGAGATACCACTATCTTTGCCAGTCTATAGGTTGGACTCCACATTAACATTTGAAATAAAACCCATAGAAATAAAAGAATGTGTAGCTCTAGGGTCTACATGAATATAGTCATCACGATGGCCGAGAAATCATACATCCACGACATGAGGAGGCATTTGGCATCTCTTTGGGTAGCATAAATACCACAGCATGGGTCATAGGTCGGCTGGGAGTCTCTGGGTGGTGACCTCTGCCTGCCTGACACACTAGGTCTACTAGAAGGAAGTAGAGCCTCTGGGATGCCCCTGTAATCGACCTCTACCCAGGTGAAAATGGCCTCTGTATTATTCTGTATGGTGACCCATTGATAGGAGCTAACGTGGACATTCCTTTGTAAAATGTCTATTTGTCCACACATACGTAACAAACATAATTTTATCTCACTCCCTCTATGATACCACCTTCCCACACTTACGACATTCTTTGTCTTCCAGTTGAAGAAGTTCCGGTCGGTGATTTCATGAACTATGATTGAATTCTTTGCCTGCGACACTATCTTACCCGACTACCATGGTGATTTCCTCCCTTTCTTGACTTTTCTTTGGATCACCTTGAGTCAGTGATAGATCCATCTCTTTTTGGTATGCGAGACCTGTGCAATCGGAGACTAATCCAATCCTCTCTCTGTCACGATGGCGGCTGGCATCCGTGCGGTGTGATGGCCTTAAAATGCTCTTGGCCTCTTTTCTCAGGCCCTACAAAGCCTCTTACTTTTACGTACCTCATGGTCACAAAATAGAGAACATGTCGCACTAGTTCAAGAACTTTTATAATATCAGCACTTGGTCCCTTGCTCAAGCACGAAAAAATCTTCAATTTTCCGATCTTTATAAGCCGTAAGGTAAATTTCTCTAGAAACTCCTCTTTTAAAGCGAGTCCGGGACACCTGGAAATGCGTCTACCATCTTGCTGCTCTGATTCAGGTCTCTGTCTCAATAGGAAATAAAATATGTCACCATGCTCATCAGACATCCCTTAACAACAGACACCCTCTCATTACCCTCTAACACGACCATTCCTTTTTAGGATCTATTAGTCATAATTTTGCCCTAATTTCCTTGCCCTCTCAATGGACCTTTGTGGCTCCCACTGGGGGTGGCGAAATGCGTGGCTAAAATGCGAGCCATCTTATCAAGCGGTATATTCCTCCTGCCGAGGCTCTAGAGAGGATGCCGGGTCACACTGTGAAGGCTCTGGAAGAGAGACAAAGAGTTTGGAATAAGACATTAACATAACTGTCTATATGTTCCTCAATTGGAGCGGAACAACTCTGAGGAACTCTCCTCTTAGATTTGCATTGACCTTATTACATTAACATTTAAACGCCTATCATATATTGCAAATTCATATGCCATTTAAATTATTAACTCTTTCTGCAGTGCACCTTTAAATCAAATATTAGATCTGTTTTAGGGCGTGGAGACTTTTCAAAACACCAAAACTTTATTTTCAAAAGCAGGGCTCACGATACCATGTGAAGGACCCGACAGGGTTTCCTTTTTCTAACTTTCACGAGACCCTCCGTCACTCCTACAGTTTGGAAAAAAAAAAACCTTTCATTTATTTTAAACCTTTTAAAGTGAATCCGTTGGCAGACGGAAACACATTTATAAATTCATTTTCCATTAAAATCTTATAAACATGGTAGACAAAGAAATTTTTTTTTTAAACATTAAACCCTTTATAAAATCGAGGCGAGTTTCCTCTGTTTGAGGACATGTCCCAATTTACATTACCTGTAATGGCTCAATTTAATTTGCCATCCAACAATGGGACATCAAAGTACCACAGCCAATTTCAAATCAAAACTTTAAAATTATTTTACGAACACTATGGATATATAAACAATATTTTAAAACCTAAATACATTCTGAAATAAAGGTGCACATGTGGTTATTTAAAACAAAAACTATACATTGTCAAAGGTGATGCCATCATGTGGTAGATGTCAACGGCCGGATGCTCGGCGAACGTCAGTCTCTGCTGAAAACATTTATAAAACATTTGGAAAAGGGTGAGTTAAAGGGAGCTACCGGTGAGAGTACGAGTTCATAGGAAAATAATGTTTCCAAATATAGTTCAAATACAATGTGTAAAACAATTGTATAGAGATCTCATTTCATAAGCATTTACTTTGCATTCTTTCCTTTCTATTCCAAATACAACGTGTAAAACAATTTTATATGAGATCTCATTTCTATAAACATTTACTTTACTTTCTTTTCCACATATAGTTCCAAATACAATGTGTAAAACAATTGTATCAACATATCTTTTCAATATACTTTCTTTTCCTTTTGAATCCGTCATATCAATGGAACCATCTAGATTAACCACCATTGGTCATGAAGAACCTCACGAGAAACGGTCTTTACGATCACGATGGCCCTAAAAGGAACCTCAGAAATGCGTGCCGCAGATTTAACCACCATTGGCCATGAAAGAACCTACGAGAAGCCTGATCACTACGATCAGATGGCCCAAAAGGAACCAGATAATCGTGTCTTTCTTTTAAATACCATTGCACTATGGAATAGAAATCACATTATTCATCGTTGTTAAACTTTTCGTACTTTACGTGTGTATGGCAATATGCATCCTCTTCCCCTTCCCTCTGCTCAAAGATGCCTTTTCCGCGCATGTACCATGCAGCGTAAAGTACTTTAGTCGACTTTCCTTTAAACTTTGTTTTTTTTGTAACATAGGGTAACCATGGATTCAAACATTTTCATATAAACATGTATATATAAAATATACATTCATAAACATTCATTCATATGGAAACCATAAATCATACTTTATAAAACTATGGAAACCATAATCATTTCATATTTTGTCAGCGCATGCTTTATAAAACTATGGAAACCATAATCATTTCATATTTTCTCAACATAAAATTTAAAGTCAAAGAAAGCCACATTTCTTTTCATTTGAACATTTATAACATAGATATGAAATCATATACAAATTGATAAACATTAATATATATATATATATATATATAGATTTTCATAAACATTTACATTTTCCTCACCTTAGTTATATACTGACCCTTTTTCCTCCTTCAAATAAAACTTCCACCTCCACCTTGTCCTTTATCACATTCCTCCAGTCACATTATCCATAAAATCCATTAACATCCATACCTTAATCTTGTTCAATTAAACCATTAACTATCTTATGCTTTCCGGTGATCTTGAATTTAATCACTTCCAATTGATTAAAATCAATTGAACTTTCAACCTCTTAATTTCTCATTATTTTCTTATGCTAACTCATGATACTACCCTTCAATAGCCCACAATATGTCATGAAATGGTCATGCCAAAACCCGTCTATTCACATCGACATAACCAAGCAACCTGGACATTTGGTGCAACCGTAACTTTTCAGTCACGTTCTGTTCATCCACTGTCCTTTACATGTATATGGTTAGAATATTGACACAATGGGCTTTCCATAGAGTCCAAGAACACCTAAAACGGAGTTCGGACGAAGAAGTTATGGCACTGAAAGTGCAGGCCATGACCATTGTGTCCCAGGAATTAGTGTCTTTGGTGCACTTTGAATGAATTATGAGTCCCAATGGGTCAATTTTGGATTGACCTATTTCTGTGAGGACCGTTTGCTCTATCAGTCTTCGGTTAGCAATTTGAATCCTCGGGTCGGTTGAGTGATGGTCAAGTTATGTCCAAAATACCGTCATGGAGTCTTAAAAACAGAACAGAAAAACTGCCTGAACATAGCTCCACTTTGAATGCATTTGAGTCCAAATGGGTCGGAATTTGGATATACCTATTTCAATGAGGATTGTTGTCCTATCAGTCTAGTTTACTTAACAATTTGAATCACTCAATTCGGATGAATGATGGCTAAGTTATGGCCAAAATACGGTCATGGAGTCGTAAAAACAGAACAGAAAAACTGCTTGAACATAACTCCACTTTGAATTCATTTTTGAGTCCAAATGGGTCGGAATTTGGATAGGCCTATTTCAAGGTTCAATGTTCTCCTATTAGTCTAGTTTAATTAGCAATTTGAATCACTCAATTCAGATGAGTGATGGCCAAGCTATGGCCAAAATACAGGCATAGGGTCAGAGAAAAAAACTGGACAACATCTCCCTTGGATACACACCATACCATGGCGAAATTAACTAGGAGTAGGAGAAAAACCCTCAAATGGCGTGATTTGGGACACCACCTTTTCTCGGTTTCCGCGAAAACCGGACCTCGGACCTTGGCGAATCTGGTGATTACATTATCCGCCAGACCCTCGTCGCGTCGACTTTAATTCCTCGACCTAACGAATCCGATGGCGAAATCGGGTGAATCGAAGAGAGAAGATTGTTTTTTTTCCTCTCTCTCTTACTCTCTCTCTTACGGTTTGGCTGAGACCAAAATGGAGAAGGTTCCGTTTTTAGGATATTTATAGTGTAGATACGTGGCTGCCATGTCACACCACGTATACCTTTGGTCCGTTTTCGCTCCTAAATAATTTATTTCGTCCCAGTTTCAGTTCCATCTATCTTAAATGAAAATTCTTTAAATATTTGACATTTTTCGGGATTTTTCTAATAATCTCGTTTTCGAAATCCACTCGACGCCCGTCACCTCGAATTTCGTGAAAATCCAACTATCTCTGAATTCAACGAAATTTGACTGGGTTACTAGATTTTGCAAGACGAATTCAACAGTGAAGTCCGTTTCATCATCCGAGATCTAGAAAAATTTCAGATTTTTCTATGGCAAATTACCGTTTTGCCCTTTTTAAGAAAAATTGCATTTCGCATAACATAATTTTGTTTAACCTATTTGACTTCTTTGGACTCAATACATTTATTAGGAACATTTTTATTTTTTATTTCGGGGCTTGTTTTTTGAAAATTACTATTCATTAGTTTCCAGTCAAATACCTTGTCAACGAAATTTACTATTCATGAAGCCCCTTAAATTCGGTCTTAAAATGTACCAATTACTTAATTCACTTTCACGAGAATATTAATCTAAAAGTCTTTACTACCTTTCCTTGGAAATGGCGCCAAAGACTTGTTAGGCGGTGTGCATGTATATCAAAAGTTTATGCAGCTTAAAATACCACAAGTGCACGAGCCGTACAATTAGTAAGTGGACTAGAAAGTCCGGATATTGATCCCATTGGGAAGGTAGGTCTAAACGAGACTAAATACCCTAGCTACTTGATCCTTTCATTATCTAAGCTATCGATTCTTGATGAGAGTAAAACTAAACTACACTAAAACTATGCTAAAACGGGAGAAATTGGGTTATGTGGAGATTTCCTAAGAAAAGAAGACTTTGAAGAATAAAACTCAAGGTGAAATACTAGGGTTGGTTACTTCGATTAATGCATATGGTTTATATTTGATAAAAGCAAATAATGTGAATGTCTGCTTGTGCTTTCTCAAGGGAGATTGATATGATATTATCACTCTCATGACTCCCTTTGTTTATCAACATGTATGGAGCTAAACCTCTAATGGAGTCTTACGGTTCCTATAATGGATAAAATTAGATTATTTATTTGAAAAGTAGAAAGTGGTTTTATGTTCTTGAAACTATAAAAATGGGTTTAGTCTAAGACACTGCAAGTGCATAGGTCCTCTGATAATGTAAAAATTTGGATCATAAGTCGAGATATCATTCCCTCGGGGGTGACATAGTTTTAAATCAACTACCCTAACTACGGGATCCCACACTATTTGCACCTCCTGGTAAGTTTTGAAGAACTAGAATTAAAGATAAGATCATACTTATATTATATTTATCTAATTAAATGAAAATTTGAATTAAAACTAACAAAATAAAAATGATTTTGAATTAGTTCTGCGCTGAAATGGACCTTTGTGTAGGCTGGCGTGGAGACAATCAGTTTACGCATTATAACCCACATTGATTCTCTCCATCGGTTTTGGTGGATTTGTCAAAAGTACCTGTGTCTGACTTGGTTCTCCATTCACTTGTAGAGAGGTCACGATTCCTAAAGGCATGGATCTAATTAGTTCGTATGTTGACAACTCATATAGATGGAGTATTTTTAACTTTTTTGTCTTTTGTCTGCATTTCTTAAGGCTACTTGATTTCTGCATCAAGTCTGGGTCATTGCAAAACCTCTACAAAATGGTTGATGACTCATCCTTTAGATTTGATGGGTTTTTCTCTTTTCATGATTAGATCTCGAAGCTAACACAGATCAAGATCTTTCCATTTAAATTAAAGGTAAATCTCGATGGAGTTTAAATTAATAAAATAATCCTCTTGACTTCAAGCTGTAGTGAAATGGAGATTTATCTAAGTGAACTCTTAGGCTGTTAGTTCATCCGTGGTGATGCAACATACCCACAAAATTGAATGTTCAATGGGGAATCTCCATCTACGTGTCTCGGAGGGTCCACAAAGTCGAGCAATAAACGGTCTCAAAGATCTCGATCCACTACCTAATTAGGAACAATCAATTTAAAGACATCAATCAAATAATCCCCCATTTGAATTTTCTCTATAATAATTTGCGAGAAAAATTGTAATACGGCTTAACCCAAATTAATGGAAGTTGTGATCATGTCAAAACACATCCACAGCGACAATGAGCATTGATCAAATACGTGATAATTTAATTAACTAAGGCAATTTCAAGTGATGCAGTTCAAATAATTTCGAGGGCGGTAATTAGAGAAAATGAAGATTAAATCGGCTTCAACATTACGAGCCGGGTTCTTGTTTGAGGATCCAGAAGAAAAGAAAAGAAAAGAAAAGAAAAAGTCTATTGAAATTATACAATTGAGTCTTCTTACCAGTCTGGGATCTGGGTTCAGTAGAGCCCTCTCTTCTTGTGTATGTTATACATTCTAGCAATTGGGCGATTCCAAGGGCTCAGATTGGATTTCCCCAATTTTAGCCAGCCGGCTCGCTACTCAGGTCGTGACCTTAGAGGCCTGTCGCGACATTCTTTTGCCTTGTTTTTGTAATATTGAGTCACGACCTAATATCCTCTGTCACGACATTGTTCTTTGCAATTTTCTTCAGTTGGTTGTCGAACGCGATTATATCGCGACACGGTATCTTTCGCTCGCGGGTACGTGTTAGCGTGCTTTTTCAGCCGCGACAGCATCATTTACTGTTATCGCCAATTGATTCTTGGTCACAACCTCCCTTTCATGTTGCGACATCATTTCTTTATTTTTACGCCTTCATACAGGATTGCGAGCTCGATTGTTGATCTGTTTATTTTCTTGTCGCGACATGGAAATTAGGTCACGACAAGGTCGTTTCTTTTCTTGTTGCAATTCCTGTCGCAACCTCAAAAGCATGTCGTGGTCGTTCTTTCTTCCAATCTTGTCGCAACCTCATTTTTTTTTAATCTAGCGATTCTACTCAATTCAGCTTCTTTTTTAAAGTCGTGACCTAGAAATGTGCCAGAAGTGATGTGGCAGTGGTGGCCCTTCTTACCTTGTTCTTGTCACAGTTGCTCAAACTTTGTCACAACATGTTTTAACTGTTCAGCTCATTTTAATGTTGCAACCTCACTGGTGTCTTCAACTTATATTTTGTCGCAACAACAACTTGCCTTGTGGAGACTTTGTCAGTTCATTTAGCAACAATTCCTTGTCATGACATCAATTATCTGTTACGACCAGAGTTCTTTTCTTTTGGTGTCGCGACCTCGATTCTCTATCACGACGTCGTTTATGCAATCTTAAATTTTTCTCTCTCGCGACTAATCTCAAGGAGTGTGACACATGAAAGCATTTGTCTTCTGGTTCATCGCAACATTATCCAATCGAAACTCATTGACTTAAAACTATCTTGATGAATTCCTTGTCATGACCCTCAACAGTCTGTCGCGACCTAGTTGCTTGTTCATTTATCTCCGTTTTTCTTGGTTTCTTCTGCTGGAATTTCGACTTCACTATACAGATACGCGCAAAATGTAAATTTGGTAAAATCTCCACATTTATGCATAAGAACGAGTAATTACATTGTAACATTAATCAGAAAAATGGATTAAAAATCAATTAGTTTTTTACTCATCACTCACCTAATTTCTCGCACTAAATCACCTATTCAATGCTAGGTCCTTCTAGTCGATTAAGTACAATACTTTTCTAAGGAAAATTTTCCTTAGGTATCCTATTGGTCACCTCTAGGTCCTTACAATATAAAAAACCCGAGCTGTGCTAGATTTGATCACTGTTAGGTCCTTACAAATCCAACACAATGCTTAAATGATGATTTTAATAAAATCCATTTAGTTCTATGTCAAGGCCTCGGGTTAATTTTCAATTGTCACACTGGAAGCCCTAGGTCTAACTTTCCTATTCTAAGTCTCAATCACAAATCCCAACACATTTCAATTGAATAAAACTGTAGTCAATCCAAAATTGCATCAACAAGCCTCAACATAAGCAAATTTTCACAAAATCATTCTAAAAATTTACCAAGCAGAACATTAATGTTTGTAGCCCTGAAAGAATCGTTTAGCCTCATGTATGTATCCTTCAAATGTGATTACAAATCAAAATAAAGAAAAGAGATTTGAAGGGAGTAGTTCAAATCTTCAAAAATGAAATATAGTTTATTCTCCAAAGCTACTTTAAACACAACACCCTCTAGTCAGTAGATTCTTCAAGCTAGCTCGAGATCCAAGAGAAATCAACACAAAAACTCAAAAATCTAAGTCTAGGCTAAGAGCTTCCAAGAAAAGAAAAAACCTCTAAGAGAGGAAGAAGTCTCTTAAAAATCATGCCCTAACCTTAAATGATTGTCCTCTCATCATTGATACAACTTATTCTTTAAATACCCTTGGAAAATGGGCCAAAAACTCATGCTAAAAAGTGGTCCGACGTCGCCATGTTGCGACATGAAATGCCTTCATTTTGCAACATGACAAAATGGGTACTTCAAAAATATTTTTTGATGTCATGACATGCCAGTAAGGTGGCTTCAGGAACTCTTCTCATGTCTCGACATCAAGATCTCCTATGTCACGACATGACAGTAAGGCTGCTTCAGGAATTCTTCTCATGTCACGACATCAAGATCTCTCATGCCGCGACATGATAGTAAGGCTACTTCAGGCCTTGATCTTCAGATGCAAGATGTCGCGACATGAAGATAGTTCATGTCATGATATGATAGTGCTTGCTCCTCATTCTTGATCTTCTCTTTACTTGATGTTGCGACATGATATAAGTCCATGTCGCGACATGGCAATGTATGTTCCATTCTAAAGGGACCCCATGTCACAACATGAGGCTCCATGTCATGACATGAGCATGTTAACATCACTTCTTATTCAATTCTTCACTTTCTTGCTTCCTTTGCTTAGGTATTCTTCATTTTATACAAAATCAAGGTAAGAGAGATTTAGCATGTAATTAAGTTATATAGGTGTGAATTTAGCATTAAGAACTCAATAATTGTAGGAAATGGATGCTTAAAAGAAGTATAATTCACACTTAACACCTGGTTCCCTTGATTGCTCCCTATAATCAAAGTGGAAAACGCTAAATATAAATAATGCAAGAATTCATTACTAAAGAAAAATGTTAGATTTCCTTATGAAGGAATGAAATAACATGGTGTTGAAAGTTGATAGACTTGAATAGTACTTGCAACCAGAATGCTGGAATTGCTTAAGTAAACATTGGATTTCATTGTGAAAACAGTATTATGCTGGAAAATTGATATAAACACTTGAATAAAACTTGCAACCAGAATGCTGGAATTCTTAGTAAAAATATTGAATTTCACTACGAATGAATGAAATAACGCTGCTAGAAATTTGCTAGAAACTTGGCTAACACTAGGAATTAGAATGCTGAAATTGCTAAAAGCTTGTAGAAAAGCTAGGATTTGCTGAAGTAGATTAACATTCAGTCGATTGTTGAGTTGTTGATTGATTGATTGATTGATTGATTGGTTAATTGGTTCTCCATTCTTCATCCTTCTCTACTCATTTTATAGACATAGAAGACTTGTTGCCCAAGTCTCCATTTCTCAACTCTCTCCACTTTCTGACGTAATTGCTCATGTCTTCCATTAAGGAAGCTTGTTCCTCAATAACTCACCCACATCTCCATTCTGGAGGTTTGATCCTTAAGAATTTTTCTATGTCTACATTATGGTGACTTGTTCCTCAAGCATATTCCACATCAGCACATAACTACCCAACTTCTTTGCCCCACTTCTGATATTTAATAAAAGCTTCATTTGACTTCCAAAAAATTTAAAAATTGCATAAATACCCCTGGACTTCTTCTATGGGATTGTACAAATGGATCTGGGTCTCTTTCTTTTGGACTTTTATTCATGGGCTTGGGCTTAAAATTTAACCCCATTCTTGGATCAGAGATAATTTTCAATTTGGGTGCAAACAATTGCCCCCTGCGCACATTGTGGCCCATGGGCCATATTGTATGTCAATAAAGCCCCTAAAATTGTCTTTAGGCTTATTTCCAATCCCATGAAACCCAAAATCCAGCTTCAGCCCGCTGATGTGAGTTCCATGAGTAGAGAGCAGGCAAGTCAGATTGAATAAAGAAGCAATTATTAATTCCCCAAGAAAAAGTTCCCATCATCATCAAGTTTAAACCTCCAACGTTTGTTCTTCCTACACCAAAGGATATTGTTCTTTCAAAGAAAAACCATCCGACTTCTCCTCCATCAACTTAGAATTTCCTTATTTCCTTCCCAAAAAAAAATTATTCTCTTTCTAAAACAAATCTCACTTGTTTGGATAAAGGAAAACCTTTTACTTTACCTTTTTTATCTTCTTCTTCCTCCATCTTCACCATTGCCATCACTGGAGTTGCAGCCGTTGCTACTGTCGTCATCGGCACCGCTACTGACAACACCACCATCGAAGTTGCTTTCGAAGTTGTTGATGGCACTGTAGAGGCTATCGATGTCGTAGCTATTGCTGAAGCTGTCATCGGTGTCGGAGAAACTACTATCACCGCCACTTTCACTTGCTGTTTTTCTATAATCGTCGGTGAACCCACTGTCGCTTGGCTAACGTAGTAGGAAGAAAATGGCTAATATGGCTCAAATTGGGTAACTATGGATCAATGCACATAAGGGTTAGCTAAAAAGACTCAACCGGTCCAAGGATGGCCTATATTATTTCCTAATCATTGTGTTGCCTAGGATTTCGCCTCAAGTGATAATTGAACAAGCTCTAGAGTTTTAAGATATTAAAATGAATGGTATTCACCTAATTCTTCTCTAAACCAAGCAAAATTGACTAAAATGGTAAATGACTTGTGCTTAAAATGATGAGAACTTTTGTCTAAATAGTCAACTACAAAGTCAAAACATTATTCTTTATGGTCAAATATCTCTCATTTTCTTCATGTGAAAGAAAGTTTAATCAATGTTCATCATAGGCATCACCATTAATCCCAAAATAGGCTCAACCAAAAAAAAAAAAGCAACTTAAAAATGAAAAACTGGAAACATTTAAAAGCAAATAAAACCCACAAGTAACTAAAAGAAAACACTAAAAATGGGATAATTGAAGTTGGAAATTTTTAAAAATAGAGGGACACCCCCCCAATACCGCTAAACTTAAAATATGCATTGTCCTCAATGTATTAAATATGAAAGATTAGGAACAGAAGACTCCCCTAGCTGATCGAGTGTGATCATTAGGCTAGGGTTGAGATGGGTCTTGATGAAACTCTCTCAATAAGATTCAGCTTCAATGTCCTGAAAAACACGAACAAAAACTAACATAAACACTAAAAACAAAATTAAAATATAACACTAACATAACTCAAACAAACTAAAGTAATGAATGGATAAAAATCCTTATTTTTGCTTAGGGTGCCTCCCAAGAGCTGCTCCGTTTTTAGAGTCCAGCTAGACTCTTTATGGAAGTCCGAGATCTTCGCTTTGGCCCTTCATCCATCGTGGCCAAAACTCCCTTTTCATTCTCATCGCTCATGAAGATGAGCTTCTCCACCTCCATCTTTTGCGATGTAAGCTAAAATGTCAACTCTTTGGTGGAGAAAAAGTTGGCCTCAAATTTATATCCTTCAAGAGTGTCCTCTTAAAAAAAAAAAAGTTGTAAGTTTAAACTGTCAAATGGTAGAAGTAGAGCTCTCTATCCGCATGCATATGTCTTTGTCATGTAAAGTTGTATGCTTTGGTGGAGGTTAAACTTCACTTTTTCCTTACCAACAAGTAAGGTCATCTCTCCATGTTCTACATCAATCCATGCTTAACTTGTGGTATTGGAAGGTCTTCCAATATATGACACTTGTTGGTCCTCTTCCATGCCCAAAGTCACAAAGTCAATGGGAAATTGAACTTTTCAATCCTTACCAAAACATTTTCAATTGTTTTCCATGGATGTTGCTTTTCAACTTGCCTCTCTTCCACTAATAGCTCTTCCTCATTTGCAAGTTCATTCTTTTTCTCCTCAACTAATGTTAGATCTTGGATTTCCTCCTCAAAACTCAAAGGCACAAAGTTACATTCTTTTTTGTCCTCATCCTTTATGTCGCTTGGGAGTGGCCTTGATTATTGCTCCTTTAATGCATGGGCTAGTTGCCCAATTGGATTTTCTAAGTTTGTCACCGGAGCTTCTTCATTGTTGAATTCATCTTTCATTCTGGCTTTACATGCGTCATTTTCCTTCTTCATCTCATTCAATAAGGCATAAAATTGCTCTTCATCAGAAGGTTGCAAGATTTGTTCTTGATAATTGTAACTTGAGCCTCATTGACTTAGAAAATTTAGTGCTTACATTGGAGAAATCACTATATATGTCCTCAACGAGAATAGTAAATAGCTCGAGGAGTATAATGTTGTGGGGTTGAAAGTAGTGACCTCCATTGTAGTTGAGATAATGAGGTGCTCTTTGAGTTTGTTGGTCAATAAAGTTTGAGAGAGCATTAATCTTTTTCTCAAGTGCGGATATGCACTCATCTATTGAATCATTGCTTATTTATGCTAAGCACCTAAAAGAAAAATACAAAATAAAAGAAAAAAATGAAGTATACAAAATACAAATAAGAAACAATTGAAAATAAGAAAAGAAAATTTATACTCAAATTAGCAAACTTCTTTTTTGCCAAAATATCAATCCAAACCAAATTGTACCTTTATCAACAACGGTGCAGCTTGTTAAAGTCATTGCCTTATCACTTGAAGACACCGGTCTAACCTTGATTACTTCAAAACTTATTTATGTCGCAAGTGCATGGAGTCGCACAAGTAATAAAATGGTTTCAGTACAAGCCAAGATCGTTCCACGGAAGGTGTGATTATAATCTTGATTTTGTAGCATTTCACTAAAAAGTGGATTCACTATCTGAGAGACTAAATGATTTGATGAGAAAATTATAAAAAGAAATAAAGACTAAACTAAACCAAAACATAATGCTTTGTGAAAACTGGAGCAATTAACTAAAAACGGGAGAAAACTACTTGAGGAACTAGGGTTGGTTATCGTCAATGATGCCTAATGATTCATCTAGATAAGCCCCGGGTTGAGTGAATTATAACTTGAGTTGGTTCGAGGATACGGAACAAGGATCGTACTTTCGTGTTCCCCCTTGTATTTTCTCACACTAACCACCTATTCACAATTACATCCTTCTAGCATCAAATTTGATAACCAACCCTATAGAATGCCTAGCCTAACATTTCAACCATCAAAACCCACAAATTCATGTTATTGTGAACCTGGCGTAAAAGTGAAGAAGAAGAAGAGATCAAATCTAGCAGAGAGATTAAACAATAAACTGATCCCAAGCTCAGGTTAAATCCACACTCTAAAAGGTTGTATTTCCAACAATATTCGATTACAAACCAAATTATTCACAAAACTAACCTAAATCTAACAAATAAGAAAACTTTAAAGCACAGAAAAGTAAGACGAGCTTCAGGAGAGGAGAAACCCTAGGAGAGAGCCTCCCTCTCTCAAAGTTCGAACCCTTAAAATGTATAAAGAATATCTATTTATATGCTTTGGAAAATGGGCCAATGATGGGCTCAAAAATAGAAGTTTGCTACGCCAATCCACCGTCTTTCGCTATGGTGAAGGCTTCTTCGTCGTGGCGAATCCATGTGTCTTCCTATGATCTATGCTTCCTTCACCATGGCAAAGGGTAGCTTCGTTGTGATAAACCCGAGGCTTCATCTTGTTCTCATCATCCCTTTCGCTGCAGTGAACCTCTTCCTTCATTGTGGCGAACTGCTTCGTTGCGGCGAAGTATGTCCTTCGCTATGGCAGACTAATGGCCTTCATCTGTGCTTGCTTGGGCTTCGCTGCGACGAAGCCTTTCCTTTGTAGTGGTGAACTTCTTTGCCATGGCGAGCATATTCATTCATTGTGGCGAACTAGTGTTTCAGACCAGCAAATTTGCCTTGCTTAGTCTTCTTCCATTTCTTTGCTCGATTTTCCTTCAAATCCTACAAAACATAAACAAATTGGGGATTAGAGCTTTCTTAAGAGATATTAGTGTGAATCTAGCATTTAAGTTACATAAAACACATAAAAATCATACTAAAAATGCTAACAAGATTCACACATATCAAAGAACAATCTCAGGCACAAGTGACTATCTTGAAAGCAATTTCAAAGATGGTCGGACCACAGAGGAAAAAATTGACTTCTCGATTTATAAGGCAACAAACTAATGAGCTCCGTAGATAACTATCTATTAAACTCGGGGGGCAACTCCCCAGGAATTTTCAGGAAGTAGGTGGACCTCACCTCTCTCCTAAACACAAGGTTGAAAATCGATATCTTCCTCCCCATAGGAGAAAAGAAGGAAGTTCGAAAAAATTCCAATGGAGAACATTTTAATCCTGTTAGGACAATGACTCCTCAAAGGGTGTATAGGTATTAATAGAAGGTAGCAAATTCCTCAGCATTTTATGCAGTCACCTCCACCACCACCAGCTAATTTGTAGGCAATAAGGGAAGAGGCACAGGAGCTATATGGGCCTGGCCTTAGGCAGGTTGGCAACCTAGAATTCTATAATTATATTTGATTCTTTTATGATAAGTATATGGAAAAAAAATCAAATATAATTAAAATTTTATAGAAATTTATATATTTTAAAATTATTTCGTCTTTATATAATAAGTTAAAACTAGTGAATTAAGTGCAAATAAAAAATGAAAATTATTTATTAATTTATTTTTATTTTCTTTGTGTTGCCTTTAAAAATTTTAAAAACTAAACGTAGCTATAATGTTTTAATTGAGAATCTAGAATATATGTCAAAAAAAATAAATTTGAGAATCTAGAATAGGGGTGATATTATGTTTTTTTTGTGTCCACTATTGAACTTTATGTAATGTTGAAGTGAGATGCTCAAATCCTCATGTAATTATCATGATATAAGAGTTGAAATATGTATAATATCTTATCTCGTCTTATAAATACATTAATTTGGACAATAGCTCATGTGAAAGAGTCAAGGTAGATAACTGACATATCTTTACATTTGACAATATATATATATATATATATATATATATATATATATATATATATATATATATATAAATTTGTTACACTCAATCTAATAATCTAGCTCATCATGTCTAGTTAAAATACTAAAACACTCATCGTTCAAATAGGCAAGTTCAAATAGGCAAATAACATAATAACATAAGAAGGGAGGGTCCCCATTGAAATAAATGAGTACAATTTACTACCTTAAAATTAAAAATGTATTCAAAAAAAAAATTCTAATAACCATCAATATTAAATCCGATGAAATATCAACATCATACTTCATTTTTATTTCTGCTCATTTTCTAATCATGAGTCAACTTATTAGTTTTATTAACTTTGCAACACTTATACATAATCTCAACCATGTATTTAGAAATAAAACTTGACATGTTTATTGCTTTTGAAACATAGGAATAAAAGAATCAATAAATTGAAAATTAGGAATTAAACAACCAAATTAACCATAATGCATGAATGCTTGTCTTTCTTCTAAAAGCCACTTAGATTACGAGCGGAGAGCTTCCGATCCAAGGATGGGTTGATAACGGAGTTAACGTTGGCAAACTGAACGCCCCTTCCATGTCTCTCTCCTCCCAAACGGTCCTCCAACTTGACGGCGTTAGCGGATTCACCTCCAAACATTTAGCCGCCGCCGACTCTGCGGCCACGGGACTGTCAGAGTCCTTTGAGGTTTCTTCTTGCTTTATAACCTTCGTCTCCGGCTCTTCCCTTTCTTCACTTTCGCTTTCTCTCTCCCTTTTCCTGATGAGAGGCGCCGGTGGGTCAGAATCCGACCAATTCCCAGCAGCTTCAAGAGGAAGTGGGTAGTGAACCACACGCATCTTGAAAGCAGCTCGATGTAAGCTCTGGCGGCTTCAATGGCTGTCTCGAAGGTTCCAAGCCAAACCCTAGACCCTCTCCGATTTGGATCTCGAATCTCAGCGGCAAACTTTCCCCCAGGGCCGGCGGCGAACGCCTCTGTAGTGCCTGCTCTCGCTGGAATCAGACGCAGACGAAGAAAGCTTACGAATCGATGGCGGAGGAACGGAGATGCTGATCAATGGGGGCCGCCGATGACTTATTCCGGAAGGTTCTGGTGATTTGGTTTGGAACTGGAAGACAGTAGTAGATGGAGAAGATGTAGAGCAGTCGGAGAGAAAAGTATTGCTTTCATCTTCATGGTCTTTCGGGAACTCAGAAACTTGAACAATATCACCGGTGGAAAAACTTGAATCAGAGACCGAAGATTCTAATGAACGACTTACACGCGAGATGAAGGTCTCCATAGAATCGAAGTCCGAAAGGAGGAGTTGGTGGATGAGTCGCAGTGACGAAGCTTCTTCTCCCATGACTGGAAAAGCGAAACAAGTTATGAAAGTGAGACCGGGAGTGAGAGAGTGAAGGAAGTGTAGGTCTCTGTGTATCAAAGATGAGGTTGTGGTGTATATATATATGTATAGACATGCATGAATGAATGGAAAAAAGGAGCTAGGTTTCAGAAGAGGTTCCTGGTAAGTGCGAAGAAATACAGTACTGATAGACATCAGACAAGTTGGGGGCTGGGCTGGTCCACATATATGCGTGCATTATTTGTGGCGGCGGATGACCGATTTATTTGTGGTTTTGGATTGGCTTATTCATTTTTAAAATATGCAATGCCTTCAATGTTATTCAAGTAGGATAAGGATACTTTACTACTTTTAGTAACAAAGCAGACACTATTTCAAATATGGGCGTAAAATTAAACATGATTATTAAAAAATATATTAATATATTTCAATTACTCAATGCCTTTGAAAAACACTTCTTTTTGTGCCCATATGTGAAATTTAGGTTAATCAAGATACACATGTAGATTGCCCATTAATTTGTGAGCAATATGGGGATATAAAAGAAGTTAAACTAATTAATGTGCAATTCATGAAAAATGATAAGTCAAATGCTTTGGTATATATTATCTCAAGAGTATAATTGTAAACTCCAAATTTGGCATGATTTTAATTTTACTTTTTTTTTAGTTTGTTTCACCTTATAAGATTTGATTTGATAGAATTTTATTTTGGAAAAGATGATTTAAAGTTTTTCGAAGAAGAAATGTTTTTTTTTTTTTTTCTTAAAAAAAGAGGGAGAGACGATGAGAAAAGGGGGAGAGAGAGAAGAAAAGTCAGGGGGAGGACGGCTTAGCAGGGGATCGGTTTTTGGGGGCTTGGAGTAGAAGAAAGAAAGAGAGAAAACAAAAAGACCGTCAAAGAGACAATATTGACTGCAAATCAGGTATGATTGAGATTATGACAAAAGCCTATGGAGTATTTGACCGCATGGTTGATATGATTAACTTGACAACTTTGCCATCATTTATAAGTGATTAATGTTAGGGTCTATGATTTTGCAATTTTGGTTCAGGTTTTTGTTGGGACATTGGAGACAGATGGAGATGTTGGTAACAGTTGTGAATAGGGATTGATGAGAGGGAAAATGGTCACTGAATGGCTGTGAAAGTATGTAAATTAACTGTGTATAGTGTGATGAGTGGAGGAGTGCTTTGGGGAGACGCTGCCATTGTCTTTGTTTCCTTTTCCTTTTCTTGTTATTTATGTCTATTATATTTTATTTTTATTGTGTTTTTGCTGGAAATGATGCTCACTGATTTTACTGAATGCTGCCCAAAGTGGACATGTGATGGAGTAAGGGGTTGGTAACCTAGCTAGTTAATTTTGATATCCCTCTTTGTATTTAAGATTAATTCATGGGCACATGTGTTCTGGTTTGGTGCGTGATGTTGGCAGTTTTGTGGCTGTCTCTTTCTATTTTGACTATTCACTACTCTTGATCATGTATCACCAAGTATTATATTACTTATTGTCATTTGATTATTTAAAATTAATTATTCACATTCATCCTTGTCATTTACTGCTCATTACCGCTCCTAATCTTCTAATAAATTCATATATTCTTTTTGCCTTTTTAATAATTCACTTTTATCATTTATTACTCCTGTTTATTTTCATCATTTTTTAATAAATTGAGAATCTTATGTTTGTTTACATCAATAGGAAAATATTATAAAAATTAAAAACAAAAATATCATTTACATTGTTCAAATCATTCTTACAAAAAATAATTGTCTTATGAGCAAAAAAGTAATGATTACAAAAAAAAAGAACCCCTAACTACTCCTACGGTAAAATTCAAGAAAAAAAACTTTTTCTTTTTGTTCTTCTTCTTCTTCTTCCTTACCAATTAAGATACGACATCCAATCCTACTCACTCTTCTTCTTCTTCTTCTTTTTCACATTCCTTCGACTGCATTGAACCATCTGTATAAGCTAATCCCAAAAACTCTAACTTTTTCTTTTTTATCCTTGGATCACGACTCCATTATAGGTTCCTCCTTCCCGTCTTGTCGACCCCTTTGAAGCATCTGCATGTAAGAAGCCAATCCCAAAACCCTAACATCTTTTTTTTCTTCTTCTTCATTTAAACACTTTTTCCTCATTGGAACACCCATCATAAGATTTCTTTGCAAAGGAAGAAAGCTTCCTCACGAGATTTCTATTATAGTATGACAATACCATGTGATTTGGTATATTAGATGAGCTTCCTTGTTTTTTAAATTGGTACCACCATAACATACTCAGTGTTACTACCATAACATACTAGGGCTACGGAATTGTCTGACCTCAACGTTGCGACGTTGAGACGTTAGGACGTGTGGACATCGCCACGTTAGGACATCGCGATTTTGGGGCTAGGATCTCCAACCTACTTCTTCAAGCCTTCGCACAACCTCCAAATGCCTCCATTTTCAAATGCACAAGAAGCCAAATATCAAATATAAGGCGATAAATAGACCCCAATATCCCAAACTATCCCGTTCGTTCTTGTCCGAACCCCTAAGGTTATGTTTTCTAACCTTAGTGTTCCTCTTTTCCTATATACATTTTTTACAATGTATATAATTCACACAACACAACACGAAGATCATGCTTAGCACGTTTAGGCCTGAAGCATGGAAATGCACCTGATAGTCAAACAATTCACAAACCCATGCCCACATCAAACCTAGGTAATCACAAACCTATGTTTTGATGCCTGTGTGACAACAGAACTCAATGGTAATGATCTGGGCCGCTATCGAAAATCAAGCGCTGGGTATTGTATCATGGCTCGTCTGAGGAATGAGGCGCCAAAACTAAGGGTCCCATTGACTAGCCGTTAACCTGCGAAATTTCTATCTTAGGTCATTGCGCACTTAAGTCTTGGTACGGGGCCCGGCGCCAATTGCGTGGACAGGGATTGCAGAGCACCACCTCTATACGTCCCTTCACTGGGACTCATTCATTCATATTTAAGTTAAAAATATGAGAATAATCTTACATTAAATAGGTCGATCGCCCTCTTACCATTATTACATACCCAACTATATTAGCAATAGTCCAAAAGAATTTAATTACAATTCTTTTAGACAAAAATACATACTAGAACTAGTTTGTCCTAAGCACTTTTTACAAAAAGAATTATCAAGGCCACAGGCCGGCCTTCTTCGCAATCACGATCTCGTCTGATCGCCATCCACTAGTGTAGATCTTGCACCTGAAAGGGTTGTCCCATAAAGGGTGAGCCATGCCTAGTAGAGAATACCTTCTACAAGGGCTACTCCCCACCTAAGTACACATGCAATGTTCACTCAACATTTCACATTCACAATCCAACAAGAACATGCCAATTCTATATGGAATCCTACATGCCATGCCATGAAATGAGATGAGACTCAATGTAACACCCCGAAATGTACCCTAGTAGTTTTCGACATGTTTAGGGTATTTTGTAACCGTAATTTGAATGTTTCGTAGGTTAATCACCCGAAACATGGAAACAGGGCCGGAAGTACGATTTAAGGATAGAGTACAATTTGTCCAAAGGGACTTAAAAGTCATAAGTTAACAAGATTTGAGGCCAAAATATGAAATAAAGAAAACTTGAAGCCCACAAATAGTAAAGTTGGAGGACCAAAAAGAAAATAAAGAAAATAAAAACAAAAATGGGTTTTCTTGTCTTGGCCAAGCATGGCCTTAACAAACATGGGATTTAAGACCAAAAATTGGTCTCATTTGGAAAAGAACAAACCGTAGGGAGAGAAGAGAGAAAGAGAAAGAAGAAAGAAGAGGAAGAGGAAGAGAAGAAGAAGAGAGGAGAAGAAGAGGGAGAAGCCAAAATCAAAGGTATGGAACTACTAAACTTGAGTATGGATATTTGGTTTGTATGATTATTATCTTGCCCAAACCTAGGGTTTTGCTAGGGTTTCATCTTAATCCAAAAATTATGGAAAGTAAAAGGTGAGTGGAACCCTTAAATAGTCTACCAAA
The DNA here is from genome assembly GCA_016808115.1 of Tetrastigma voinierianum. NCBI lineage: Eukaryota > Viridiplantae > Streptophyta > Magnoliopsida > Vitales > Vitaceae > Tetrastigma > Tetrastigma voinierianum. The sequence continues at coordinate 923,818 of JAEQBH010000699.1, read as the reverse complement.
TAAGAATATGGAATCCTTCCTTTGAGGATGTATTCATGGTTTAAGTGAGAATAGTGGAGTTAGAGGTTTAGAACAAACCCTAACTAAATCACTCATATATTTAGTTTTATGTATGGATTATTACCCATTATAGTTAGTTTGAGAGTAATTCATGATAGGTTTTGAATTAAGATAAGTATTGAAAGAGAATTAATTATAATTGAGGTTACAAGATGAATTTAAAAATGGTTTTGGTGTGTATAAAGTATGAGTTGAATTGGGTGGAAAAAATATGGAAAATGGGAGAAAAGCTCTGCGTTAATGGGTTTATCGGTGACATGTACTGGTACACCTTGAGCGTATACCGGTACATGTTAAGGTTTTGGTCATTTTGGGCCAACGCATGTACCGGTACGGGTTAGGGAATTCAGCCACTGGTACGCTCTTCGATACTCTGTTTCCTATTTCGACCAGTTTTTGTATTTTAGCCGCCAGCACGCTTTCATTTCTTATCCGATTTGAGTGATTCAGTGGCTAATTAAAATAGATTTCAAGGAAGACAAACATATAGAAATAGCTACCTTCTAAGACTTCTGACTCTAAGTAGCTAAAAAAATTCCTCAAAAGTAGGGCTATGTGTAAAGATAATTCCTAGTTCTAAAGCTTTTGAACATAGATTAGCCCGATTGTTTAGGGCCCGTAACTTTCAAGTTTCGGTGCTCGGGTGGGTGATTCAATTGGAGAAAGAACCGCCTTAGCACCTTAAATTTAAAGAGTACAAAGAGATGATGTCAAATGAAGTTAGACCCGGAAAATGAGTAATACAAACTGTCTCTAGTGTAATCGATAAATTGACTAGTTTGGCATGAAAATGTCATAACTTTAGTTTGGATGATCCGATTGGATTGATTCCAATTCTAAAAAATTAAAGTTGATTCATCGGAACTTAAGAATACGCATGAATGTGTGTGTGAATACGTAAGTATTCCTGTATAAATAAATGAAATTACCATATGTAGAGGTATGAAATAAGGAAAGTATAGGAAATACAATATGTATGCAATATGTTCATGAAACATAGATCGATATATAAACATGGCAATTAAAATATGAACATGAACATATGGAACATGAAATGGCAATGTCATAAAATATAATGTGGCTAAGAAACCCCTATTATAAGATTATAAGATTCTGAACTAAAATAATTGTAAAATTTCCTAAGACGATTATTGAATGACATGGCACCTTATATTACGTGGCGAGGCAACGTATAGTACTTCGAGTACTCACGATTAGTCTGACCGCTCTCTAATCGATGCTTCAGCACATTAGTACCTCGAGCCTCTCTCGATTAGTGCGGCCGACACTCTCGATCGTGTGACACATTAGTATAGTACTCTCTGAAGTTAATCTGGCGGCACTCTCTTGTGATCAACCGACCTTTGTTTTGTGCTCTGACACCTCCAATTTTATCTTATCAGATTACTTATTGTCTTGTGTCTACTCATTCCGATATTCAAATTCTAGAGCAATCCAACAATTATATGATAAGATAGATATTAGAATAAGAATAAAGTAAGATATAGTAAAGATCTGGATGTACCTCACGGGTACCTCTTGTATATGATGTAGTACCTCACGCGTACCTGCCATTGTGTGTTTCTTGGTGCTTTTGTACATGAAATATCTTTGTAGTACCTACGGGTATCTCCGTATAATGAAAATGTGTAGTACCTACGGGTACTCTCGTATCAGTAAAATAAGAATAAGTTCTATAGTGCCCACGGGTACTCCCGTATCGGTAAAATAAGTCTGTGCTAAGTTACGCAACTCTGCGGGAGTCAAGACCAGACAAGTATGTTATAAGTATAAATCGATGGTACCTCACGGGTACTTTGTATAATAGTCAATATAGTACCTCGTTTACTTTTTATTATATGAATAAACTCACGAAACTCCTCTGGGAGATCGAATATAAGCATAAGCACGGTATAAGCATAAGGAAGTTATATAAGTCTAAAGATGACTACGATATGAGCAAACAACTCTACATTTGTTGGCTGGGATATGTCCGATCTGTCATAAACTGATATATGTATTTGATGTAGTCTTTCGAGAAGGACTAATGTCAGTATACGTATAAATCGATCTTGCAACTTGCCGATATGATTCGATGCGTGCGACTTATCGTACCTCACGGGTCGCAGCCGTCACGAGAATAAGATCTTAAATTCGAGAATCGATTAATACTTGAAGTATGAATCAGTAGACAAAATCAGATTAATAACACAAGTATAAGTCAGTAAGACAAAGAATAAGTTAATAACACAAATTATAAGATCGTAAGATAAGAATGAGATTACGTAACACAAGTATAAGACCCGTAATACATGTAGAAGTTACGCCAAGACAAGTATAAGATACGAAATACATGTATTAGTTACGCCAATACAGTATAAAGATCTGAAATACAAGAGCCAAGTTGATGGCACAAGTATAAGTTAAGTAATGCGGGATATGCCATTAGTACAAATTCAGAATCGAAGTACCCGATTATAAGTTTACAGTACTTCACAGTACTTCCGTATAAGAATAAGTTCATAATACCAATATACGTTACATCATATCTGCGCTAGTACCTGGGCCTTACGAACAAGTGTAAGCTCCGTGGTACCAGTATAAGCTTTGTTGTACCTAAAGAGATTTCCTCGGTATAAGCATGGATGCATTGACCAGAACTCCTATTAGGAATTTGAGAGATATAAGTGCAGTGGCCATGTGGATATAAGTATCGGTCATGATGCAGATATATATGTATATATATATGTATATATCTCTCTCTTCACTCCCTTATGTCGCTGGTGATCTGAATAAATTTATCATCTGATGCAAGCATAAATTATGTGTCTGGGAGATGTATAAAGAATAAGTCGGTTTATAAGTGTAAGGCTAAGTAAGTATAAGTTTGTTATAAGTATAAGTAAAAAAGTTCAAATCCCGCATACGAGAGATGTGAACAAGCATAAGTTTATTAAAAGGATAACAAGTATATATGAAAGTGGTATATGATATGAGTATATGTATTAGTCTGTTATATGAATTCCTAAAGATTCCGATATCTGTTATTATTTTATGTTATTTGTGATTAAGTATAAATGCATGTGTTTCTGTATAAGATATGTTTCCCACTAAGAGTAAAGCTTAGCAAGGGTTTTTAATCCGTGTAGGTACAGGAGAAGGCGATGCAAAACATCCATGCAGTTTGGGCCAACACACTTATGAGGTTCACTACATGCCAGTTTAGTCTTTCGGAGTTGTAAATGTAGAAGTCACGGTTTTGCCATTTGTAAATGGATTGGTAGTGTGTATAGATTTTGATGGACACCCTTGGTGATAGTTGTTTTGATATGTATATGATATTTTTTAGTACATTATAAGATGTAGGCCATACCCACCAATTTTTGTTTATTGTGAAAAAAAAAAAAGAAAAAAATACGTTAAAGTCGGTGATATGAATGCAAAGCGTCCGGCGGTTCGGATCGCTGTGGGATTGAGCGGGGAATCCCAGTGTGACGCTCAATCAGCGCATGCGGCTGAGTCCTCACCAACTCCCTCACCGCCCTTCGGCTCATGTGTGATAAATCGTCGATACGGATGACATCCAGTGATCATTTAAAACAAATTTCATTTGTTTATAAACCAAAAGCTTTTTGGATGATAAATCACAATGATCATTTTATATTCAAAATCATGTTCCTTTTTGTGGGTAGCGGATTTTTGGTGTCCCACCATAGGCTCCGCAAACCTAGACACTTTTACGGCCTTTCACCACTGGAGACTATGTCTAACCATAATTGGCGAGTCTTTCACCCAAGGGGGGATCTATCCCTTCTTGCTTATACTTGACACATATTTTCTTTACCATTTTAATCAATCGTGTGACTTCGTTAGACATTTCCCATTTAACCGAGCCCACCCAATCAAACACCAAACACAATGTCGATTCATTAACCATGCACTCACACTCATTTAATGCGATGTCCCCGTGCATATGCAATGCAATATGTCATTGTATGTTATATCATGTCACATGCATAATGAATGCTACATGGACAACACAATCCACACCACTTACCGGTGTCATGGACAATCACATCACCTACATATGACTTCCATACATCATTTGATTCATGTCAATATATCATGCAAGCATATATCAACATTCACATTCAACATGTCATTCTATGATCAAGCAATGACACACACACCGGTAGTATGTAATAGCCATTTACCGCATAACAATTCATCACATGTCAATAAATTAGAACACACACATTGACATCCAAACATGTCACTCTTAGTCAAGCAATGACACACTCAAACAAGTCATACAATGGCCTCCAAAGAAAGCCATAAAAAATGTAGCAGGCCACGAGGCCAGGCCCCCGAGCCACGGGGCCTCGAACGGTCGCAAGCTTGCTGGGGCGTAACCTATCTTCGCCAGGCGAACCAACCTTCAAGCGAGCAACGGCCTCTCTAGGCGGTTGAATCCTTTTCTGTCTCGAGAGGCTCGCTGGCGTACATGCCTCTTAGCGGACCTCTTCGCCTAAGGTGAACTACGGGTTCGCTGTGAAGAAACATCAAAAGAACGCAAATCTAGTTTTTCTTCGCTAAACAAGCCCTTAAAGAAAAAAAAAACCCTTTTTCCTAGCCCAAAGATGGAAAGTAAGCCAAGGTAGGAAGAATCCCTTACCTCTAGGAGCGTGATACACGGGTAAGAAGCCTTCTAAACCGTGACTTAGATTCGAAATCATCTTGGATCTTCGGAAAATCCCACTCTTTCTAATTCTGCCTCGTACCCCTACGTCCGTACGATGAACTTTCATTCTTGGCCGTGGCTCGATATGCTGAAGGAACTCAGTAGATCTTGGGAGAAAAGCCTTGGCTCTCCTCTTTCTCTCCCTCCCCTCTTTCTCTGGGTCGATCCCACCGAAAATGGGCTCTTAGCCACAATTCCTCTTTTGTCCAAAGCAAGTTTAAGTTAGATGTGGCCCACGTTGTGCCCGCGTGTCCACCCCTCGTTCGGGTCAATTCTAAGCGAGGCGATTTATTTCGTCTCGTTCAAGTTCAAATTATATCCGTGGAACAGACTTCAGAGTCATTCCCACTTGAAGTTTTCTTAAACAATCTAGTACCTTGGGAGTCACTGGACACCAATCACCCCAAAAAACGTGAAAATCGGCTATCTCGAGTCGATGTGAAATTCATCACAGGTAACTAGATTTCGTGAGGCAGATCAACGATGAGATACATTTCATCATCCGAGATCTAGAAAATTTGCAGGTTTTCAACCTGTACTATTCTGCCAATTTACCGTTTGATGCAAGGACGAGACCATGATGGATAATCTAATGGGTTGGGTAAGTTAAGGTGATAGGGTAGAACTTTGATGGGTAAGGGACAGGTCTAGTCTCAAAGGTTATAGGGCTAGTTTAGGGTTTATATATGATGGAACTATGGTTTAGAATGAAGGATTTTAAGTTTGGAAAGGTTCGGGTTTGATTTGATGCAAAACAACCTTGTTTTAAGCTAGTTTGCGGTTTTCAGGTTTTTCTAAGGTAGGCTAAGGCTATGTACAAATTTGAGGGTTCTCAAAGGTTAGGGATGGTGATATTTATGCTTTTTAAGATGACACAAAGTATATGGAAAGGGTGCAGAAGTACGAAACAAGATTTGGAAAGTTTAGGGTTATGGTTGGAGAATTGGATATGGAAAGTTAAAAGAGAAGATGGTGAGATAAGTAGATGTATAGAAGGATATGTAATTACTTCACAACTCAAGGAATCCACCAAGAGATAAGAAGCCACAAACTTGCCACTCAAAGGAATCCACCCAAGAGATAAGAGAGAACTCTTAAAAGATAAATATGAACCATTATTAAAACTTGAATTAATTGTCAAAAGACTACATTAGGGGGTATATATAGCCCCCACTTTTACTTTCCTAAATCTAATAAAACTCCTACTTTAACTAGAAAGCAAAACTTTCATTTAAATAAAGCAACTTGTAGCACCCCATTTAGGACCCGACTTGGGTGGATCTAACCAAGTCAGGGTTGCTGTAGATTCATTACTTAAATATATCTGGCTCAAAATATTGTTTGAGCGGATGGTATCCATTCATTTTCAAACACTTTCAAATATGCGACGATTTCAATTCAGTAGGCCCATAAACATTTACATTTAACAAAATGCATTTACAATAAAAGCGATGCCCATTCAAAGGCCAATATACAAAATCGTTTGAGTTTAACTCTTTAGTGCAAAACATTAATTGTTCAAAAGTAGGATGGATGCATATATTGAATTATACTTTTACTCCACAACTTTCTTGATATTTGTGCAGTGATAACTCTAAAAATCTCGATCTTGCGCCGTTTATTCCTCGATTTTCTTTGATAAAACTAAGCTCTAAGCATTTTCGTATTTAGTGGTTACATCACAGTCTACTCATTGTTTGGTTAAATCAAATCATGCAATTTCATAAGACAATGCTTTAGTACTTTCTTAAATGACAATCGTTATAATACATACATAAAAATAAATTTCCATTTAATCAATTACAATTCATTAGTCATCTCAAACTATGCATTTTCATAGTACAACAAATCATTCGGATCATAAATCTTTCAATTATCATTATCCATTTTGCATTTTAGCCATATAAAATTTAACCTATGCTTTCGATTGCATAGGATAACGAATCTATATTTTTGGTCCCACTGAAATGGTAAGTCAGCAAGCACAATTTTATAAAAATATGTACTCGATTGGTGGCGCGCTCCGTCTTGTCCCAGCCCGGTGGATCGGTATGCCTATCATACGTTTGTTCGACTCTTGATCTCTATCCTTAGCAAATTTAACGATTAACATTCTATTATAGGCATTCGATGATTTATAGGAAAATACAATATAGCATGTGACACATACAAACAACTCATTTCAATACTCATGCAATTTCATGTCATTCATTTACTTAATCAATCAATTTCTCAAATTTCTTAACTTAAATCAACTTGCAATTCATTTCACAATTTATTTGCATCAAATCAATTTAAAAAACATTCAATATGCAATTCAAACATTTTGGAGATATAGATTCGAAATATTGAGAAAGATGTAAGTGACCAAGCTTTGCACTTTGATTTAAAATCACCAAGTCTGATCTTGGATTAGGGCTGCTCCTTAGTGACCCCTATTCAATACAATTAAAGAACAATATTCATTCATTCGTACTAGATTTTTGGTTGGGGTTGATGATTTTTGGAGAAAACAATATAAATGTTCTTAATCTCATTAGCAAATAAGGAACAAGATACAAGCCCCGGTATGGATTTAATGATTTCTCAACTAATCTCCTGTAAAATCTAAAAATTGCCCTTCCTTTTCAAATCCTTTTCCAATAGTACTCTTGATCAATTAAACCATCCCAAATGAAGAATTAAGTCAAAATCCTCGAACATACACTAACACCACATACGGGGCCAGATTATTTTCCGGTTTTTACTCTCTGGACTTTGTTACTCAAAATTTGGTACAAAGCGGTCTTCAAAATTGAAACTCTCCAATTTGATCCTTTATATAATCAATGACATCTCGAAAATTTTCAGATTTAAAATTCGCTATAAGACCCTCAACACATAGCACAAGCAGGGCAAAACATCTCTAAGTGCCTTTAAAACATCTCACGAAACCAATCCCTAATGTTGTCAAAATTAACTTCAAACATTGGTTGATTAAAAGCAGACCAAGGTCTAGCAATCCCCAAGCATCAAAATCAGATTATAAACCAATCGGTACAGTTTTTAACTTTAACATCAAAATACCGCTTCTGCATCCACTTTGGCTTGTAATAAAGCTCACTTTCTAAATCAAGCAGTCTCAAACTCAGGATTCAGCATTTTAATGCCAAATTGGATTAGCTCACTGGATCACCTACTGTTAGCTGCCAGATTTCTGGGATCTAACTCAAATTGGTAATGATTCCTTCACTCGTTTGAGCTTCATATATGGTTCTAAGGTTTCTTCTCAATTGGAATCACCAAATTTAGGTCTTAAAACTCAAGTTATTACATTTTACATCCGGACTACTCCTAATTTGCAACAGAATCTTATATAACTCCCTTTGACAAATTCTGGGAACTTTGATTACAATTTTGCTTTGTTCCAAATAAGTATTCCCTAGAAGTCTGGTTGAAGCAGAATTTTGAATCACTCAATTTGATGATGAAACTCATTTTATGGCCAAAACACTACAACTACACCCAAGGAAACAGAGGGCATGCCGTGAGCTACGAACCCTTTGGCCCACATATTCGGAGCCTTAGTTGTACAATTTGCTCATGGTCACTTCTATACATTTGTAGCTCTATCTCTTATGGTTCTTTACCAATTGGAATCACTTCATTTGGATGATTATAACTTAATCTATAGCCACAACAAGAACAAGTGTTTTGACAAAATTTTGACAGCATTTTCTTTGAAAACCAAACATTTCTCTTTTTACAACCACTCCTCCAAACCAATACTAACCAACAATACTCTTCAAAACTCAACCTAACACAACCCCAAAACTCATTTACAACCAAAACAAAACTCTTTTTATACACATTTGGGGTTTTCCTCAACTCAAACACAAATAAAAGAGGTTTAGGATTTGAGTCTTACCACAAATCTCTTTCAAACTTCAATACCAAGGTTCCTCCTTGTTTTATATCACTTTAGCCTATGATCAATTCACAAATCTCCCCATTCAAAAATCCTAGCTCTCTCCTTTTTTTTCTCAAAAACGAAAATGCCTTAATGAGAGGAATGTCTCTCAAAGGCCAAAATATGGTCTTTATGTCACCATATTCCTGAGGCCCTGTTTGGCTTCGCACTAAATCCGTTTTCTCTTACAACAACACTTCATTTCAATTTATTTCATTTTCATTGCACTTTTTGCACTTATACTTATCATTTAGGACCATGGTCATTATTATTTTCTGGAAATTTGGTGGTTTATGTAAAATTTCGGGTTGCATATCTTTTAAGTTACGAGCATTTAAATTCCCGAAACATTTCATTTTAATTATTTTATACCTAAACATATAATAAAAAATTATTATATATAAAAAAAATATACTAGGGCATTTTGGGCGTTACACAACTAGAAATAAAGAATTTCTACTTTCGACCAGAAAAACAAACTTTTTAAATTAAATAAAACAACTACTACTTTGACTTGGAGAACAAATCTTTCGAAAATAAAACAACTCCAAAGTAATAAGACTCAAATACTTGGATTTAGAAATATATTTGGTGTCCCCAAGGTTTCACAGCCTCCCCAATATGAATTTTCCATAATTAAAATCAAATTCTCAATATTTGTTGTAGAAGCTACTACATCACCATTTTGCCTTTTTTAAGAAAAAATCGATTTTTCCCGGGGTTTACAAGAACTACCAAGAAACTAACCAAAATAATGAAGAAATATTTGATTAAAAAGCTTCAAATTACCTAAAAAATTTTAAATCTAACATTTCCCATATTTTTTTTCTTGAAAAATAACTCATTTTGGAAAAAAAAAAAAAAACACACTTTTTCATTTTTATCTATTTACATGTATCTTATACAAGAAATGGTTATTTTTTCCAAAAACAATAAAAGCATTTTTTTTCAAAATGAGATTAAAAGTTGATGAAATGTTAGGTTTCCAAAATTCATGTCACAAAAAAATCTTTTAATCAAATCACCCATGAACTAGAATTTAGACCCATATGGGCCTTGGCCTAGAGTTGTAACCAATAATGATTTCACTTTGCACAATGCATGAGTTGGTCCAACTTGTTGATCTCACATGAAAATAAAATTCAAGGAAACAGTGAAGATCATCCGCAAGATCCTTGATTGAGGATTCAGTAGATGAGCAATTGTCGCATGAAAACTTCTTTGGTGAGTGTATCATGCATGAAAGAATGTATTGTTGGCAACTTGACATCTAACCCATGAAACTTTGCTGAAATATTATCAATAGACAGGAAGCCAAGACTCATTTAATTTGTAATAAACCAAACTGTTACATCTCATTTCAGATAGGAAGAAAGTTCTTGATATATAAGTAAACATTCTTTTAACCTAACATATGCATTTTAAAACTGTAAGGATTGCTAGGGTCTAATATAAATAATATCTACATAGTTGAGTGCGAGTCATCACATAAGCTACCCAAATAGGTCTTGAAACTGCTGGCTTTGAAAATCACATGATCCATGGGAGAGTGTGGACGGGTAGAAAGCCTTATGGAAGAGAGATGATCTTGAAATGACAAAGAATGGATTAAGGAGCTAAGGAGCAAAAGCTATTGTTGTGATATGGGCATGAATCATCCACGTTGGTTTGATTCAACCCAAGACCCGTGGGATACAATATACAAGGAATTTGTCTCCACGAAGAGGTATGTAACAATTCGGTCCAACTATATAGATATTGTCTGTTTCGAGCCCAAAAGGTTTTCACGGCTTTAAACGTATTTATTAGGTTGAGAAGAGCTCATACTTATATAGTGTCAAGAACTTTCTTTTATATCCGATATAGGATATGACAAACAACCCCCCAGACACAGCGTCTTCGTCATGCCCCATGGGATTGCGAAACCAAACAAACTAATATCCTCTATGGGACCAAACGAAACAGACCCCCACAATGAGGTCAGGGACTGACTCTTATATCATTTGTAATTACTTAACTCAATCATGTAGATATTTTCCGCTTCGGGTTCAGGGGGCCCTCACTACTTTAAAACACATTTACTAGATTAAGAAGAGTTCATACTTGTATATTGTCAAAAACTTTCTCCCCTATTCGATATGGGATATGACAAGGTATGTATTATACCCTATAAATATAGGATTCTAATTGTCTCTGCGGTTCTACTCTTTTGAACCACAAATGATATCTTGTCAGTGTCTCTATCTGATTTTCTCCTGATCGCCTAAACACAAGAAACAAGAGTGTTTGTGCCATGGAAACAACCCAAATTCTAGTAATCTAATATCTCTAAAGCATTGAAAACACATATGATTCGTGCTTAACAAGTAAATAACCGTGTGAATCTACAACTATATATGAGAGGAATGCGCGTTAATGGAAGACATTTGTACGCAATAATCTAACAACTTGAACAGCCCACGTAAAACATGCGTGCTTGTGGCCAACGGTAGTAAGTTTTGAATAATTCTGGTCAGTTTCAAAGAGTTTGGTGAATTCATACCATGAAGTTGACTAAGAGAAAGAGCAATAGGAAGGCGGTTGGTGAGATAGCATGCACCTTCAAAAGCAAGGCCAAAATAATAATGAAAATAGAAACTTAATTTTGGGAATATCATATCCTCCACATTAAATTATTATCAATTTACATACATGTGGTTGGACCAAAATTCAAGTGATACATTTGACTACTGTTTGGTGTTGACTATTATCAGGTTATTTCCAATGCTATGTACTTTTTCATCCAAACTTTGAATTCTAAAGCACGACAAAACACATTCAAAAAAAAGCACGACAAAAATATGCCGCATTTGGTTCCCCTTTCATTTTCTTGAAAATTTTGGTTTTAAAATTTAAAATTTTCAAAATTTTATTACTTAATATATATATATATATATATATATATATATATATATATATTATTATTCGTGACTTAAAATAAATAAAAAATATCAGATATTTAGAATTTGACCTAACAACAAAATAAATTTTAGAATTATTTTCTTTTTAATGGAAATTGGTAAAATTCCCATATCTTATATGAGAGTTATTAATTATTTTTTTTAAATAATAAATAAAAATTTTTGCAGTTATATTTCCGTCTGCTCTCATCGTACTCCAACTTTCAGTATTCCTTATTTCTCATTATCAAACGAACGGCATCTCATTAATTCTTTGTTGATGGATTGTTTTATTATAAAATAGTTTATCCTCGTTGGGAATTAGAAGTGCACACATCATTAAATCTCGGAGAAAAATATGAAGGAAAGTAAAAAATATTTTTAAATTTAATAAATTAATGTTATATATTTATCCAAAACTCATTTTATTTGTTTCTTCTTAGACTAATAAAACTTTAAAATATGTATAATTTTAAAGAATTTTAATTATATTTGAATTTCTTTTATATTTTCCTTTGTGAAATCAAACATCAAAAAATAATTTTCTTTAGTATTTTTTCTTTTTCTAATGCTTTTTAGGTTTGAAACGAAGCCTAAGAGTATTTTTTATTACAATTTTTTAAAATTGTTTTATGTCTTAAAAATAAGGAGAACAAAGAAAACATGGAAAACACGTTTGATTCCCATTTATTACATAAAATTGTTTTATGCCTAAGAGTATTTTTTATTACAATTTTTTAAAATTGTTTTATGTCTTAAAAATAAGGAGAACAAAGAAAACATGGAAAACACGTTTGATTCCCATTTATTTGTTATGAAATACACAAAAAAACACTAAATTTAGAGAAGAAGAGTTGTTGCAAAATAAACAGAAAATATAAAGAAAATAAACAAGAACATCAAGACTTACATGGTTCGGTCAATGCAACCTACCTCCACGGACAGGGAGACTAGTTTATTGATTGCAGCTTTCAAGTACATAGTACAAAACCCTAAACACCCACATAATATATATATTACCCTAGATCAAATCGGGTCACTCCAATCGGGTCAGGTTTATCCCTCCTCACGAGATCAATATGGGGCCTTCGGGTTCAATCCTCCATCACCACCACAGATCTCACAAAAAATCCCTTTCAGGTCGAGCTCCAAAATATTTCGAGTTGGGTCATAATTCGGGTCGCCATAAAATTCTGATATTCTGTAATTCATACCTTAGCAGATTTTCCCAAACCGTAATATGAAAAACAACTCCCCTACCATCCAGCATGCCACTAAGGGCCTCATCTTTATCTTGAACATTCACCGTGTCCGAGCTAAACCGAACTCTTATCATAACAACGACTTAGTCAACCTCTCAGGTTGGATTATCTATTGTGGCTATCTTCTCTAGGGAGAAAACATTACCCTCAATATCTCTAATGAAGTTCAACCTGACATCAATATGCTTCAATCTTTCATGATAAACTGAATTTTTTGCCAAACTCAAGGCACTTTGACCATCACAATAAATGATAGGTTTAGCATGTAATATGATAGTAGTACAACTAACTACCTTCTTTGACTCCTTCTAACAATTACATATATTCAGCTTCCTTTGTATACAAAGCAATTATAGACTATAATGTTGCTTTCCAACTAATAGCATAACCAAAGAGGCTAAATACATAACATGTCAATGATCTTCTTCTCAAGAGATCTCCACCATAATCAGAATCTATATAGTCAATAATATCACTAATAAAACCACTAGAACCATAAATCAAACATAAGTTACTCGTCGTACCTCTCAAGTATCACATAATCCATTTAGCAGCTTCATAGTGAGTTTTTCTAAGATTACTCATAAATCTACTTAACACACCAGCCGCATGTGCTAGATTTGGCCTAATGCACACCATGGCGTACATCAAACTCCCAATGATTACATCAAACTTGTGTAATCATTGTCTTCTTTTGTTCTTGGTATAACACTAGCATCAAATTTAAAGTGTGCTGCCAAAGGAGTGCTAACAAGCTTTGACTTCTCCATTTGAAAAGACTACAACACCTTTTCAATGTCTTATGTTGTGACAACTACAATAGGTCTATTTTCTGGTTTCTCCAAATCTCTATTCCTAGGATTTTCTTGGTTGTACCTAAATCCTTCGTCTAAAACTCACTACTCAACAAAGTCTTTAAATTGTCAATTTCAACTTTACTGCTAGCTGCAATCAACATATCATCAACATATAACAACAAATATATAAAGGAGTCATCCAACAATTTTTTCTAGTAAACACAATTACCATACTGATTGCAAACATAGTCATGAGAAATCATAAATGCATCGAACCTCTTATACCATTGCCTTGGTGAATGTTTCAAGTCACACAAAAAAAATTTCAACAAACATATACAATCTTCTTTTCCATAATCAAGAAAATCCTCTGGTTGATACATATAAATCTGCTCCTCTAGATTTCCATGCAAGAAAGCAATTTCTACATCAAGCTGTTCCAACTCAAGGTCAAATGCATTTTCCATGGCTAACATAACTCAAATGGTCTTATGTTTCGCAACTGGAGAAAATACTTCATGATAATCAACTCCATCCTTTTAAGAGAACCCTGTGCCATAAAACCATGCCTTGAATCTAGCATATTCAACCCCAGGAATGCCTTCTTTCTTCTTAAAGACCCATTTGCATCCCACTAGCTTCACAACCTTTGGTAATGGTACAAGCTCCCAAGTCTTATTCTTAGAAAAGGACTGCATCTCCTCATTCATGGCAATTAGCCATTCTATTGCTTCTTTACTCTTCACCGCCTCCTTTTATGATGGAGGTTCATCAGAATTTATGCTTTCACCCACTGCTAATGCATAAGCAATTGGATTAGAACTATCAACACTCAAATAATTTGCATACCAAGTAGGCTTTATGATTTTCCTCTTTTGTTTCCTTGCTGCTATAAACCATAAATCATCATCTTGTACATCTATAGGCTGAGTTTCATGTTTTTCCAACATCTTGTTTTAATTTTCTATTTCAAACTCCACCTTCCGGTTAGCATCGCGATCAATTTTACTAGCAGATTCATCATGCTCCTATTTCTAGACAAACATAGCAGACTCATCAAAAGTAACATCTCTAATAATAATAAATCTCGAGGTTCTATCCTTTTCAGTACACCATAATCTATACTCTTTAACCCCAGCAGCATACTCTAGAAATATGCATTTTATTGCCCTAGGCTCTAGTTTACCATCATTAGCATGAGCAAGAGCAGAACAACCAAATATACGCAAGCCAGAATAATTAGAGGAAGTACCATTCCATACCTCTTAAGGAGTCTTAAAATCAATTGCAATTGATGGGGATCCATTCACCAGATAACCAACATTATTTACTACCTCAGTTCAAAACTCCTTAGGGAGACTAGCATATAATCTCATGCATCGAGCACATTGCACAAGTGTTTGGTTCGTGTGTTCAGCAACTCTGTTCTATTGTGGTGTATGTCGTATAGTGTGGTTCCTCACAATACCTTCTTTCTTTTAGAACTCATCAAACGGTGCATTACAAAACTTTAACCCATTATATGTTCTCAGTGTTTTGACTTGTTTCCTAGTATGTTTTTCAACCATGGTCTTCCACTCCTTGAATCTCCCAAACACTTCATCCTTTAACTTCAAAAAATACACCAAAACCGTTTTAGAGTAGTCATCAATGAATGTAACAAAATATCTACAACCACTATGAGATTAAACTCGAGCAGGACCCATAAATCTAAATGAATATACTCAAGGATACTTGCAGAAGTGTGCTTACCCGAACTAAACTTGACCCTGCGTTGCTTGCCCATGACATAAGACTCATAGAATTTTAGTTTTCCAACAATCCCCTTTTACTCAACATTGTCAACCTTTGCTCACTCATGTGACCCAATATGCAATGTCATTACTCTGTACAATCATTATCCTGCTTTGAAGCAGATGAGACAACCACTGTTCCCACCACTATATTCCTCAATAAAGTGGAAATACCATGCTGTCATTTACCCTTCATCACAACCATAGCACTCTTCAAGACTTTAATATGTCCATCACCACCAGCAAACTTGTATCCTTGCTTATTAAGAGCACCTAAGGTAACCAGAATTTTCCGTAGACCAAGAACATACCAGGCATCAAATGTTTTGATAATTCCATCATACATTTTGATTTGTAGTGAACCACTACCCATGATAGGAAGCTGCTCATCATCACCCAATGTCACAATGTTATGCCATCTTTAAAAGAATGAAACAAATGTTTGTTAAAAGTTATATGATAGGAAGCACTAGTATCCATAACTAGTGTATCTAAAGAACTAGAAAACTAACAGTCAAAACATCACTACCTTCAAGTTCACCTTCATCGGAGCTCTCCTACACTATACTAGCGTTGACTTTACCATATGATTCCTTCTTCTCTTTACCATTTATTTCGTTGTTGACAATCACATTTAATAGGCCCAAGTTCTTTACAGTGATAACATCAAGGTCTCCTAGACTTCGATTTCGAATGTGACTTCATTTTATTACCACAATCCCTTTCCTCGCTCCTGCCCCTAGTGACAACAAAACCCGAATCTGAATCGTTTTCAATGGAAGCAGAGACCATCCTCTTTAATTCCTTAGACTGCAATGCATCTTTTACATCACCAACAAAGACCATCTCTTCCATACAACATAGTGTCAACAAAGTTTTCATATGAATTTGGCAAGGAACATAGAAGAATTATGGCTTGATCCTCCTCCTCAATATTTACCCTAACGCCTTGTTACAAGGAACATAGAAGGATGATTCGATTAAAATTAACATATTCTTTAACAAGTGCCGTTTCAATCATCCTCAAGGTATACAAACATTGTTTTTTATATAAACGATTTATTAAGGATTTCTTTTGGCATTTACTTTCAAGCTTCTTCCATAATGAAGCAACGTTCATTTCGTCAACCACCTCCCTTGAAACCTCATCACTCATACTAAGCTAAATTGAACTATGTGCTTTAGCTATAATCGCAGCCTTTCCAACTGCCTCCAGCTTCTCTGGTAATTTTTCTTCTTCTTCCAACGCTTCTCACATCCCTACTGAATCAGAAGAGCCTTCATCTTCACCTTCTATAGTGTGAAATCATTCAACCCATTGAATCACTCAATTTTGAATTTATGAAACTACATCTTCACTAGTAGTGCCCAGAATTCGAACAACTAGGGCTCTAATACTACTTGTTGCAAAATATATAGCAAATAGGAAGAAATAAACGAGAACAGGGAGATGTATGTGGTTCGGTCAATGAGGCCTACAACTATAGACAAGGAGGCTATTTTATTGATTGCGCCTTTCAAGTACATAGTACAAAACCCTAAACACCCACATATAATATATATATAAAAACCCTAGATCAAACCAGGTCGCTTGATAATCGATCAAAAATGGCATTTTTACATACTTAATTTTTCCATTTCAAAACCCTTTTTGTATTGGAAACTCACACTTTACTAACTTTGTGCGTTGTTAGCCTCGAAACCCATTACTAATGGTTTTATTGAGTACATGTATGCATAATGGCATTTTTAGGCAGTTTTTACGGCTCTTTGGAATCATGAGGTCAAAGCAATGAGGAAATCTCATATCTGTAATGTGGAAGCAACTCAGCCAAGTTGGGACCATGAAGGAATGATTGCACAAGAAGATAGAGGTATTGAAGCCATTCTGGAGAATTTCGCATTGAAACCGTGCGACTTCACACTGACTTTGTAGTTAGTGCGAAATTTCTCGTGACCGACACCCTAATTCTAGTGCAAAAGTTGTAAATGTGAGAATAGTAAGTTTTGAGCTCCAATCTTCATGATTTGGATTTGTACAGAAACAACCATCTGGGTACCTACTAAACCTCTCGAGATGTATTATAAATAGGGGTAGATGATCAATCCATGAAAGATTCAACTTTTCTTAGTTTTAGTTTAGTTTTGTAACTTTGGGGAGATTTTCTTCCTTTTTTTCATTAATAGAAGCTTTCAGTTCGTTTCGTCTTTATTTCTGCCTTCTTTCTATGGCGTGTTCAAGACTCACCATGAGTGAGTAGTTGACTTTCATGAGGTGAAGTGGATCTTGTCCACCCCACCATGGTGACCATAGGGGGCAGTCACACTTTAGACCAATAGTAACGACTTCAACACTATTTAGAGGCTTGAAGATCAGGTGTACATCATATGGGGATTCTCTGTATGGGGAGGCAACAGTCCAGGTTCCCCCAACTATCCATATAAGAGTCTTTCTTCTCATCAACTAGTCTTCTCACATTTAGCCGTATGGATAAGATAGTTGGTGTTTGTGTAAAACCAAAGAGAAAATAGAATTTTTCAAATACAAACAAGAATGCCGCTACAATATGTGTTGAAAACCTAGGAAATTTTCTAGATCTCGATGATGAAACATACAACACCGTTGATTCATCCTCAATCTAAGCATAAAGATCGAATCTCAAGAATTCTCGGGATGGTCGAATTTTTCACGAATTTCGGGTCAAAAAGGAACCCAAATTGGTGGGTGACACATGGCATGATGCATGCATGCCATGTGCATGACACATGGCATGGTGCATGCATGCTTTGTGGGTGACACATGACATGCATGCATGCATGCATGCCATGTGGATTTGTCCTATCTATAAAAACAGGATCAGTGGAGGAAAATGGAGGAAAGGGAGGAAAGAAAAAAATGAGAAGAAAATGAGAGAGAAAGAAAGGGAGGAAGGAAGATTTGACAACTTCTTCCTCTGAATTCCGACATTTCAACGGTCGGAGTTCATTAGGCTAAGAGTTAAAGTTGACTACCCTCCAAGAGGTAGGGATTTTTTCCTACTCTGGCTAATTTCTACTTAAGTATCGTAGGATCGGTAGTTCCCACACAGCGGTCGCCCGCCCCGCGGGACCGCCGGGCCATATATTACGGCTATGTTTCCACTATAGTCATGCACATGGGACCGCCCGCCGTGGTGGCGCCGTCGCCCATGTTGCCGCTTAGCCATGTGGATCAGAGCTTCCACCTCAAAGTCTTTCGCTGTGGACCGCTTTTAGTTATAACAGGTTTTGCGGTGGTCAGGTGGGACCAAGCTGTCGTGTGGGGCCCCAGCTCTAGCCGTAGGGGCCACACCCACATCTAGCCATAGGGTGTATGGCCAGCAAAGCCTTCCTCGTCCTTGTTGTGCCGTTGTCTGGCCCCAACGCTGCTGGGATTTGCTCGTTATCTCAAGCAGCCCTATGCCGGGAACTACCTGAGTAGACCCATGGTCATTTTCCGTTTTAATCGATAGCCCGAATCAGCGTGTGTTCCCGCTTGTTTAGACTGATATGTGCCCCGTTGGTGGCTCGAGTATGGCTACCTGGGTCCGAAATTGTGGATCAAGTTACACAGCATATCGCTTAATGATAGCATGTTTCAGTGGGCTTGTTATGGCTTGTTGCGGTAGGAACCCATGTGGGCATCTTATGCCATACCTGGTCTTCGGTAACCTGAGTTGTCTTTCTTGCTCCTAATGTGCTTTGATTGATGTACTTGGTGCTAGTTATCTACTGAATGTTGATATATGAATGCTAATATATTGACATTGAGATGAAATGTTGGAAATCATATTGACTGTTAATATATGTGTGCTATTATATGAACATTGAAGGTGTTTGGAAATTATAAGCGTGTGTTATAATTGCATGATGTGATGCATGGCTAGTATGGTCCATATGAAATTCATTACATATGACATAAAATCGAGCATGCGCGACGGCAGACACACGATACGCACGCGAACATCGCATTAAATGGAAAGAATAAGATCGTCAGAAATCGATATCAAGGCCGCTATTGGACGCTGCCAGAATGGGACAACGTGCAATAGAGTCGCACAATTGATTAAAATGGTAAAGAAAATATGTGCCGGGTATTAGCAAGAAGGGATAGATCCTTCCTCAGGTGAAAATCCCGCCAATTATGGTCAGACATAGTCCCTATCGATGAAAGGCCATAAAAGTGTATGGGTTTGCGAAGCCCATGGTGAAACACCAAAAATCCACTACCCACACAAAGGCTCATGATTTTGAACATAAAATGGATTTTGAATATAAAATGATCATTATGATGTATCATCCAAAAAGCTTTTGGTTTATAAAAATATGAAATTTGTTTGAAAACGATTATTGGGATGTCATCCGTAATGACTGGCTTATCACACACACAAGTGAGTCAGGGCGAGGGAGCCAAATGAGACTCGGGCGCATGGTACATGGGTGAGTCGCATCTCATTTCATGGCATGACATGTAAAATTCCCATATAAAATTGGCATGTTCTTGTTGAATGTGATTGTGAATGTTGAGCGAACATCAGACATGCACGATGCAAGAGCTCGTAGATATTCTCTACTTCCAAG
The DNA here is from genome assembly GCA_016808115.1 of Tetrastigma voinierianum. Lineage (NCBI taxonomy): Eukaryota > Viridiplantae > Streptophyta > Magnoliopsida > Vitales > Vitaceae > Tetrastigma > Tetrastigma voinierianum. Next base: position 903,678 of record JAEQBH010000699.1, on the reverse strand, counting down.
GCACATCTTTCATAGACAACCCTCAAGACAGTCTAATAATCGTGAACGGCGCCGTGAAGAGGTCATGATTATGAAGAAGGGTCTGTAATATGTGGCCTTGATAAACTCTTTTTGTAAAAAGTGTCACAAACTAGTTCTATAAGGGTTGTGTTAATTAAATTTTTCGACTATCACAATATAGCCTGGTATAATTATGAAAGAGGGTCGATCTGACCCACGGATCGTATTTAAGCGATAATTATCATATTTTAATTTAAATATTGAATGAACGTACTCGATTTAAGGGACGATGAGACAAGGCCAAGAATCGACGCCCACGAAGCACTGGTACCAATCCAAGACCAAGACTTAAGTGTGAAATGACTTAAGGTAGAATTTTCCTGTGTTAGTCAATAGAGCTCTCAAGTTTTGGGGGCTGCCACTTAATGTGGCACTCGTGACCCAACATGTGTATGATTGTCTCTCTTTGCTCAGAACCACTAGAGGGTCGAGTTGACAACCTATTAGACACCTCTAAAATCAGGTATGAATGACTTACTCTACACCTAGAATTTATGTTTCACTTATATCTCGCAAGAGGAACCTGGGCGGAGTTTAAGGGATCAACTATAAGCTGGTTTCTTAGGCAGATGATTGGGAATTACAAAACACCCCTTCAAATAACCACAGTGAGGCCGGATTTGGTGAATCCAAAGCCTGAGACCTTCTTTATATTATTTTTCCTAAAAATCAGCATTCATCTCTTCTTAAAGAAATAAAAAAACATCACTTTACTTTTTGTTTTAATTTCAGTTTTCATAAAGCAATAAATTAGAGTAATTAGGAACCTAGGATCACAAAACTAAAGGAGTAAAACTCATCCAAGTTGATGACCCAAGAACCATTATATCTACAATAGTTACGGGCTACGTCGGGGTTGGTTTTAGGTTTTATAAAAAAATTTCTTCTCTTTTGTCTTCAATCTAACCACCCAACAAGACACAAACCATCGCTCTAATCGGGTCAAGTCCATACCGCATCACAAGATCAATATTGGGCCTTCGGGTTCGGGTCTTGCAGCCCTCATCCTCAGTCACCACCATAAATCTCATAAAAAATCGCTTTCGGTCGAGCTCCCAAAATATTTTGAGTTGGATTATAATTCGGATCGTCATAAAATTCTAGTCATTTAACATGAACAATTTTTAGAAAGCACAAAAATAATATTTTTTGTATTTTTAAAAACTATTTTTACAAGCATTTTTTTTTTTCAAAAACAATAACCTAATATGTCCTAAATATTTGAATGATGAAAAGGAAAGATAAGAAATGTTGGAATTGCATGGTGAGATTGATAGGAAGTCATCCTAAGAAAGAAAATTAAATGGTCAATCCATGAGTAACATTTGGAAAGAAAAAAACTTTGTAAGACCAACACCACTATCATCAAATAATCAAAATTAAACATCATCATTCAACAGTGAATAAGAAGGGAAAGGCCCTGGAAACTGAGGAAGGTTTTATTTGGAGTCCACACCAAGGCCCCACGCTTGCGCGCCCGCCCTCCCTCCCCTTCTTCCCTCCCTCCACGAACCTCCCCTGAAACCTCTTCACTTCTCCACTCCCTACTCCACCTATAAATACTTTCCCACCCTCACTCAATTTTCCACTAAAATCTTCTCCACCAAACACTACTTTCCCTCCCATGGCTTCTTCTTCTCCTCCTCAATCTTCAGCTCTCCACCACATCCGCCGCCACCTCCTCTCTGAATTCGCTGATTCTTCTGCTGTTTCTATTTCACCTCCCCCTTTTCAATTTCCCTCGAACAACTCCCCTGTTTCTTCTCCTCAATCATCGAATTCCTCAATTTCCTCCGTCTCTCCTAGTTTCGCCCGCCGTAAGCCGGCCTTGAGCATCGCGATTCCTCACCCTTCCCTTCCTCCGCCCACCGCCGCTGATTCCACCGACGAGAGGCACTACAGAGGCGTGCGCCGCCGTCCATGGGGAAAATTTGCGGCGGAGATCCGCGACCCCAACCGCCGCGGGTCTAGGGTTTGGCTCGGCACCTTCGACACCGCCGTGGAGGCCGCCAAAGCCTACGACCGCGCCGCCTTCAGGATGCGCGGCAGCAAAGCGATCCTCAACTTCCCTCTCGAAGCCGGAGCACCGCCAGACGCTTCGCAGCCGATCGCCGCCTGCCGGAAAAGGCCGATAGAGACCGAGAGTGAAAACATGGAGGTCAAAGTGATAAAAAAGGAAGAGGCGGTTGATTCGCCGGAATTGGGCATCACGCTGGATAATAAATCAACGGCGACAGCTGGCCCTTTAACGCCGTCATCCTGGACGGTCGTCTGGGACGGTGCAGACGGGAAGGGTATTTTCAGCGTGCCGCCTCTGTCGCCGTTATCACCCCTTGTAATGACATGAGATGTACCGTTCTAACGGAGTTCATAAGGGGATGACCATCTGACGGCGCATACAGTCTCGGATGATGCATTAATTAGAAAGTAGAATATTTATTCAAATTATTTTAAAAAAAACCTTTATTCAAATTATTTAAAAAAACCAAAAATTTAAAATAAATAAATAGGAAAAGATGTAAAAAAAAAAAAGTGTTAGTAGCCAGTAGACAGTAGAGACACACAGGTGAAAGACGGATGTGTATCTCCAATATAATATGCTTGATGATGTTTGTTGTAACAATATATTTGTTCATTTATTGATTTATTGATAATGTTTTAGGGTATGATTGAGAGAGTTTATCTACGAATTACTTGAATTTATTTTTTTATATAAGTATATTGAATAAAAATTATAAATATTTAGAAGAACTTATAAAAATAACTTATGATTCTATTCATAAATTTTTTTTCTAGCTTATTTCAATAAGTTTTACGAAGAAGTTTATAAAAAAAAGCTTATATAATAGTCTAAAAATCGATTATCATATATAAAGAGGACTGAGAATTTTCAGTTTAAGTTGAAGATTAAAGAGGTGAGGGAGTGAGAATTAAAAGTTTTTATATGTCGTACTCAGGATTTCCTTACTTTCTTATAACCTTTTTTTTTTAAACAATAATTTACAAAGATTTTTTACTAATTAAACATTCCTGTAGCATAATCACGCATTCCCTTAACGCTTAAAAATACCCTAAACAGCCAATTGTATTAAATCTGACAACAAGAAAATATCAAAAGATATTTGGGCACCACGATTATACATATGCTGAAAGCCTGTATTAATCAAAAGGAAATAAAGCTCGCATTAAAAGAAAATATTTTTGAGACTATAAGATTTTTAAACTCTTTCGACGCCCCTGCCGCTCTAAAACAGACAGATTTAAACATATAAATAAACGACAATTGTATTTAAAATATCAAAATGTATTTCATCAGCGAAACACACCATTATATTGCGAGTAAAGTTTGAAATTAAAGCCTTTACGAAAGCCTTACGCCGAAAGCTTATCATTATGTCACAAAAATGAGTCGAGGCAGAAAGAGAGAGAGAGAAATCTGCATAGCAAGAGCAGTGGAGAGTTAGTGTCCCAATTACATGTAGGTTCTCCCATTTATGTAGTAAACAAGAGGCATGATAGTTGTGCTTGTTAATCTAATTCTATTACTATCGTACCATCACAATCAAAATCTTCAAACTTTTCCTTACGTGAATACTGACAATAAGTGATTCGTGATATTTAATTTCGGCTCGATAAGATTACACATTACTATCGTCGCATTGTCCCTTCTAAGGTAATCTTATCGTAAAAAAGCTACCAAAAGGAAAATAATAATAAGACCTAAAGAAATTTTTACAACCGGGCCTCACTTCACTTACCCTCGCTCTTTTCTTCTTTTCCGCTTCAGATTTCTTCTTTTGTCAAATCTCGTTGGGAATTAACCAATTTTCTTCTTGCTTTGCTTTTTATCATCTTCTTCTTCCACTCATTCATGCTTTTTATCTTCAACTAATGCTTCTTCTTTATCTTTCACTTATCCATGCTTTTTATCTTCAACTCTTACATCTTTTCATGTTCCTCATACATCATGTCATGCATACTTTTCTTTTTCTTACTTATCCTTCAACTGATCTTTCTTGACTCGATCTCGGCTTTTGCTTCTTTATATATATATATATCTTTTTTATGATCTCACAATTGCTGTGTGGGTTGACTCAACGCGATTACTTTAAAGTTCTCACCCATGAACGGATTTGATGTGTCTTTACCAAATCACCGCTTGAAATTGACTGTGCTCATTATTTATGCCTAATGAACTAGGCTCCAATAAATTTATGAATTGTTCTAAGGATCTGCTCTATCTTAATGTCTTCGTGTTGATTTTCTAAAGTTTAAAATTTATCACGTTGCTCAAAATTATTCAGATGTTCTATCTTGAATTTTTCTCTCTCTAAAGTCGTATTTTTTAATTTTATATCTACTTCATTTTCTATTTATTTCTTCATATAATTTCTTAATAATTAGATAATCTCGTTTCGTATCTATCGATTTTTCCTTAAAATTTCTAAATTTTCCCAAGAAATATCTGACGTTTGGTTAGTGTTTTATTTAAAATCATGCGTTAAATCTAGTGGTCGTTTGTCCGCTACTACATGGTTCCACTGGTTTTAAATAAGGTTGACCATGATGATTTAAAATTTGTTTTACTAATGGGCTAATAAAATAACACATTCCTAAGTTTGTTTTACATTGATCTAAAGCCCGGTTGTGCTATAAAATCCTTTCAAAACGGTCTGGGATGCTACTTGATATATAAGGAAGAACTTCTTTCCCATGTTTAAAATACCGTTTTATGGCCTGGTAAATGACATAAGAACTCGAAATTAACATTACTATTATTCTTTTACGAAAATACTCGATAAACAATTTAAAACAAGAATAAAATATTTTCTATCTAAATTCTTATTAATCGGGTGATTGGGTAATCTGACTAAAACTAATCCAAAGGTTATCTATAATACATTTATGTTCTTCATCTAATCCTATGGTGAATAAATTAAAAGTTATGTTACTTCCGGGGTATACCTAAGAGAATTCTTTCCAAATACATTATCTTTACTGACGCTTCAGATTTATCCGCTTATTCACTTGTTTATCCATGTATATAAAATTAATTTATTAGTCTACTTAATGAATCACATCATTATCACTTTAATATGTTCAATTTCTATTTATTCTCAGACATTTATTCTTTCTCTCGTAAAAGTTTAACCACCTTCTTTGTAAGATCTTTTCATTTTAATTTATAAAACTTTACTATCGTTTACAAATACTCTGATAGTAATTTTTCTTAGAAATAATTAATATTCTAAAGCTATCTATGCATTAAGTGTTATACCAATACTTCCTCATCATGCTACTTATATTACCCTTTCTTTTGTATTTTCCACTACTATACCCCACTGTATTTTTTCCTTCAGATTTTCTGGTCAGAATATTTATGAGGTTTTGCTAATAACACGTCCCATCCTATACTACATCCGTCATTTCACTTATTAGATAATCATTTATTGCCTGGGAAATTTAATGTTGTGAGTTTTTGTAACTATTTTTTAAGAGATTTTATAAACTTAATATCTTCTTGATTAAAACATTTATGTCCTTTACTTCCTTACTTTATCAATAAGGGCCCTAATCCATTTAAATTTTAATAAATATCTCAAGATAATAATAATCCCAAAAATTTCAGAATTCTTTGTTTTTCTATTTTTTCCAGCTAGAATTTTTTCTCTCAAATATGTGGTTGTAAATAACATTTTACCATCTCCTATTATTACCCCTAAAAATTCTATGGTCCTGGTTGAAATAATCGCATTTTACTTTTTGTTTGATTATAATACCGCTTCAAACTTTTAATACTTATCTGAGATGTCATATGTTGTTTTTTACTTTTTGCTTAAAAAACTAAGATATCATCTAATGTTAGGATCGCATAAATGAGAGTCATTATCTCTAAATATATTATCCATTTTCTTTGAAATATAGAGGGTGCTTTTTTTAAACCAAATGACATTACAAGCCATTCAAATGCCCTTCTCGATGTGAAAGGTTGTCTGGGCTGTGATACCATCTCATCTTTATCATGTAAAACTCCGATGAGCAATCAAATTTGTTAAATAAGTAGTACAACCTTTTATTTTTCCTAATAAATACTTTTTTGTTGGTATATCATAATCCATCATCTCCAGATTATCGCTTAATCTTTATACAATCACCAATCCTACTTTTTCTCGTTTAATCTGTGTTTATTTACTAAGAAGGCCACCATGAGAATCATCTTCAGATACTCCAGCTTTAGGTAACATTAATATGTGCCTTATAATCTTCATCTTTTCACTGCTTCATCTTAGCAAGCTTTTATTTTTTATAATCTCTGTTCTTTATTTTTAATATTATATTCACCATTCTTTCCTCAAAGATTTTTAAAACATTTTCCTATAATTTCTAGTTTTTCCTAACCTATCAATTAAGTTTTTGCATTTGTTCTTCTTTTGTTTATCATAGCAATTCTATACTATTATTAATATGGACTAATCAGTAAGACCCAGAAATTCCAAATTATGGAATAAGGGTAAACATCAATACAAAGTTGAAATTTTAGCTAAAAAACTGTAATTTATTCTTCTCTTAGATCTCAGATGATAAAACGGATTTCACCGTTGAAATCATCTCGGAAAATCTAGTTAGCACGTAGTACCTTTGTGTGAATATTCCTAGATACGAGTTGGGCACGCTTTTCGGTGTGGGTATCATGGCCAAATCAGAAAATCGATTTCCTTCGATGACAAAGTCACATACAAGTACCAAAATTAGTAAGTAGAGATGAGTGTGAGAACGACTTTAAAACGACAATAAATAAATACGCAATGTCAAAATCCAGTAAGGAAAGGAATTAATAAATGAATTGATTAAATTAGAAAAGTCAAAATTTGAATAGCACCGCCTTCTTAACATAAAACGATAAAAAGGAGAAAGGCAAACCACGGAGATACAGAGAGCAGCGTTTTGAGAGAGTTTTAGAGAGAGAGAGAGAACTTCTCTCTAGAAATATCGCTGCCGCATCCGACCCCGCTTCAGCCTTCGACAAGAAGGAAAGACGCTCTACGCGGAGTGGAAGCACACGCGGACCAAGGTTTTAGAGTTTTGACAACTCCAAGAGCAGAGGGTTTCTCCCTTACTTAGCTATTCCATTTTAAGTGTTTACGAACGCTCGAAAGAGAAGAGGCATCGGGAGGTCAAGTTTGATAGGTCCTAAACTCCTCGGGACTAATTGATACAAATTCTTTGAAAGAAAAATGGAGGTACCGTGGGCCGTCCACGGCTGACGGGGTTATTAATTGATGCATTTTGTGAGTAAATTATATTGATTGGATTGAGGCCGAAATTGAAATGCGAGTTCACAAAGTGAACCTCATGAATGGATGTATTTCTCAAACTATAAACCTGTGGTTTTACCGCTCTATAGAATAGTGGCACAAAAAATATATTTTCAGCGCGAAACGTACTCGGGTCGGGTGATTTGAATCGTTTATGCTCGATCACAGTCAATGAGCTTTCACTTCAGTGTGTGAAATGATAATTACATGACATGATCGTGTGATTGAAAATTATGCTTATATATATTCATGTTTATATATTTGCATGAATAGACTCCGCACCTTAAACGGCATACATGCATTCCATATGCACCTAACATCCTAGATCTAAGCCGAAGTTAGTGCGCTTATACTTGTGCCTAGAGAAATGGTTCCTGGAGGGCTGTCTAAAAATACACTTATCGGAGGGTAGTCCAAATCTAAAATATCAATCGTCTGAGGGCCTAAATTGATATATACTAATGGAGGGTTGTCACAAACCAACAAAACAATAATTTCACGCAGGCTTAGGCGAGTGTGAGAGCCCTGGGTGAGGGATTTTAGTTAGTCAGTGTAGACATTCAAGCAGGACTGCCGCATCTGTTTGAATGCCGTGTTTAATTTGAACATTAATCGTGACTCTCAAGCATGAAGAGTTCACTGGGCGCATTCTCCTATTGAGCATTAGCTCACCTCACGTGGACCCCCTTTACAGTGTGCGTAAAGGAGCCGCGAGAGACGGTCATCCCAGAGGCTGAGTTTAGAAGAAAAGCAGATTGTGGCTTTGGATTCATGTATACATGTATTAGAATGTTAAATGCACATGCTGTATAAAGAGAATTGATTACCTCTCTTGTAATATTGATATATAGTTGGACTCATGATTGGCATGTTTATCAGCATCGTTTATGGGCCCATGGCCGTATTGGACATATACTGCACACATATCGACCATTTTAAGATAGCAAGACAGTTTTATACAAGTATTGTATTCGGTAGAGCTCCCCACAAAGGAGACCTCATTCTGATTTTTCAGAAAAATATTGGGTCATCTATTATCTACGAGTATTTCCGGTCGATCGGTAGTCAACGGATCCCTGGTTCGCGTCATACTGCACAGCTTAGTATACGGCCACCCAGGAGCTCGTTCTGGGGGCGATCCCATCACCACTAGGTGGTTCAGAAGGTCGAGTGTAGGCTGGAGATTATCTTAGGAATCACGTGACCAAAACTAGACACTAATGCACGTGTTTCAGTGATCGTGAATTATTGATAGAATGGTGTGTATAACAAATAGATTGTCATGTAGTTGAGAATGTGTTAGAAAATATTCAGAAAAATATTTCGAGTTGTACAAAGTACAAAAACTGGAAAGAAATAAAATAAATCAGTCTCTAATAAAACTATTTACCCATTAGTATTAAAGCATCTTCGTTGAAGAATACAGTGCTCAACTCTCATAACTGGTTATGATGAGAACTAGTGCCAAAAACAACTTTAATATCGTCTTCGCGTTGTAAATTGAAGAAATGAAGAATAATAAACTTTTTGAATTTATTCGAGGAAATGAAATGAAAATGAAAAAAAAAATTTGCAAACATGTACTAAAAACTTCCAGTTGGTCGAACTGGGGAGAAAATGAAAAAAAAATTTGGTCCAGAAACGTGTCATAACAACGCCTAAACTCGTATCGCAAGGGCCGGAGGTATTAATCAGGAGCAAGGATTGTATTGCAATTAAAAGAAAGGATTGTATTTGAAATGTTGGCCAGTGAGATTTGTATTGCAAATACAATTTACAAACCGCATTGCAGAGGAGGTCAGAAGGAATGAATGCAATATTAACAAGATCAGATCGCAAATAAAGAAATCAGACGCGGGTCGTGGTCATGCGGCCAGAGGTGGTCAAGCCGGGACCAGACAGACAGACAAAGCAGAGGAGGTCGATTGTAATGCCGTCACACTACCGCAGGCCGAGCCGCCAAGGCGAGCTAGCGGCGAGCCCCCGTCGAATCCTAGCCACTAATACCGCCGCATGTGCGCGCGCCACACAGATGACGGCTGCCGGAAGGCAGATACGGCACGAGGGGTGCTGGCGCCGGGCGGCACGAAGGCCATGCAATGCCGCTGGCGAAAGGCCGCGGCACGCTACGCGAGCCGCGATACGGCCGCCACGCCCAAGACGCGCCGCAAACATGGACGCGACGCCGCAGCGCCAGGCGCCCGCGCACAGGCTGGTCGGGCTAGGTTGCACCAGCACCGCCCGGGCCCGACGCTTTGACCGCTTTGACTCAAGATCGCTCTTGAGTCAAATTTCGACATTGCCTATGAACCCATTCCATGAACACTGCTCATCACAAAATTTTCAAAAAAATTAATTAAATTAAATCCAAAATCAAATCAAATGAAATTGACAAATTTTTTGGAAAACAAAATTTTCAAAATGAAATTTTCTAAAAATTTTTAGTTGAAAACAATATTTTGAATGTAAATTAATTGCCTTCAGACATTTGAAAATGCAAGGACAAATGTGTATACAATCGATTTACGCATGATTAGTGTCTCGGGTCAGGTTTAAGCGCTTCGTAGATACCAGATGAGACGAATCGCTAATGAACCTATAGATGGTTAGTTTCCAGGACGCAGGACGAGGCGCCCATCGGTATCGCCAAAGCACCACCGTTAGTTTGATCGATGCTTTACTGAGGTTTAGGTATCATGAATGCATTTGCCATCTCATGGGGGCCGGTATAACAGTAGACGTAAAGATCCCAGCAACCCCAGGTTTGTGGACGATCATCATCCGACATTCATTGTGGGGAGGAGATCCGATGGTGACAAACATTGGCCCATACGTATCGAGAAGGTGTTAGAGGCCATGGAGATTACCGACATGACTAGATTAGACTAGTCAAGGTTTCTAGCTGTAGAACGAGGCCCAAGTACGGTAGAGAGAATGTGGGCAAGGACCCCAAAGACCCAGGAGGAGCCAAGTATATGTGGTCTCCCAGGACCAGGGCGAGACTAGAGATGATATACGAGGTTCAAATGATCTCAGGACTCCACTCACAAGAGACCTAAGGATTATGGACATGTCAGAGTTCGACGTCATCCGTGATGACCACGACACCACACAAAGGTCGTTGATCATCAGGAGCTGAAGAGTGGTCACCGCCTCACATCAGGATCGCACTGCAGGATATCTCAAAAGACGCTACGGATTTTGGTCCCCAATAGGTATAATGCAGTCCAAAAATATGACAATAGGCTGGTTATTAGCCAGCCTCACCCTAGTGGGACGAGGAGACTGTGACTTTAGATCTACTCCCTTAGTAAAGTAGCATGTAATGTTTTTCCTCGGGATTTAGCCACTGGATTACCTCCTTACAGAGGGATTTCCAGGACTCTCGACACGAGTTACACTTGTATCACCCATCCCATGACTCGCATAGGATGGCACCTATTGAGTTGCAAAGAGGTCCACAGAGTCCAAATGCATAGAACTACCGGGATAAGGGTTTATTAGATCGAGCACTTCACCAAGGGTACTCCGTCATTGGTAAAAAAGAAGAGACAAGACCTTTGACCGTAAAGTAGCTGATTAATGGGTGCAATGATCGTGGTTACATCAATCGTACCTACTGCTTCGCTGATCACCATTTGTTTGATTACCGAGAGGAGCGTAGCTCCACCTAAGATATACCTTCGCATCGTTATCATCACTGAGTTGTGGAGACGGATATCCTTTAAGACAAGTCATAGGGACGTTACGTATGGCACTTTGAGTTTACGGTGATGCCCTTTGACTTAGACCAACACAAATGCACCAAGAAGATTCATGACCTCATATGCATAGGGTATTCCAAACTGCAATAGATTTAAATGCCAAGGCCTTGAGTATTCTAGGACATTTTGATCTACCTCAAATGTAGGTGATAATGAGTATCACCAGGATCGTTTTTACAGCCTTGTCGAGACCATCACCGTATCAGAAGTTTTTAGTAAGTGAGAGTTTTGGCCACCGAGGTAGAGAGATTTTATAATACACAGGCCAAGATCGTGAGTAAGACGCACTAACTCCGTAGAAGGTTGAGACACAAGAATAGAGTCGGAAGATCGAATGGTCAATCTCAGATACGTATCAGATTGACCCCAGCAGCCAGCAGATTTCAGAATTGAGTTGAAGGTTCAGAACATGACCAGACTCGATAATGGACATTGACTCCATGGTCGAATGCAAACCCACCCATGATCGAGGGTGCCTGCACTAGGATGCAGTTAGTGTCAAGAGGGAGGATCAAACCCTTTCCTTCTCAGTCAGAAGAGTGGCGACTGGCTCATGAGCTCAAGACCAAAATGTGATCACTACATTTGCAGGCAGTGGATATTTTATTTCACCACACTGGGTGCATGTGAGAGGATCATTTCAGAGAGGTGATCCCACTGGGATACACAAACATAGTCAGAGAACAGAGAGTATATTTAAATTCATTCCTCCAATAACCCAGTGAGAACAGATGGAACCACCTTCCGGGGCTTGGTACATACACCCATCACTACGATAGGCAGAGGGGCCAGAGTGGCCTAGTCGGGGACGATCATAGACACAGCCAGGTTTTATGCATCTGCAGAGGGCAGTATTATATCAAAGCCACATGTCAGTCGACATTGATGAGTCGGCAAAACCATCGGGTTGTCAAGAATTGAGACCTAGCCAAGGCTGCACCACACGTATCACTGGATTTTAAATAGAGAATACAAGGCCTTTAGAGAAGCCGTATGGATGTTCTTCCCTAGTACGTAGGTGAGAGCTCGACTGAGCAGTCCGTATAGTTATTGGGGTGAGAGATCTCCAGATTCTCACTCACGTAAACTTTATCAAAAGTCACAAAGATGGTATTATCGCGTTCGTGTGTACGCAACATCGCCACAGCCGGTGTGGCACAGATTTATTATTCACCACCTTAGTGAGGTAGTCAGTTTGTCTTTGGGGATCATCGATGAAGACCTCATAAATGGCTCAAGAAATGAGAGTAATTAGAAAGTGAGTAAAGCAAAAAGGGGGTCGCATCCTAAGGTGAGAACCCGAGTTGCAGGTGAGCACCGGAGGATATCCACTTCAAAGGAATCAGCTCGGCGTAAGTCGAAGAAGTATAGTTCCGAGATGAAAACACACGGACAAAGACATGTAGACTTAAAGTTGAAATGATAGAGCCGGAGAATCTCGGGATTGATACCCATTGAAATCATACAGTGTTGGTGGAGCCACAAGGACTCAAGATGGATGTTTGTCTATGACATGGACTAGCTGGATACCATTATTAGATTAGAAAGAAAAGATTGTGACCTTGGAAGGTCACGTCACACACGCGAGGTCAGTGACATGGTTGAATGGATTATACACAGTGTGTTATAGACACGCCAAGCGAGCATACGTCCCGAGTCATATAAGAGAGTGAGCACTGTTCTAGTGAATCTACTTACAATGGTAGTTATCAAAGTAGAGTATACGATTGGGCACTGGGAGTGAGGTATCAGGGCTGAGGCCATGGTGGCCATCAAGATAGTTGGACAGAGGTGGGAGAGAGATCCACCATGGTCCCGACATGATCAGAGAACTCCGAGAAGGTGAAATGATAATAAAGTGATCTTCTACGCCAGAGTCCAAAAGAGCCATGCGGATGTGAGACGCCCACTTAGAGTTCGGAGAGGTTGGGATCACTTCTTCAAGGTGAGCCTAAGAAATGAGTATCGTCTCGCAAGCCAAAGCATTTCCACAGATTCTTCGGGCCTCCTTCGAGATACTCAAGAGGTGATAGTGCCAGAAGGCATCGTTAGTATCGCCCAAAGATGTCGTGTCCACGAAGGTATTTCTACCGCCTCCATTCTTCTCGATGATACCCCAGGATCAAGCTCATGGTGGATCAGCCATTGAGGTCGACGCATGAGACCCTGAGAGTGGGACCGTGACATTATGTATTTGAAGAATGGGTGATCAGGTTTTCATGATGCAAGACCGTGAGGTAGGGGTTTTATCCTACTTGTTTTACACTTTATTTAAGTGTTTTGTGATGTTTGAGTTGATTGAGGTAGTGAGGGGCCGTTTGATCGATTCCAAATCTTGGAACCAAAGTGTGGAAATTTTTAGGATATTTTTGGTCAGTCCGGATCAGTTTAGAGACTGATTTGGCTATTTGTATCATAAGTTATATAATAAATTGTGTTTTAAGAGTAGAGACCTAAAATAGGTATAATCTGGTTCCACTAAGAGGAACCATGTAGGAGGAGGGCTACTCATGGACAAATCGATTTGCTTGCTGGACTCCAGTAGCCACCGGTCAGGTAAATTAAGAATAAAACACATGTATTGAGTGCTTGAATTGAAATGAATGGCTTGTATATGTGTGGAAATAGATAGGTTAAGACATATATTAATGTGTTAGACACAAATGACACAATTATATGGAATTAAATTGTGTTTAAAGCTATTGAGATGATAACAACTGCTCAAGGAGCTAAATCAAGTGATGGTTGATGTGTCGAATACATGTGTGTAATTGTGAATACTGGAAAATTATATACAGATGATATTGTGTAAATGATTTTGAAATGGTATAATGCATTTTCATAGACTGGTAAAATCAGAAGTTAGGTAGAGGTACGACATGGTTTCTTTGTAAAACGGGACATGGTTGCAAAAGAATTTTAAGAGATGATATTCCTGAGAATCGGGCTGAGATGTCCATTGTGATCACATCTGATGAGGACTATGACTGCTTCGGAAAGCTCACTAACCAATTCACTCCCTTGAGGTAGTCCTATACTTTAACATTCGTATATTTTCAAGAACAAATGATTTTGTTTTGAAACATTATTTCTCATACATGGCTTAGGTGCGGAGTGAGCCGTGAGGACTCGTGATACGGTAATCATGTAGACATTCAATGATCGATTTACCTGGAGTGTTTACTTACTACGCGATGGCACTTAGTGAGAGTAAACATTTAAGGTGATTCCACCATCGAGCGAGCAGTCACCCCAGTCGAGAATATACTTTTCGTGCACAGTGGAGCATTCAGAGACTACCATCTTAGATGGCCATCAAGAAAAAGCCGGGTTGTGGCTTTGATGTTTTATGCCAATATGTATTAGAATTATAGATTTTATTATGTATTGTATTAAGAGAATGTTATAACTTTAATCATCATATAATATATTATTGATATAGATTTTGTGGGAGTTGAACTATTGGAATATAGTTGGGGTATATTTGATGAGTGTTGATGCAGTCACTAAGTGGCCATATTTTTACTGTGTATGCCCCGTGATACAGAGATGATAGATTTTCCGCAGTTGATGCAGTCAACGGACCCCCGGAAATGACTACAAGTAGCTTGCACAGAGCTTCAGGTATACCACTCACCTAGGAGCCCTTATGCTTTATATTTACCCCGACAATTTCAAACACAAATTGGTATCGAGCCAGCAATACTAATACCTAGGAGCTCTAACATAGTATCCAATCACCACTAGGTGGTTTGATGTGGAGACAGGTATATGGGAAACCCAGAGATTGAGGATCGGGGCTTAGGTGGGGCCATAGTTGAGGAGTATAATCACCAATTGTCGTGGTTCATGTTGAGTCGAAGTACGATTACCCAGGTGAAATCACTTTAACAAAACCGGAAGACACTATATGCAATGTGTTGACGTGGTTTTGTGTGTGATTTACTAAATTATTGTATGATGGTGTATGCCATGTTGTATGTATGATGTAAATAAGTTTGTGCTTAGCAACAGCACACAGGTGTTGGAAAACAAATTTTGGAGTTTACTAAAGGTGTAAACCTGAAGGATAAAATGGAAAAGAAATAAATTCTCTCAGAAATTTATTTGGTTTATTGAGAAATGAAATCAAATTTCATAATTTGAGGTGAACACTAGGTTAGTAAGCATAAGAGAGAGAATTTATGAAATTCTGACCATTTATAGAATTAAAAGAAAAATTTATAGGTATATTTTTGTGTCTTCCAAGAGTTGGGAGAAATGAAAAAAAAATGAAAACAAAATGAGGCGGAGAGGTAATTTTGTTTTACAAAGGAGTAAAACTGAAAAAGAAACAGAAGAAACAAGGTTCATAGTAAAATTTATTTGTCTATTAGGAGAAAATACTTTCTAAGGTTTTATATGGTAAAATCAATAAATAAAGAAAAATAATTTTATAAATTTATTCAATAATAGAAAATGAAAAATGCATAATAAAATTTTGAATTTTTTATTAATCCAAAGAGAATGAATACCAGAAAAAAAAATTATGCAGAAACCGTTTTAACATACTACCCAAACATTGTGGAGAAAAAAATTGTATATTTAATATAAGATTGTGTCGAATATAGAGTGTGGTTGTAAATGTATGGTCATGATAGCTTGAGTTGTATTGCAATAGTAAGGAAGGCTGGTTTGGCTAAGGAAGAAATTGTAATATTGCAAGACATGTGTATGTAACATAGAGGTGGTCGTGGTTAGGAAGAAAATTGTGGCTGTAATAGTTTGGTGGCCGGGCATGGGTGAGTCAGATTGCAATAGAAGCGGTGCCTGGAAAATCAGATTGCAACATAGTAGTAAAGAGGGGGTAAATCAGGTTAAAATACAATTTTTGTATCAGGCCAATGAACGTGAACAGTGAATCCAAAAACAAAGAATCTATAAACAAAGAATCTATGTACAGAACTGCGTGAACAAAGAACGCTTGGATCGTCAATCGTGAACAGTGAAATTAATTCTTTTTTAAAATAAAAATAAAATAAATCAAACAAAAACAGAGACACTTGGAAAAAATGAGTCTTTCAAAATAAATTTGGTGATAAAAAAATTGATTGATGTATTTGAATAGAATTGTCTTGCATTACATAAATGCAGAGACTAAGTATGTAGAATGTTTTTCTGTGTATGAATAGTGTCTGTATCGCATTTACAACTCTTCGGGATATTTAATGTTGTATGTTTTTTTTTTTATTTATACTGATCATATGTAAATTATATGCATGGTGTAATATAGAAAAAGAGTGAATGCCATGTTAGAAACTGGTGACCTAGATTTGACACACTAAACAAGAAAGCTTATACCTTATTGAAATACAATGAATTGAGTTGGATATAAATTAGCGCTTTACTAGAAAGAACGTCGTATTTACCGCTGTTAAGTCCACATTAGTAGTAATCGTAATGTGCATTGTTAATGGACTCAGAATGAAAATTAAAATGATTCCATTGCCATTGAAATAAGGATGGTTAGGTCAAGATCAGGACGCAGGAGGGCGCTCCACGAAAATTTCCGGTCATACACCACCGACATTTGACTAGCCGCCATCGCTTTTGGATCGCCAGGCCTCATCGAGGTCAGGATCAGTCACCGCTATCACACAAGCATGTGCAATAGGTGAGTCAAGTGGTCGAGCGAATTCCGCTTTAGAAGACAACACTTCCATCAGCGTAGGATGGGGCAGGATGATACGAAGAGACATCCAAGATATGGGTGTCGTAATAAGAGGAAGGAAGATCTTCTTCCAACTGAAAGAAGCGCAGAAGACTTCTCGCTTTCGTAAGGATATCTGTGGATGTAGTCGAGGTCATCGTGACTGGCATGGATGGGACAAAGAGTCGTAGGGCGTGATGATGTGCTATTTCACAACAAATCAGACACTTTCGACGGATTGCCCACTTCGTGAGGCAGAACCGGCGTTAGTGGGACACTTCACCCCCAATTCATCAATGAGGTAGATTTAGTGAGGGTTGCTCACTAGATGGGCAAGATGGTATGTTACTACTGCCAAATGAGTCTAGATGATATATGCACTGCCTTCCAGAGGATGTGATCCCATGTTCGGGATTGTGCACCTACACTGGTGGGATATGAGCAAACACATTGTTTCCACACCCTGGGATGGGTCGAGGGATCAGATCACCGAGGATGCCACACCAACACTTAGTACTTCTCAGCGGCCAAAGATGACCAGTGTGCAAAGGCGTAGCTCGAGGCCGCACCACAGAATTGCAGTCGAGGAAAGTTCGCTCAGCAGCGGTGATGACGTGTTATCATCGTCAATCCCGTGGCAAGGTGAAGAGATCGTCTGCAGAGTGTGAGATCTCATGGCAGACCAGCTGCCGCCAGATTTCAGCTACAGATGAACATGGTGGTTGTTTCACTGACTGGGCCGACAGAGAAGGTTGAATTTGATGCATCATGTTCACCATTAATATCTTCAGGTGATAGGTTCGTGGTATAGAGTTCAGGCTTTAAAAGCCATAATATGATGGAAAATTCTTCCCTAGGATGTAGTGGAGAGATTTGATTTTCTAGAGATCGAGCAAAGAACGGAAGCGCAGGGACCTTAGGTGGTATTTATTATTGTTAATGTCATTCGACATGAATGAGTTGACAAATTACTCCGTTGTCAGAATCGGGACCTTAGCTAGTTACATTTATTCCCACACGGCTTTGGAGTTGTGCGGAGGTTATGATATGGTTGATGCGAGGCAAAGGAATTTCGGACGAAATTTTAAGGAGAGGAGAATGCAAGACCCGAGAAATTGGACTTCAGAAAAGGGTAAAATCTATAATTTCGATAAAATTCAAATTTTTCTAGATCCTGATTTGATCAAACGGACTTCTGCTGAAATTGTCTCAGAAGATTCCAGTTACCACGCCGAATTTTGTTGGATTCCTAGATGGCCTGGATTTACGCTGAGTATGCAAGTGTCCATTTATCACACCATATATTAGATGTCAAGAAGGCACCTCGAAGAGTGACACGCGAGCATTAGCGAATGGTCTACAATTAGCCAAGTGGAATGAATCATGGTCACAATGAGCCACATGAGAGCATGATGCCAGTGGAATAAAGAAATGGGTGTGAATACAAATGGAAAAATGATAGCCATACAATCGATCGAGAAATGATAGGGCTGAAATTCTTCTCACTTCTCTTCTCTTGACCATACGGTTAAATGGGAGAGGAGAATGACCAAAGTAGGAGAGAAAAGAAAGCAAAGAGAAAAAGGTAGAGAAAGATAGCACAAGATGGTAAAATGAGATGAGAAGAAAGAAAGAAAAGAAAAAAGGAAATAAAGGAACAAAACAATTGTAGAGGAGGAAATGGAAAAGGAAAACGTTTAGAGAAAATAGAGATGCAAAGGCTTATATTTTGTGATTTTTCTTTAGAGAGAGTACCTCTAGAACTTTGCTAATCCGACCGCCGGGATTCTCTCTGATAAAAGCAAGTGGTTCACGTGGAAGAGTATAACAGCATGGACTCAATTTGAGGAATTTACAAACCCGTGAGGTAGGGTTTTATCCTTCTACTTTCTGTTTTACACTTTATTTAAGTGTTTTGTGACGTTGCTGGGATTGAGGTCATGAGGGGTCGCTTTGACTTGGCTCCAAATCTCGAACCATGTGAATTTTTGGGATATATTTGGTCACCCGATCAAGCTTTAGGGACTGATTTGACTATTTGTATCATGTTATATAATAAATTGTGTTTTAGTGAGTAGAGACCTAAAATAGGTGGTATGGAACCTGTCACCAAGAGGAATCATGGTGAGGAGGTTACCCGTGACGTACTTAATTGCCGCTTTGGGACTCAAAATGGGCCGTGGTCGCGTACCGACCAAAACGTCCAAGTGTTGAGTGCTTAATCTATTGAAATGAATGGCTGGTATGTGTGTGAAACATAGTTAAGATTTTCATGATATTACGTGTTAACACAAATGATATAATTATATGGGAATTAATCATGTTTTGTGTTTATCGAGATAGACAATGAAATTCGCTTCAAGTGAGATAAATCAGTATGGTTGATGCTGAATTACATGTGTGTAATGTGCTGATTGAAAATATGCATATTGACATATTGTGTAAATGATTTTGAAATGGTGATAATGCATTTTCACATGCACCGGTAACCTGGTGTTGGGTAGAGTGCATGACATGGTTTTTGCAAAACGACATGGTCACAAAGGAATTTCACAAAGATGGCATTCCGCAGAATCGGTCGAGATGCAACAACAGATCATATCGTGACAGGTGACTAAGGATCAAGCTTCTAGTTTACTAAACTAATTCACCCTTGAGGGTAGTCCCACACTTTACCGACATTCAAATATATTTTCAAGAACACAGTTTGTTTTGAAAAATGATTGTTACTTCTCATAACGCTGAAGTGTGAGTGAGTCTGGTGAGGACTCGTGATAATGGGTAATCATGTAGACATCAAGCAGGACTCAACATTTACTCAGTGTATGTTTATTTTGTTTACTGCACATGCACTTAGGTGGAGAGTAACTCCATTTAGTGTGATTCCACTATCGAAAGTTTATAGGCTTTAAATCTCTGCCGAGGAATATAATTTTCCAGCACAATGGAGCATTCGAGTAGACTACCATCCATAGAGGCTCATTTTGAAGAGTTTCCAAGCCAGGCTTGATGTTTTGGATAATATGTATTAGAATTAGAGATTTAATATGTATTTGTATTAAGAGAAACGTTATAACTCTTGAATCATAGTAATATATTGGTCGATACAGATTTGGTGAGTTTAACTATTGAATATAGCCGTATATTCGATGAGTGTTACCAGGCCGCTATGGGCCATTTTATTTCAGGCGCGCTCAGATAAGTGAGATCGATAGATTTTCTCCTCAAGTAGTCGACGATAGTCAACTGACCTCGGAAATGGGCGTCACAAGACCTGTTCCAAGACAATGTTTAAAATGATGAAAATGAAGGTCGGGAAAATTCCAGAAATGCTGATGAACTTAATAAATATTTCGAAGTGGTTGAAACAACTCGGAAAAGGCAGAAGCTACCGAAATTTAGTGCTATGATAAAAGAAAACTAAGTTGAAAGCTCTTTCAAAAGAAGATACTCTAATTATCCCTTATCCTCAAAGATTGAAAAAGGACAAGTTGGACGACCAATTTGGCAAGTTTATGGAAATCTTCAAAAAGCTTCATGTCAATATTCCAATTACCGATGCATTGGAGCAAATGCCTCCATATGTCAATTTTATGAAGGACATTCTCGCTAACAAGAGAAAGCTTAGCAATTATGAAACAGTTGCTCTTTCCGAGGAATGTAGTGTTATCCTCCAAAGAAAATTGCCTCCAAAGCTAAAGGATCCAGGGAGTTTTACTATACCATGCCCAATTGGCAATTCAATTTTTGAAAATGCCTTATGCGATCTTAGTTATTAACTTGATGACATTGTCTATTTTTAGGAAACTTAGTTTGGGAGAGGTGAATCCTACAACTATTACTCTTCAATTGGCGGATAGATCACTCACTCATCCTTGACAAGTTCATCTTCCCGATAGATTTCATAGTTCTTGACATTGGAATAAAGACAAAGAAGGCTCATTATAATATGAAGACCTAGCTACTTGTCTAGCCTTAATGATGTACAAAGGTGAACTTAGATCAGGTGGTGTAAGATGAAGATGGTTTTCAACAACATGTTCACGCCACACATCCCATGAGAGGAAGCTATTTTTATAGACATTGTGGAGGATATAGTGTCGAGCCAAAAGGATCATACAGACTCTTTGGAGACTAGCCTTCTCTATGGTGATTCTCCCGACATTGTTAATGATGAAGCAAGGGAATATATATTTTGGATGGACTCTTTTGCAAAAAACAAATAAAAATACTTTGAAAGCTTGGGACCTAGTTCTTCACGTCTTATCCCTTCAATTGAAAACCCTCGATCCTTGAACAAAAACAACTTCCATCTCACCTTAAGTATGGTTACCTTGGGGAGTCTTCTACCTTACCGGTCATTATCTCTTCATATCTCTCTAAGGTGGAAGAGGAAAAGTTGTTGAGAGCAAAGTGAAAGCATTATGAGGCTGGCTGATGTCTTTAACCGGCTAAAGGATTAGGACCATCAATGTGCATTCATCAAATACTTTTAGATGAGGAGAGTAGACCCACAATTGAAGCCTAGAGAAGGCTTAACCCAACCATGAAGGAAGTGGTACACAAGGAAGTCCTAAAATGGATAGATACGGGAGTGATTTATCCCATCTATAAATTCCATAGTGAGTTCTAACGCTTAAAGAAAGAAACGTGGGATGACAATGATTAAAAATAAAAATAAATGAGTTAAAATCCTACAAGAATAGGTGGCAGAGACCCATATTGGGATTCATGTGAAGTCAACAAGGCCAGAGGAAAGACTACTTTCCCTTGCATCTCGATCGATGTTGACAGGTTAGCCGTCATGAGTCTCTAATTTGCCCTTAGACGGATATTCTGGTTACAACCAGATTACATCGCTTCCGAAGACCAAGAAAGACAATACTACATGCCCCATCGCGACATTTGCATTTAGAGGATGCCATTTGAATGTGGTAATGATCGCATATTTCTCAAAGATGCAGGAGTGAAGATGCAGCAGGAGATAACGAATGCAGATGACTCAGAGAATCTTATGATTCAATGGAACACTGGGAGAAGGCAGTGATCATTCTAACCCACTGAAATGTTAGTTTCATGTGGTAAAGAAGGTATTATCTGTGGGACATCGGTATCCGGAGTATCGAACAAGGTAAACAAGGCGAAAATAAAGACAATTGAGAAATTGCCACCCCTTACTTCAATGAAAGGAATTAGAAGTTTCACAAAGTGGTTTTGTGAGGAGGTTCATTAAAGACTTTTCAATAAATAGCAAACCTCTTTCAAGCTTCCAAGTATTGATGGCTGGAGTCCCATTTTCTTTTGATGAAAAGGCAAGATTGATGGAATAAGCCACCACTTGAAGGATAAGCTCACCCTCAACCGTTTCATTGTTATTACTGATTGGGGAAACTTCCATTCAGCTTCATGCAGATATGATTATGCGATTGATTATTTGGGGCAGCGAAAGAACAAGGTGTTTCATGCTATATACTATGCTAGAAAAACTTTAAATGAAGCACAAATTGAATTTATGGCAATTATTGAAAAGAGTTTCAGCAATAGTATTTCGCTTTGATAAATTTGGTCTTATTTGATTTAGTATAACAAGGTCATTCTCTTCACGGATCACTCGGCCATAAAATATCTTATGACAAAGAAGGAGGCAAAGCTTTGCCTTATAAGATGGGTCCTTCTTTTGCAAGAATTTGATGTGGAGATAAAAGACAAGAAGGGATTAGAAAATTTGGTGGCCGACCACCTTTCTAGACTAGAATTAGAGGATAATGAAGCTTCACAAGTTCACATTAACATAAGCTTTTAATGAGCAATTACCAGTTGCTCTCATGCCACTAGACTCATGGTTTGCCAACACCGTGAACTATTTAGTTGTTGGAATTATACCTTCGAGCTTAACTTCTCAACAAAAGAAAAGGTTCTTTGTTGAATTGAAGCATTATTTCTAAGAGGATCCCATTCTTTACATACATTGTGCTGATTAGATGATTAGAAGATGCATACCATAAAATGAAATGCGAGTCATCCTTCTCCATTGTCATTCTTCGAGGTGGTGGACATTTTTTTTAGTGACAAAGGATAAATTTCATAGAGGTGCTAATCAGGTTTTTTAGGCTGGTTCACTTTAATCAAGGATGCTAACTAATTCATGAAAACCTGTGATAGATGCCAAAGAAAAGGAAATGTTTCAAGAAAAAATGAAATGCCCTTGAATTCAATCTTAGAAGTAAAACTGTTTGACAAGCTCAGTATTGATTTCACATAGGCCCATTCTTCTTCACGGAAAATAACACACACTTTAAGCCAGTAAAGGGACTATATCCGAGTGGGTGGAAGCCACCCCATGATCACTTGTGAAGCCAAGGTGGTGCTAAAATTTCTCCACAAGCACATTTTCTCGAGGTTTGGAACTCCTAGGGAAATTGTAAGTGATAAAGTGACGCACTTTTGTAACAAGATGTTCGAATTTCTTTTGTCCAAGTATGGAGTAAGACACCGCACAATGCTTGCTTGTCATCCTCAATGTAATGGCCAAGCTGAAATCTCAAGCCGAGAAATTAAAAGGATCCTAGAGAAAACAATGAATATATCTCATGAGTGTAAAACTCATCTATGTTTTGAGTTCCTTTCACATGCTATTTTGAGTATTTTATATCCATATTCATGTAAAATCCATAAAATTCTAAACTTGGTTTTGCAGGATTTTTGATGGAAAGCAAGGGATTTAATAAGAAAAGATGCAATATAATTCTAAAAGAAGAGTCAACCGAGTGTCTCATAGCGCATCATTTGGAAGATAAACTTTTATGTATCATTTGGAGATTCAAATGGCTTAAATCCACTTTTCTTTGCATTCTACATTCAAAGAGCTCAACAGCCAGCACCCTCACACCCAATTCCAAGTTGTCTAGTTAGTTATGGCCTAAATAAGCTGGGAAGAAGAAAACATCATAAAGCAGAGCAAAAATTTTTATGTCGCGACAGTTAACAACAAAGCCAAAGAATGAGTTTTGAAAACTCGTCGCATTAAAGTTTTGCTTTATCGCAACAAAGTTTTGGACAAACTCTTCGTTGATAAAGTTTTATTTTTAAGGCAATTAGTTTTAGACAAACTTTGTCAGAATAGTTTTACTTTTGTCACGATGTTGGACAAACTTTGTCACAAAGTGTCATTTCCAAAATGTTGATGTCGACTCAAAACAATATATTACGACTATGGGCTTCTAAAAACCGTGAAAAGCCCAAAATTTTATATTTTGGCTATTTTTTCAAGCCCATTTCACCCTAGGACTATAAACACCAAATTTTGGCTTAGGGCAACTATGAGGTGGGAGAATACTATGGTTTCTCTCCTCTAAACCTGCCATTTTTAGTTTTGTCGTAGATTTTGATTTTTAGTAGATCTAGGAGAAATTTTTATTAATACTTTATTTTGTATTGAAGATATTTGGTGTTGTACAATCAAAGATCTGTATTCGTTATCGTTTCAAACAAAGATTGAAACCAAAACTGGATTTTCTCACCCTTGTCTCTGATTTTTCTTTCTATTTTCTTACTTGTTGTTTGAATGATGATGATTGGAATCTAAAGAATGGAACATTAAACAATTTCTAGGGTGGGGATTAATTGATGACCATTCAAATTTTCAGATTCTCGGTTATTTTGTGGCCTAAAACTCAATTTATATAATTATACTGTTTCATATAATTAGTTGTTTGGGAATAGATTAGTAGCTTATACCTTAAAAGAGTCAGATCTTGCTTTTGATTTTCGTGGAGACCTTTTCGAGTGACACAAAGAGATGGAGACTTAGTGAGCAAAGAGTAGTAACTTGGGTATGCAGGACTAATGTTATGGAAACTAATGAACTCCTCAAAGATTATTTTTGATAGATCACTAATTACTCATGGTGTGAGGATACCTCAGATGATGTCACTTAATGTTTGCAGGTCTCACCTCAATCTGAGAGAATGACCTGATCTCGTTAGTAGATCTAATCAAGGAGAGAGAACTTTTGTTAGATTTGATGTGGTCGATGTGTACCAAATTACATTGGGAGAAGGTCTGCATTATCCTGCTTCCATGGGGGCAAAATAGTTCTTAGTCCAGAAAATGCAGTAAGTACTAGAAAGGAAAAATATCCACCCCAGAGCAGGATTATATCCTATAAGTAACTGATTAGACTCATGTCTCTAGAAGGGAACGTGATTCTAATTAGGGTGAAATGTATAGTAAGAGAATCCTGTACCTATATCATATTGTTCTTTGACAAATCTAGCATTCAACTCACAAATGTTGCACTTTCAAGGAAATGCAAATTGGTTATTAAATGATTATCCCCATCCCTAATGCCCCTCTTTATACATTTTAGACTTAAGTAGCTGTTTGTTTGGTAAATTTTAGGATTAGCTTTAAATTAGTTTCTATTTCAATTAAATTGATTTTATTCTACATTCTATTTTGTCGCCTAAATAGTGAAGAGCCCTTGTAATCGGGTTGCTCAAATTTCAATTAGAAAGAACCTCCACCTTTGTAAAGCACATAGTTCACTTCAGAGTCCACTTTATTACTTAAAGGACCGTGCACTTATGGAAAGGGGATGAGTGCTGTAATACTTTTCATTTCACTTTGAGCACGCTTACTTTTGTTTCTAATCGCTTGAGTATTTACCACATCACCCTTGGCCATATTTTCAACATAATACATCATTTGGGTCTTTGTTTTCTAAACCTTATACTTATTAAAGTAAACTTTTGTCGCACAGAGTTTAACTAAAACTTATTGTGACAAATAGGGTCTTTGTTATACAGAGTTTTGTTCAAACTCTTAATGCTTAGTTTCTGTCACTTACATAATTTTTTTTGTTCGGGTCATTTGTTTTTCTTCAATTTGTTAAATACAAATCTCTTTTCATTTTAACTGAATTGGGCTTAATAACGTTGAAATTCTTTTGAATGTAGAATGCAAAAAAAAAAAAGTGATTTAAGCCATTTGATGTCTGGATGATATAGAAAATTCTTACCTCCAAATGATGCGTTGTGAGACACTGTTGACTCTCTTTGGAATTATATTTAATCTTTTCTTATTAAATCACTTTCTTTTCATCAAAATTCACAAAATAAGTTTAGAGGAAATTTTATGAGTTTTACATTTAATATGATATAAATAATTCAAAATAGCAAGATCAAGCAAGATTCTATCAATGAGCAAACCCGCCTGCTCTACAAAGACATGCACTGAAGTGGTATTAAAGATGTGTTTCGGAAGATGAATATGAAACAATTCTAGCTCATCGTCACTCCTTACCATATGGAGGCCATTATGGTGAAACAAAAACATCTCAAAAGGTGTTATAATGCGGCTTTTATTGGCCAAATCTATTTAAAGATTGTTTTGCCTTTGTTAAGAAATGTGATCGTTATCAGCAGGTTGAAAATATCTCAAAGAGAAATGAAATGCCATTGAAAAATATACTTAAGGTTGAGATATTTGATATATAAGGTATCGACTACGCCCATTTCCATCCTCATGGGAATAATTATATATTCTCCTTGATCGTTCCATTATGCATCAAGGGTCATAACATTACCCAAAGAATGCTGTAAGGACTGTGAGTTAAAATTTATGATAAGAACATTTTACCAGCTGGTATACCAAGAGCTATAAATGAAAGGATGAGGGATCCTATATTTTGGTGTGCCAGGTAAGTTTGCCATTCTAATGGTTAAGCATGGGGTCAAGCATAGAAAGAGTTTGGCATATCATCTGCAAAAGCAACAGTCGTGCCAAAATCTCTTAATCAGAGCCAAAAAGTATTCTGAGAAACGTAGAATACAAATAGAAAAGATCGTCATCGAGGCGACGATCTCGAATCGGGCTTACCTAATCGTGATACAAAAATTGATTTGAATGTCTCCAACGGTCGGCCTCAACAGCATGTCACTCGTCTGCTGAGCTTGACATCAAGCATTGCGGCAATCAAGAAGCTAAAACTTTGACCTGCTGTGTGGAGAAAAGAGGCTAATCCAACTCAATGAGCTAGAAGAGATTAGAAATGACTCCTATGAGGATGCCCATATTTACAAGGATAAAACGAAGAAATGGCATGACAAGAAATTAATTCGGAAAGAATTCAAGGAGGGAGATAAAGTGCTTCTCTTCAATTCTAGATTAAGATTATTTCTGGGCAAACTTAAGTCTTGATTGGACATGACCATTTTCATCAGAATTCACACTTCTTATAAAAGCATTTCGCTTGAGATCCGACATAAGAATTCAAATTGAATGGCACCGCCATACTATTGAGAGCAAATATATTCAAGGAGAGCAATAATTAAAAGAGTAAGATCATGGAATTATCACCACCATCGAGATTTATTTCGTCGAAATAGCGACAATAAACTTAGCGCTTCTTGGGAGTCAACCTAAGCTTTATGAGGATCGTTGTTTCCTTTTTCTTATTTCTTAGTTTGTTATTTCGTTTTTTATTAGTTTATTTTTATTTTAGGGATCCTCAGTATGTTTGATATGTTTGTTTTTAGTGTTTTTGAGTTTCAAGTTTAATAAAAATGCAAGAGTGGAGAAAATAAGAAATTTTTTTAGAAATGTGGAGAAAATTGAAAAGAGTAAAGAGACATCGAAGAGTTAGGAAGAGCAAGGCATGAGAAACATATTTTAGAGGAGTTTTGTGAGTGATACTACAGGTAGTTCAAGTATTGAAAGAGTGGCATTCAACTTGGGAAAGTGTTGAGGCAAAGATTGGAAAATTTTAGAGCAGAACACAAGAGAACCCACTTTGATGTCTCGACATGGAACTCCATGCCACGACATGGACTACCATCTTGGACATCATCCACTGTGATGTCGCAACTTCAACCACTTTGATGTCGTGACATGAAAGTCATTCTTGGGCATCACCCACTATGATGTAGCGACATCAACCACCTTGATGTCGCGACATCAAACCCCTTCCTCTACCAAATCAAACCATTCGATGTTGTGACATCGAGCCTTCTCATGAACAAAAACCACTATGATGTCACGACATCAGACCACTCGATGTCGCAACATCGACTTAAATTTTTAGCTAAATATAGCTCGAACCCTTCATTTCTCACATTCAACTCTTGTGCTTTTCTTCTCCACTCGAACACATCCTAAGCCCTCCACCATATTTGAAACCATAAATCTCAATCAAACCTCACCAAACCCTACTCCATCTACTTCCATCCACTAAATCTCACTTCAAACCGATTTGAACCTCCATTACAAGCCCTAGTGATAGTTCGTGCTCTAAAGGAAAGGATTTTGTATAGATTTTGGGTAAGGTTCATATTTGCTTTGTTTGTGATTTTTTTGGGTTGGGGAATCATGGGTGCTTAGTTTGTGGTTGTTTGAGGGGATTTTGAAGAAAATGGAAGATTGTTGAAGAGAAAAATAAAGCACACTCGCCAAGTGTTCGAAAAAAGACTGAGTGAGTGAAATGGCTCCAAAGAAGAGAAAGACAATGTCAAGACCTACTCCACCACCTCCTCCGCTTTAGAACCTTAGGAAGTTTGTAACGAATGAGGGGGAAGATGACTATCCATTCCTCAGCCACACTATTTTTTTCCTAGAGAGATGTTTCACGAATATAGCCATTAATTGTGCTACTCTGCTACAAGGAAGAAGGAGTTGGAACAAACGTTGTGAGCACCCACCTTTGGGTATAGCATCGGTTGTGTGAGAGTTCTACACTAACCTCCGGGACAAAATTGGGTCAACTATATTTGTGTAAGGCATATGGGTATCATTCAATGGGAGCACAATCAATAGATTGTTTGGGTTGGATGACCAAGATAGTAAGGAATTCAGGGCACTGTATAGAGAGCCCAATTATGAGAAAATTTTGGAGGAGTTGATGGATGGAAGTGCACCCTAGATAAGGAATGCCAACCAGGAGGTTATGTCATTCCAGAGGGCAGGGCTAACGAAGATAGCCAAGACATGGTTTTACTTTGTATCCTCCAAATTGGTTCCTTTCAAGCATGTCTCCATAGTTATAAGAGACAAGGCACTCCTCACCTATGCCATTGTCACAAGCTACAAGTTTAATGTGGGGAAAGTCATAGAAAATTCCATCATGGATCCAAGGGCATCACAAGGCATCACTTTCATCATCTCCGATCACTGCATGAGATAAGGTGCAATAGAGAACAAGAGAAGTACCGACGCAACCCTACATTCTAATAAAGAAGACAACACGCTTCAAGGCGAACATTCCTGCAGAGAGCTACAAAAGATAGAGAAGAAGGAAAAGAAAGAGAATAATAGAATTGGGGTCAGAAAGGTAAGCCTAATAGTGAAGAAGAAGAAGGGGAGAGAATAATAATTCATAAGCTCAAATTGATCTAGTGTACAGTGGATGAGTGGTATGCCCTACCGATGAGAAGAATTTGAGATTATTTGGGTGGTGCAACTATTGATCGTATAGGGATAATGATCGACCTTGTATGGATGGGCACCTTGGCTCAAAGGCAAGAGCTTCAAGTCCAGAGAGAGGAAGCCAACACACGCATCAGAGCCTGGAATGGGTCACACTATGGTTCTTCTTCTTCATCAATCTTACGCCCAAGGCTTCCTCTCATTCCTCCATTCAAGATCCCAACGTGGCCAACACCATCACCACCACAACAGTCAAACGATGATAGATCACCTAGTTTCCGAGGGGAGTTTCATATATCCATTACTTTTCCACTGCATATAGTGTTTGCTTTAAGTTTGGGGGTGTAGGGCATTTTGCCCATTTTGGACATGATTTCACTTTATCTAACTATCTCTCTCTCTCTCTCTCTCTCTCTCTCTCTCTCTCTCTCTCTCTCTCTCTTTCTCTTTGGATTTATATTGTGGATAATCTCTCTCCTCATATCTCCTCTTTAGACATACTTTGGATTTATACTCTGGATAATCTCCTTCTCTTATGAAACCTTGAAGCTTTGTTTTGGTTTGTTTAGATGTTTTGGTTTGTTTGTTTTGGTAAAATCTTATGCTTCTTTAGATCATGTTTTGTTACACTTTCATGTTTATGGTATGCTATCTTTGTTGGATATAATTCTTGACTTATAATGTCTATCATTAGTTGTGATTGAATGTTTGGAAAGTATTGAGCTACCATATAGTTGCTCAAATGTGATCTTGGTTGCATATGTCAAAAACCCATAAAATTTTGAAATTTTTTGAAAATTTCAAAAATTTATAAACAATTTTGTTTTGTTTTGTTGAGCTGTTGTGTGGCAATGGTGTTGCTGATGATGAAAAATGATTGAATTATTCTATTGCATAAAGAAAACTAGAGATAACTAAGCTTTAAAGAATAATATTTTGACCATTGAGTTGTGAACTTAGCCATATGTTCTTATTATCTGGAACACTAGTCACATTACCTTTCATGGTCAATACTGCTTGGTTTAGGGAAGAATTAGGTGATCATCATCTATTGTGATCTCCTAAGACTCTAGAACTTGTTCAACTACTATTTGCAGCAAAATCCTAGGTGACACAACAATTAGGAGGTAATTTAGGCCATCCTCAGATTGGTTGAGCCTTTATAGCTAACCCTTTTGTGCATTATTCCATAGTTACTCTAATTGAACCTAAATAACCACTTCAATTCTTGGAAACCAGGAGTGAACACCTTAGCCCTCTTTGTTAAATATCCTTTAGATAAATATCTTTGTTTGCCCTCAACATGTTTGCTTCAATGCAATATTATGTGAGAGCATGTTATGTGAATTAGGAATTTGGGTGAAGAGTTGTGCAAGAAATGTAATCAAAGGAGGTTAGGAGAGAAAAAGAAAGAAAGAAAAAGTCAAGGAGGAGTAAGTTTAGCTTTGTAGCCTTCCTACCTTAAGTGATTAAGTCCATAAGGGTGTTTAACACCTAGTACCCTAAGACTAACTAGTCTAGGAGTTGCTAATCGAAAGCTTGTTACATGGGGTAGGTAGAAAGCTTAAGGGGTTAAAAATTGCACTACTCCAATTCTTGAATTCCATGAAGAAAAAAACATCTTGGTGTTCTTGTGAAGATGGTGAAAATGAGCTAAGTTTGAGGGAATAACTATGTGAATAAAAAGATGCAATGAGATAAGTTTGGGGGAAGCTTAAGAGATTCAAGGGTGAAAGAAAGAAAAATGAGAAATGATGATAGAGCACTTGATGAAAAAGACAAATTTGTGTGTTTTGGGTAAATATGAACCTAAATTACCTATTTAACTATCCTTTACCTAAGCCATACATTACAAGATATATAAAGACCTATTTGATCCTAAGAGTTGTGAATTGCCTACATTAGTGGAGAATGGTATGCCTAGCAAATCTACGGAGTCTTATGTACTCATAAGTCATGGAAACATGATTTGAGTAAGAGATCTCCATTCAACTCTAGTTCTCCTAATTCTACCTAAACTACAATTGACCACATGAGGGTAGGACTTCACACATACTCACTAGAGGGACTTTTGCTTAAGTTTGTTTAATTCATGGTCAGTATATTATATGGTAAGATCATGTCTTGAACCTTTCTCTATGTTGTTGAATGATTCAACCCTTAAGGAAAATAAGTACAACAAGTTTTGTTTCGGTTTAACTCGGAAAATATGTAGTTTCTTTGCTTGAGGATAAGTAGGTGTGAATTATACTTTGTTTTAAGCATTCATTTCTTACAATTATTGAGTTCTTGATGCTAAATTCATACCTATATAGCTTAATTGCAACCTAAATCCCTCCTACTTTGGTTTTGCAGATAAGGAAGAAAACCCGAGCAAATGAGGCAAGAAAGTAAAGAAGAAGTTGTTAAAGTGCCCATGTCACAACATGGAGGTCCCCTCAAGATGAAGGCTACACATTGCCATGTCGCGACATCATGTAACTTAACGACCAAGAACGAGGAGCATACACCGCCATGTCACGACATGAACTGTCTTCATGTCGCTACATCACACCATTTGAAGATCAAGGCCTAGAGCACAAGTCACTGCCATGTCACGACATCACAATAGTTGATGTCACAACATCAACACATATGCAAGCCAAGCTTGAAAGCAAGACACTATCATGTCGCAACATCGATTGCTTTGATGTTGCAACATCAAAAGAATTCATGAACCATGACTTATGTCATGTCACGACATTAGAGTTATTGATGTCGTGACATGGCGGCTACGAATCACTTTACGACAACCATTTTTGGCCCATTTCTTGGCCCAAGTTGTACTAATGATTAAAAGGATAAGTAATAGGGTTAGGGTAAGAACTTTGAGAGGCTTCTTCCTCTCCTTAGGTTTTTTGTTTTCTTAGAGTTCTATACCCTAGACCTAGGGTTTTTTTTTTAGTTTTTATGTTTCATTTCTCTTATATTTGGGGCCATCTTGAAGAATCTACTCAATAGAGGGTGTTTACAGTTTGGGAACAATTGGAGAGCATTTAATCTCATATTTTTTTGTATCTCTAACCTTATCTCTTTCTCATCTCTTTCTTTATTTTGGTTTGTAAATCATGATTTTTGATGATATGAGGCTTGTAATGAGGAGCTAAACCATCCTCCCATCCTAGGGTTGGTTATTGACATTAATGCTTGGTTTATATATTTTTTTAGATTTTTTTTTGTAAATGTTTGCTTGTGTTGATGCTTATTGATGCTAATATGGAATTACTATGGTTTTATCTAATTGAAATGTGTTGGGATTCGTGATTGATACCTAGAATAGGAAAGTTAGACCTAAGGCTTCCAGAGTGACAACTGGAAATTGACCCGAGGCATTGACCAAGTCTTCAAAATGTATTTCAATTGGTAAAATTAATTTAGCATAATCAAATAGATTTAGGAAATTAGCAATGGCTAGTACTAAATAGATTTTATTAGGGATAAGCATCAATTAAGCATTGTGCTAGATTTGTAAGGACCTAGAGGTGATCAAATCTAGCACGGTTCGGGTTTTTCCTATTGTAAGGACCTAGCGGTGACCAATAGGATGCCTAAGGGAAATTTGCCTTCGAAAAGTATCACACTTAATCACCTAGAAAAACCTAGCGGTGAATAAGGGATTAGTGCGAGAAATTGAGATGAGTCACGAGAGTGATAGCCTCATATTAATCTCCATTGAACAAGCATAAGCATCTATTTTCATAATTTGCTCTTATCAAATATGAGCCAAAAGCATTAATCGAAATAACTGTTAGGTTGCATTAGGTTAGCATTATTTAGTGCAAAATATAACATAAATCATGGCTTTGGTGCTAACAAAGCACTCCTTTTAGTCATTTTCATGTCTAACCCCCTATAGCTATGTATTTTGTAGAAACAAAAAAAAGGAGACGAAAAGCAAGCAATTCAAGCGAGAAATAAGAAAGTTATGAAGTGAAGAGTCCTAAGGTCGCGACTTGGATCACTCACATTTGCGACCGCAAAAGACCAAGGTCGCGATTGTGCAGCTGAGAGAACAACCCTATGGAGATTACCTCTCTGTAAGGTCGCAACAATAAGTCATCATTGTCGCAACCATAAGCCTTTATGGTCGCAACCATGCAATGTTAAAAATGTCTTTCCATTTTGGGCTCATTTTGACCCATTTTTCGAGGCCTATTTAAGGGCATTTCTCACACATGATAAAGAAAATTTTATATGAGGAAAATTTCCTGTGGTTCTCTGAGTTTTATTCCACCCTTTAGGTTAGATTTTGTAGATTTCTTAATTTTAGGTTTGTATTGTGAATTTTCTGGTTTGTAACTGAATATTAATGAAGATTACAACTCTATAGAGTGGAGAATTTCAGTTTGAAGCTCGAGATTGAAGACATTTGTAGATTTAACCTTGTTTTGTATCTCTACTCCTTCTCCTTCTTTAATTATAAATTTTTGTGTTTGGTTTATAGCATGATTTTTAGTATTTTAATGGCTGAAATGTTAGGGTTAATCATTCTATAGGGTTGGTTATTGATTTGATGATTGGGGGTTGTCTAATCTTTAGTCGGGGTTGCTTGATTTACACTTTGATTTGTTGTGTAGTGTTGATCCTCGAAGATTAAATTCTTGGTTAATTAATATGTGTTGAGAATTGGATTTTCGATTCTTCTTATAAGGGTATTCCTGGTGACGAGGGAACTAAGCCCTTAAATCTAGGTCTAATTCTCTTAAGGTGTAGATTAATTAATCGAGAGTCTAATTAACCTAGTTAAAGAGACTTACAGAATTAGGAATGCCTAGTACTAAGTGGATTTCACTAGGAGAGGACATCAAACCCATTAAGTGTGGATTACATGTATGTAATAGTGACTAATATGAGTTTAGTCCGATAACTCTATTGCAAGAATGTAACTGTGACCAATAGAGCTCCCGAGGAAAAATGCCTTAGAAAAGTATCATATTAGCGACCTAGAAGGACGTACTTGTGAATAAGAAGCTAATACAAGAAAACAAAAAGGCGAACACAAAAGTGGGATCCTTGTATGAAGTCCTCGGACCAACCCAAGTCGTAATTCATTCAACCCAAGCCTTACCTAGACGAATCCTTAGGCATCAATGACGATAACCAACCCTAGTTCCTCTGTAAGTAGTTTTCTCTTGGTTTTAGTCAATTCAATCCAGTTTTCACAAATCAAATCGTTGTTTTGTTAGTTTTTTTTATATTAGTTTTATAATTTCACCTCAACTCACTTAGATACTCGGATAGTGAACTAAGCTAGTAGTCGAGGTAATCAATCAACCATAAAACCAACAATCCTCGTGGGAACGATCTTAGTTCATAATTGAAAACCACTTTATTACTTGTGCGACCCGTGCACTTGCGGTTAGCAATAATAACCAACCCTAGTATCGTACCTTGAGTTTTATTCTTTAAAGTCTACTCTCCTCTTCTTTGGAAATCCTCACATTGTTTAAATTCCCTTGTTTTAGTTTAACTTTACTGTAGCTTAGTTTTATTCTCATCATAAATTGATAGCTTAGATAATGAAAAGATCAAGTAGTTGGGGTATTTAGTCCCGTCTAGACCTACCTTCCCTGTGGGATTGATATTTAGACTTTCAAGTCCATTTTACTACTTGTATGGCTCGTGCACTTGCGGTATTTTAGGTTGCATAAACTTTATATACACACACACACAGCCTTCATCATGGACACCTAGTTCATAATTTTCTCCATCTCTCCACGTTCCTACTTTCTCCAACTACCCACGTACATGCTCCATTTTTTGTTTAACTCCACTTCTAGAAAACTTTGCTGCCCACTTATCTAGCTTTAGTTTGGCTCTGTCTTTAAAGAAATCCTCATCTCTTAACTTCATAGGCTGGGTCTTTAAAAGCAATTTTACATAGTTCTCCAAAGCTGAACCTGAGGTATGTACTGCAAAATTTTCAAGGGTGACTCAAAGGAGTGGGGAAACAAGGAATTTATTCATTGTTGTAAATCCTTTTGACCCTATAAATCCTGAGGTATCAGTAGGAGACCCCCAAGTACAAGGTCATTCACTAGCCCTTTACTAGTGGAGGAGACACATGACCTAGGGAAGAAGTCACAAGCATCTAATGCACAAGTCTAGTACACATTTAATGTGACAAAGATTAAGGAAGATTACCTTGTGAAGAAGAAGTTCATTACTTTTCCCTAGGATCACCAACTCCCCAACACAGAGAGGCTTAGAGGAAAATTCTACTGTAAGTATCACAACTCCTGGAATCATAGTACTAATTCTTGCTAAAGTATAAGAAATATTATCCAAGATAGGATTAAGAAGCGAATACTGAAATCCCTTGGGGAAAAGGAAGTCATGGTGAAGGTCCCTAAGGAAAAGGAAGCCATATTAATTGGTGAAGACCCATTTCCACCAGTAGCATCAATCAACATAGTTGCTTTTGACTTATTCAAGTCCTAGGATAAGAAAGATATGGATCCCTTAGCAATATTGGACTTATAAAAATGATTTAGTGGTAGAAGGATGGGAGTCTACAACGAAAGAAAAGAAAAAGAATGGAGGGAATCCAAACCATTCATCTGGAAAAAATTCAATGAGGCTCGGGTAGAAAGCAAAGGATGAATTATTCTTAAGGGGTTTATAGAGCATATAGCTGATTTGATGAGTGTTAGTGCTATACTATGATTAAGATGGGCTGGGAGGTTTTATAGAGCATGTAGCATGAGATTTTATATGGTTTTAAAGGATTTGACACATTAAGACAGCTGAAATACACCTTGAGTCATCGACTCACAAGCAGACTCCTCGAGCATGATGTATGATGTCAGCGTCAAAGGATCAAGTGGCTATTGTTTCATGAACCTATTTACCTTATCACATTTACATATATAGAGTTATCCATTGCTAGCCCATTGAGCTTCACATGGATGTTATAGCCTTTTCTTTTATCATCTTATTTATCTTTACACTGGTCAAGAATCAGCCACTTCATGGATGCTTGAATTGCAGATCCCACAGCTTGGACCTAATGCATATTGTGATCCACTTCATTCTCTACCATGGATCCTCCAATTTTGACATCATCATTACTCCCTGTGATCACATGTCACCATTAGTCTCCTACACCCCCCCCCCTCCTTTCTTTCCCATGTCATTTCACTTACTACATTGTTTTTACTTTCCCTTGAGTGGTGGTCTTCTACGTGTCTTTGTATGGAGGATAGGCACATCTTCCCTTCATTTCACCCCTTGGACAATGATCCAGATATCTTGGTTGTGAGAGATTATCTTATCAGTGAGGATTCGTGGCAACATTAGTATATGATGTGATTTCATTCATGTAGTTGTATATTATATATCAGTCACTATTGATTCGAGTGTGTAAAAAGAAGAAAAAAGGAAAAAAGAAAAAAAAATCATTTATATATTCCATTGTATCATTCTTCTTGGCATGTGTATGTATGTGACATACTGTTACACTAAGTGCATATGATGGTGAGAGTTCGTATGTGAGCTCTCTTCTAAGTCAAATTAGGCGATATTTGAGAGAGACTCGTGACCTCATTTTAGGATATCTGGATCATTGTCTATCCATCACACCATCCATTTCAGATGTAACTTCCCTCCATGCTATGATGTGAGCGACTATCACACACTCCCACCTCTGTGCTTTTTCTTGTTGACCTCCATTTCATTACCTTTATTGATTTGACCAAATTTGATTTCTTTCCCTTTCCTACCTCACTTCGCACTCGAGCATATCTTTATCGTTTTTGCTCATCCTATTGACATGTGATACTTTATTACCCACTTTTTAGTGTTCTCACGTGACGTGCTCAAGTTCCTGACTCATGAGGTTTCTATACATTGTGTTACATGCACGAGGGGTTTGTTGATAATTTTCTCATTGGGATTTTGAGCCTAAATTCCCTTCATTTCTTTTACCCTATTACCCGAGCCTATATCACGATCCGAGTTGTAAGACCACCCTAAGGCCATGATGCCATACAATGTGTTTGATAGCTTACATATGGGCAATAATTAAGATTGTTTAGAGATCTTTTTAACCATGATGGATGTGGAGCTTCGATGATGATCATATACTTAGGGGTTGCCCTTATTTTGATTGATGGATTATGAGACATTTTTTTACACTGGGATATGGCTACTTTGGAGGTCACTTTTATGATATATGTATGCACTTAGTATTAGGTATATTTATCCTATTGTTGGCGAATCCTTGAGATGATCTATATTGGGGCATAGCACTATTTTCTTTGGATGATGGATCTTGAGACATTCCTATATTGGACTATAGTCACTTCTAAGAGCGCACTTATCAGAGATGTAGTAGTTTTATTTGTCACTGGGGCATAGCTACCTCATTGTTTTTGCTTATCGACGTAGGGGGTGGCCATTTAATGGAGGATATTGATGCATTGGGGATTTGATGTCACAAGAGATTTAGTCTTTTCGACATACCTGGTTGACCTTGGATACTTACCTATCTTCCCTCCCATACCCAGACATTTCCTCCTTGATATCCTCATATCTATACCTATTTTACCGGACCCTATCTTTATCTTCTTTGACCTACCCATTTCACCATGATTTATGATTTGCTCATTCGATTAGGGAAAGATATGGCTTAGTCTTTAGGTTTTATAACTGCTTCCTCTGCGCTTATCGCCTTTAGGTTCAACACCTTCCATGATGGCAAGAGCTCACCGCATTATTGACTTGTTTGTGATGATGTATATATTTTTAAGAGTTGGCATGTTGAGTCTTGGTTTACATTTCTATGCTTCCAATGTTGGTCATTTTGATTTCGATTGTTGGTTTTTTTTTATTCGGCCAATGCTCTTATGCATGGTCCTATGTGGCATCCTTGAGGTTGGATTTTTTCACTTTCACTAGGTGATCGATGAGCATAACCTAGAGTATCAATAGTTTTGGAGACATTTTGCTTCTTCCTTAGTCATCATCGCATACTAGGGGCATACCCCTTCCCCTAATGTTGTCAAATCGTTAGTAGATTTCACTGTCATTACATTGAGCTATTGAACTTTTTGAGTTGCATATGTCTTATTCGCTTTTCAATTTTTCCTTTTCCTTGAAGTTCAGAGCTTCATTTTACCCTTTTTAGGCCTTGAGCCTTGTCCAGCCCTAAGCTGCTTTCTTTCCTTTTCGAGCTTGGAGCTCTCTTTCTCAAAAAAATTTTCCTTATTTTAGACCCTGAGCCTTGTCGAGTCATGAGCTCTCAGCCCTGAGCTATTTTATTTCCTTTTCAATCCCGAGGCTTGCTTTTCTCGCTTTTTTTTTTTTTTTTCCTTTTGGGTCTTGAGCCTTGTCGAGACCTAAGCTACTTTCTTCCCTTCGTCATCCACTTGTTTTGTTCCAGCATAAACAACACTTATACGATCCATCATGTCTCGTATTTTGTTTTTGGTGTAGATGACACTCATATGATCCGTCATGTCTCGTGTTTTGATTTTGGCGTAGACGACACCCATACGATCCGTTGTGTTCTTTCGTTTTGTCTACCAACATAGATGGCACCTATACGATCCGTCATTTCTCATTCTCATGTTTTGTTTTTTACATAGATGGCACCCATACAATTTGTCGCATTCTTTCGTTTTGTCTTCCAGCATAGATGACACCTATACGATCTGTTACGTCCTTTGGTTTTGTCTTCCAACATAGACATCACCTATACAATTTGTCATGTCTCTTGTTTTGTTCTCGACATATACGACACCTATACGATTCGTCATGTCTCTTGTTTTGTTCTTGACGTAGACAGAACCCATACAATCCTTCATGTTCTTTCATTTTGTCTTCCAGCATAGAAAACACATATACGATCCATCATGTCTCTTGTTTTGTTTTAGCATAGCCAGCAACTATACGATAGCTCGCATTCTTTCATTTTGTCTTCCAACATAGACGACACCTATATAATCCATCATGTTTCTTATTTTGTTTTAGCGTAGACGACACCTATACGATTCATCGTGTTCTTTCGTTTTGTTTTGCAACATACACGACACCTATACGATCCCTCATATCTCAAGTTTTTTTTTTTTTTTTGGCGTAGACAGTACCCATACGATCCGTCACGTTCTTTCATTTTGTCTTTCAGAATAGATAGCACCTACACGATCCGTCATGTCTCTTGTTTTTTTTAGATTAGACGACACTTATATGATCCTTCGCGTTCTTTCGTTTTGTTTTCCAATATAGACGACACCTATACGATCCGTTTTACTCTTTCCTTTTGTCTTCTAGTATAGACGGAACCTATACAATCCATCATGTCTCGTGTTTTGTTTTAGCGTAAACGAAACCTATACGATCTATCGCATCCTTTCATTTTGTCTTATAGTATAGACGATACCTATATGATCCGTCATATCTCATGTTTTGCTTTTACTTAGACAACACCCTTATGCTCCGTCATTTTGTTTTTACTTTTTTTTTCTTTTGTGATGGAGACTTTAGTGCAGTGATCCACTGTTACTTGCTTGGAATCGTGTGAATGAAATGTGGTTGGTGGTACTCAAATATGATAGAATGATTAGGTTAGGTTTTTTTTTTTCCATAGTTATTTATTTTTATTCTTAGAACTATTATTCCTATTATAAATATACATACAGATTTTATAATTAGAGGTCTTGATTTCCGTGCTATAATCCTTGTGATTGCAAGTTATCCACCTAGCTCTTTTCATATCATCTTTTCTTTATTTGATTTAAAAAAAAAAAAAAAAACATATTGTAAACCACAAATTTGGTTTAGGTTTAGTTTTATCTTCTTCTTTTCTATTTTATTTTATATTTATTTTATTTTATTACTTTACCTTATTTGATTTTCTTGATTGGATTTGATTTGGATTTATTTTGAAAAGAAAGAAAAATAAAGATGGAAAGTTTATTTTTAAAAAGGAGAAGAGACGTTTAGAAATGAGGTGGAAGAGAAGAAGAAGGGAGAGAGACGACTGAGGAAGCCAAGAAATACCTTGAGAGGGAAAGGAGCATCCCAACAGCATCAACACAGGGATTAATTGTATAGATCAATGATTTGTAGACTTTTTTGTGAGTATGTTCTGTTTGATTGACAAATGGCGATTTCACCTTATCTTCTTTTATGATTTGTTGTTGTCTAAAAAAAACATGCTGACTATGATTACTTTGTTCTTCTTCTTTATTTGGATTTTTTTTTTCTCTAAATAATGATGTTGTGAGTTTGCGTATAATACTGAAAGTAATCCAGTTTATTTTTTTAATCTCTGTAATTGTTTCATGGTGAACACTTTGATCCTTTGAGATAGTTTGAGTTTTTTTATCTTTATTTTTCATGAGATTGTTTGATATTTTTTTTTATCTTTATTTTTCGAGATTGTTTGACTTTTTTTATTACTTACTGTTTTATATATATATATATATATTAATGTAGTATATGTGATTTCATCTTTATTTTATGCTTTGATTTTTTCCACATGGCATGTCTTAAAAGCAGCGTATTCTCCCACGTCTGCAAATTACTTCTCCTTTATTTGTTTTCAAATTCTATATTCATTTTTTTTAAACTTTTTTTTTTACTCATTTGTTTTCAAACTTTATTCTATATTCATTTGTTTTCAAATCCTATATTAATTCATTTGTTTTCATTTTTTATTTATTTGTTTTCAAACTTTACTATTTTATTTATTTATTCTCAAACCCTTAATCTTTATTTACAATCATCTATTTTTCTTTTTAAATGCTAAGCTTAATCTCTCAAGACCAATTGGTTAAAGTGGAATTGTCCAACCATTAGACTACATCTCATTTTGTGATATACTTTTATTAGTTTTAAATAATATTCCTAACTTCCTCAATTTTCAATAATTTTGACTTCCCTTAACAAATATTATTATTATTATTATTATTTTGACTTTCACCTTATTACTTTTGTTATCTAAATAAAAAAAATATTTTCTTTAATTTCAATTTTTAAAAAAAAATTATTTCCTTAATTACTAAATTAAAATTTTTCCTTAATTTAAAAAAAAATCAATTTCTATAATTTCAAATTTTCAAAAATCACTTTATTTTATTAAAAAAATATAAAATTTATGATCTTTATGTTTTACAAAAAATCTTTAAAATTCAAAATTCACTTCCTATAAATTTTACAAATAAAATATTCTTTTGCAAATATCCAAACTTCAAACTTCTTCTTTTCCAAAGTGACATTCTTATTTTCCGAATCCATCATTTTTTCATTTTTCAAAATCACCATTTTCAACCTGATTTCAAAATTCTAAAAGCACAATTTACTCCACAATTTCAATAAAATGGAACTTTTTGGAGTTGACTATGTGCTAAATAAATGGGCCTAAGTGGGGGGCCCAACATTCCATATATGCTTTTAACAAATAATTTGACACTTGATTTATACCCCGATTTTCTAATTTAAGTATTAATGTTTCTATGCATGTTATTCCACTAACCTTGTTTTCTATTGATAGCACTCTCGATTCACCACTAATGTACACATTCTTATCTCATTTGACTTTGATTTTTTTATTCATTTATTACACGTTTAATGTGCTCTAGGATTATAATTGTTTTTTATTTCTCAGTATCCTTGGATTGATTAATTAGTTGTCATACTTTTAATTTAATTATTAGAGACCTAAACTTTAGGGCTTAAAGGGGTGCTACAGCTCATCACTGTACCTTCCCGATAAGTAACCTAACCCTCGGATCTAGACTTGGTTTTCATGAACTTGTTTTTCCTATGTGAGTCACATTTATGATTTTTTTTTTCTTATTTTTTATTCCCTTTAAAAAATAAATAAAAATAAGTGACGACTTCAAACCATTTTCAAAAATGGCTTTTTTTTTTCAAAATACAAAATAAGTCTCGCCTTTTAGTGGAAAAAGCATCATAGCCAAAATGTGGTGTCCACACATATTTTAATATTTTCTAAATTTTTGAAAATTCCCTTTTTAGGTAATAATTTCAAAGTTTTTAACATTTTTGTTTATTTATTTCTTTTTATCTCAATAGTTTTAAAGCTTTTTTTTCCTTTTTGACAACCAACTCTAAAATCCTGTTTTTCATATAATATTTCTAAAGTTTGACACAAATTCTAGAATTGATGCTGTTTCTTTTTATTATTATTAAATTTGTTTTAGTTTCATTATAAAAAAAAATCATACTTTTCAAATTTTTTGGATTCAAATTCTCACTTTATTTAAAATTCAATTTGGTTTTATTTCAAACCAAATTTATTTATTTATTTACTTTTTAAAATCCCCTAAAATATTTTATTTTTATTTTTCATATATAACTCCCCTTTCAAATTAGTTTTTAAATTTCAAACACGATTAATGCCATAATTCTAATAAAATGGAATCAAGTGGGGTTAGCCCATGTAATAAAAAAAATGGGCTTAGGTGGGTCCAACACTTAGTTTATAACCCAGTTTCAAAATTTGACTTTAAATATTTTGTATTTGCTACTACACTAATATAGTTATATATTGATTGCTCTTTCAAATCCGTCAAGGTACACACTCTGTCCCAATTATTTATTTATTTATTATTCATTCATGTTTGATGTGTTCTTATATTATTAAAATTATTTATTCATAATATCTATTATTTGATTAGTTAATTGTCTATATTCGTCTTAACTTGATTATTAGAGACTCAATCTTTAGGGGTTTAGAGGGGTACTATGGCTTTTCACCATACCTTCCTAATAAGTAACCCGACTCTCAAACCTAAGCTCGATTTTTCTCAGACCCGTTTTTCATAGTATGAGTCACATTTAGAGTTTTATTTCTTATTTTATTTTCCCTTAAAAAAAAAAAGTGACGACTCCAAAACTGTTTTCAAAATCGTTTTTCAAAAATAAAAGAACAAGTCTCGTCTTTTCAGTGGAAAACGCATCATAACCAAAATACGGTGTCCACACTAATATATTTAATATTATCCAATAAAAATCCATAATTTTCCCAAACTTTTTATTAATAAATTTAAAAATAGCATTCTCAAAATAATTATCTATAAAATTAAAATTAAAATTAAATGAATTAATTTTATTGTTCAATAAATAATTTTGTAGAAAAAGAAAAAAAAAAGAAAAATATAAATAAAAAATATATTGAAAAAAATTAATTTTGAAGATTTCTCCAGATCCACCGTTATCATGAACACTCAAAGAACTTAAGAAAAAGT
This sequence comes from Tetrastigma voinierianum, assembly GCA_016808115.1. Classification (NCBI taxonomy): domain Eukaryota; kingdom Viridiplantae; phylum Streptophyta; class Magnoliopsida; order Vitales; family Vitaceae; genus Tetrastigma; species Tetrastigma voinierianum. The sequence continues at coordinate 860,174 of JAEQBH010000699.1, read as the reverse complement.
AGTATAAATTTTTGTAAGAGTTTTTCAAAATTTTAAAATAACATAGAAGTTCAAAAGACTAACTCACTAAAATTTTGAGAGTTCCAACACAATAGAATAAAAGTTTACAAGATAACATTTATTATTAGTTCAGTTCAATTTTTCTTTGGTCTTGTTTTATAATTCAGAGGAGCAAAATACTGATAATCGGGCCAGTTTCTGCTATTGTACTTTATTCGAGAACATTTATTAGTTGTTCAGATAAACGCTGCCAGAAAATTTTAATCGATAGCCTACTTAATTACGTAACATGACCAATAAGGACATTAATATAGTTAATTGTTGAGTATTTTTTTGTTAATAATTTAGATTTATAAGGTAGGTTTATTGGAAATAAGGTATACTACTATTGAAGAATTAAAAAATCATTTACAAAAAATGATTATTCATCTTAAAATTTTTAAATATACAAATTTCTTGAGTTGATAATTCACAAAAATATTAACATTGAGCAAATAGATAAATATTACTATTAATTTATCAATAGAGTTGTGAACAAAATTTTTTATGTAAATTAGTGATAAAAATCATATTCTTAATATGTCAATTTTTTCATAGTAATTATATATTAATTATCAAGATGGTAAGAATACCTAAAGGAGCTCCTCATGGGCTTTGTCATAATTCAGCAAGAAGAGAGGTAATTATCGACAACTTTCACAACAAATTTCAGATTTTCAACCTATATACGTGAATCCCATTCGGTAACGCTTACTTCTAATAAAAGATATTTGAAATCACGGACAGTCAAATCCATCGTTCCAATCATCTCTTATCAAACAATAATATCAGAGGTTTTGACTTATCAATCCTTTAACAGTCAAAACTTATATTAATTTTGCACATAATGCTCTTCACCAAACGAGGCCTTTATATTTTGAAATTAAAACCAACAATTGAATCGCAATTTCTCGGTTTTAAAATTTTAAAACGAATATAAAAAAGAATTTAAAATATTTCAAAATTGGGTTGGCTCAATTTGGTTTGATCTATTTTTTTCGGTTTAATCGTTTTTATGCACCCCTAATTTCAATAGTAACCCTTTACATTATTGTAAATTAAGATGCCTAAAATAAATTGAGGGCGGAAGTCCAAATCATTTTAAGTGGGCAACAATAAAGCAAGAATCAATAGGATAGTACAGAGTGTAACCTGGTTTTTCCTCAACTTAAAAGGTTATGAATTCAAATCCTTGTGGGAACATTTTTTTTCCTCCAAAATTTCATCGATTGTGATCTTGAAATTATATGATAATGGAAACAACAACCCTAATTGTCATCTAAATATCTGATTTACTTGTAAGTTTCACATGGAAACCTTATATATATATATATATATATACCATATTTGGGCAGTCCTCTCAACCATGGGCGCTCCATTAAGTGTCCGAAGGGGGCATTTGCCCCATATTCAATTTTTTTTGCAAAAAAAAAAATCCTTTTACTTCTCAAAGGATTCAAACTCAAGTGCTTCATTTTGTCCTCACTAAAAATACTAAGTATTGAACCATTCAAACACAACTTATGTTCATTATCCTTCCAAAATATGCATTACTTAATTTATGCCCTTTCTATTAAATCATGGTTCTACCATTACTCTCTAGAACTAAGAGATTCATTCGAGTAAGAGATATGTTTGAGGAACATGAAGACTAGTTGAGGTAATATGCCCCTAACATGGGGATGAGATGTCGTACATATGAATATGGGTGTTATGCTAATTGGCTCTATGTATGTCGAGCTACCGCTTAGAGATGAGTGTGTATAAGATAATATCACTGTCACTTTTCACAGATTTATATAATTGATTCCTATGAACATCAATATTGTAAAGATGGTGATAGAAAGTGATGGGTGTTTAATGAGTGTGTTGCATGTTGATCAGCTACTTGCATAGCTTTTTTGTCTCTTGTATTATCACTTTTCCCTTTCATGTCCATGTACAAAGTAGGAGCCTTGTTATCCAAATGTATATGGACATTAGACCATCAAGTTGAGGATTCATTTATTGATGGGCCATAATATCTAACATTTAAGTTGTAAATGATGTCATATTGCGTCATTGCATGCATGATGCATGCATACCTCACTAACATCTGTTTGGATGATAATGGAAAAACATTGGCCCTAGACGGCGGGATGGAAGTGTCTGCATCATGTATAGTTAATTAGTTTAAATATGATTTTTATTTTTTCATTTTTTTACTTTGGATTTATCTAAATATAATTAACTAATTAGTTAATTAGTTATTTTTTAATTTTTAGTTTTTTACTTTGGATTATTTAGATAAATGTTGTTTCAATTTTTTATTTTTTTCTTATTTAGAGATATTTCAATTTTTATTTTGTTTAATTAAGTATTTAAACTTTCTTATTTTTCTATTTTGGTGTTTTAACACTTTATTTTTATTTAAACTTTTTTATTTTTTTTATTTTAGTGTCTATATTTTATTTTTGTTCAATCAAGTGTTTAAACTTTTTTATTTTTTTTATTTTAGTATCTCAATTTTGTTTTTATTCAATCAAGTTGTAGATCTCAAATTTGAGCTCTTATCATTTATTTATTTGATTTTAATTTATTTTTTTATTTTTTTATTCTTTTTATTTCGGGAAAGATGGGTCATCCTTTTCTTTGTGAGGTTTTAGGTTTAGTTTTCTTTGGAGATCCTATATGGGGACAGTTGACAAGGGGGACAAGATCGAAAGTTAGCTACTTCGAGAAGAAAAAAGTAGACAGAGCCGATAGGAGAGAGAGAGAGGCGAGGAAAGAAAATGAAGCATGAAGTCATTTTTCTTTTAAAGTAGTGGAGTTTGTTTTGACTAATTAATTTCTATTTTGATTATGATTTTTTTTTTTTAATTTATAGTTGGCTTTTTTTATTGTTTTCACCTCAAGTCAATTCCTCTGCCTTATGGTTGCACTTTTTTTTTAAAATAATGTTTGCACATTTATTGCTTCCAATTCTTTAAAAAAAAAAAAAAAATTTCCTCCACTTTTTTTTTTCATTCGTATTCTCAAGCTTTTTGTAATTATCTATTCATTATTAGTCTTTATAACCCAATTTTCGTATTTAACTAATCTTTATTTTTTTTTTAAACTAGCTAATCCCTTGTTAGTTCTCGTCACCCCTAATTAATGTGCGGGCAAACCCTTGAAATTATGGTTCCCAATTTTCTTCATATGTATTTAACTCTTGTAATTATATTTATTACTCTCTATAATCAATCTACTTTATCTAATTCTAGTAATCAATTTGTTTGCATTTCTAGACTGGAATACCTAGTTAATCTTGCAATAATAGACTAGAATACCTAGTTAATCTTGCAATAATTTCATCTTAATTAACCTATAGATTTCCGCATAACTGTTTGACTTTAATTGATTATGTGCTTTTATAGAATATATATTTTTCTTAATTCAAATTGATTTGGTAAAATATTTCTTCTTCCCATCCAGATTTCTTTTTCTTGCTAGATTTTCATCTTTTTTTTATTTATTTGAATTAGTATTTAATTTGAAATATTCTTAATTCAATATTTGTTTCATGCAAAACAAAAATAAAAGAAAAACCCACCCTGTGTTGGGTTTGACCCTAAGATCACCTAGGTTGAATGTAAAAGTACAACAACTGCGCTACATCTCATTTTGTGTCAAACTTTTACAAACTTAGGATAATATTTCTTAACTTCCTCCATTTTGATCAATTTTGACTTTCCTTAATATTAACTTTCAAATAAATATTATCATTATTATTATTTTTGCTTACATCTTTTTTTTCTAGATAAAATAATACCTTCTCTATTTCCTAGATTTTTTTTTTAAAATCATTTTCTTTAACTTCAAAAATTTTAAAATCATTTTGCTTAATTTTTACAAAAATTATTTTTCTTAATTTCAAAAAAATTCAAAAAATCATTGTCTTTAATTTCAAAATTTCAAACTTTATTTTTTTTTATGTATTTTAAAAATTCTTTAGAATTAGAAAATTCAAACTTCGCTTTCTTTAAATTTCCCAAATCAAATTTGTATTTTTAAAAAAAAAAAATCGACTATATTTTAAAATTTCCAAAAGCACGATCTATATAATTCAAATAAAATGGAACAGTATAAAGTCGACTAGTGTGCTAAATAAATGAGCTTTGCGGGGGTGTGTACAACATCCTACGATCTTCAATAAACACTCAGGCGCTTTAAGTCATGCCTTCATTTCCTGATTTGATTATGAATGTTTCCATATTTGTTATCGCACTAACATTGTCTTCTATTGATCGACGTTTTTGATTCATCGCCAAGGTACATGCTCTTACCTCATTTGACTTTGATTTTTTATTTATTTATTACACGTTTAATATGCTCTAGTGTTATAATTATTACTTGTTTCTCAGTATCATTGGATTGATTAATCAGTTGTCATACTTGTCTTAATTTAATTATTAGAGACCTAACTTTAGGATCTTAGAGGGGTGCTAATGCCTTCACCTCCACTCCTGTCAGAATTCACCTCGAACCTGTACTCGATTCATAATAGTAGGAGTCACATTTAGGGTTTTTTTTTCTTATTTTGTTTTCCCTTCTAAAAATAAAAATAAAAATAAAAAATAAAATAAGTGATGACTCCAAACCGTTTTCAAAATGGTTTTTCAAGAATACAAAAACGAGTCTCACATGAGAGCAAAGGGAAACCAATCCACGCCTAAAATGCGGTGTTAACATAATGACGACCTAATCGATCACCGTTTAGAGGTCAAGCTTGAACACTAGTTGAGGCAAATATGGTATTTGATAGGTCGATTAGTGGGGATCGTTGGAATTGTTACATATTCATCTTGTATCCTTGCTTAGATTGTGTGTAGATTTGGTTGATATGCTTGTACTTTGCATGACTGTTTATTGCATAACTATCCTTTCTCTTGCTTGATTGTAATGTCACTTGTCTATGTGGGACACACTTCTATCCCCTTACCTCCAAACCACTAGTCTCGGTCAACTCGGTTTCTCATGATTGTGTTTTTTATAGGAGACTTGTCACTTCTTATGTGCTCTTCAACCAAGTTAGTGATTAGGAGTAAGGTTTTAGCGCGATAATATATCTATTTTAGAGCATGTTAAAGGTAATATGCACATGTTGATTAGAGCCCGATTCAAGACTAGATGTTCTGCTCTAGATTTCGGTGATTACTGCGGGGACCAATGTGCTTTCTTTGTGCTTAGCTTGTTGGGTTTTTCTGATGCACCTACACATTTACTGTACACTTAGTTTTTTTACTCAGAGTAGTGAGATCCATCACCATTGAAAGCCCTCCTGGGATGTCGAGGTAGTGCATGTGTGGAGGTGATGACCACCTTGCATGGAAGCACCCCGTCTCTTCAAAGGCGTGTAAGAGGTTGCATACTGTTGGAGGGTACGATTGCTCTTGCTAGGGATCCCTTCAAAAGCCTACTCATTGTCTTCATGTGTCAAATTTACTCCCTTTCAATAATTAAGTTTAGAGATCCTTCTCCATAGGGCTTTAGTGAGTCTTATTTTTGTGAGTCCTATCATACATCTAGATAATGATTGTTGCCATCATAGGACATTTAGTGTGTGTTATGTTGTGGTGTTGACTTTAGACACCTTCAATTTCATGTCATGATCACTTGGGCCTGACCCATCATGGAGGGCTTTGAGCTTATTGACCTTAGATTGGAGATTTGCCTCAAGGAGTTGGAGATTGAAACTCATTCTACCCAGACTAGAGTAGCATCTCATGGGAACTTGTATTCTTGCCTTAGCCTTTTTAGACTCGATGATCTATTATCATGACCTTTATATTGTCATTCTTGAGCAACACTACATTCTCGTTCATCTTTCCCCCGTATACATTGGCCTTGTATATCACGTCTTTGATCTGACCAAGTAGAGTCTGAAATGAAAAGATTTGAGGAGAGTAATGCATCTTATGAGATGTGATTATGATTAGAGGGTAGTTCAATTACTTGATGAGATCATTGATCATTCTATGGTTGAGATGAGGAGATGAGTTGTTACTCAATATTCAGACTAGACACTAACATATGATTTCTAGTGTCTGATTTGACTATGGGGGTTGGTTTATATGGGTTAACGATGAGTAGCTCGTATTGAGATAGTTGTTAGATGATTTGATGAGTGTTATTGCTATGCTATGATTAAGATGGTCTGAGAGGTTTTATAGAGCATATAGCATGAGCTTTTACATGATTTTGTGAGGATTTTGATGACGCTACGTGGGTGAGTGTCGATCTTTATCAAGCCGACTATGTATAATCTCTCGAGAGCATGATGTATGATGTTGTGGTCAAAAGATGGGTGGCCATCGTTTCATGAGCCTTTTACCTTATCCCACACACATATAGAGTTATTTGTTGCTAGCCCATTAAACCTCACATGGATTTTATACCCTTTTCTTTCATCACCTTGTTTATTTTTACACCGAGTTTGGGGCTCCATGATGCATGAATGCTTTGATTAGAGATTTCATGAGCTTTGGACCTAACAGACATATTGTGATCCACTTCATTCTTCGCTACCATGATCTTCCCATTTTGACATTAGCATTACTCCCTCATATCACATGTTAGCATTAGTCTCATACCCTCTTTCTTTCCCATGTCATTTCACTTACGACATTGCTTTTTCTTTCCCTTAAGTGGTGGTCTTCTACATGTCTTTGTATGGAGGGCAGACACATCTTTCCTTCATTTCACTCCTTAGACAATGATCAAGATATCTTGGTTGTGAGAGATTATCTTATTAGTGAGGATTCGTGGCTACATTAGTGCATGAGGTGATTTCATTCATATGATTGTATATTGTATGTCAGTCATTGTTGATTCGAGTATGTGTAAAAAAAAGGAAAAATAAAAATAAAAAATAAAAAATAGAAAGAAATAGAAAGAAAAAAAAGAAAGAAAAAGAAAGAAAAAAAGAAAAAGAGAAGAAAAAGAAGAAAAAAATAATCGTATATATATTCCATTGTATCATTCTTCTTATGGCACGTGTATGTACATGACATATTTTTACATTGAGTATATATGATGGTGAGAGTTTGTATGTGAGCTATCTTTTGAGTCAGATTGGGCCACATCTGAGAAGACTTGTGACCTCATTTTAGGATATCTGGATCATTGTCTATCCATTTCAAATGTAACTTCCTTCCATGCTATGATGTGAGGCAACTATCACCCACTCCCACCTCTGTGCTTTTTCTTGTTGACTTCCATTTCATTACCTTAGACGATCCGACCACCCACTTTTTCTCCACTCCGAGCCATCTTTACCTGTCATGATGACCTTTTGTCTGTCCATTATACGTGATGCTCATCAAACATTCCATTTGTCCTGAAAGCTGTTCCATATTATTGCTCACTTCCCGACTCATGATTTCTATACATTATGCTACATGCACGAGAAAGTGTTTGTTGATATTTTTCATTGGGATTTTTGAGCCTAGTTTCTTCATTTCTTTTTACCTTTATCACCCAAGCTCCATTACAAACCGAAATGTAAGACCAACCTAAGGCCATGATGCCACACATTGTGTTTGATAGCTTACATATGGGCAATAGTTGACATTGGTTAGAGATCTTTTGGACCATGATGGATGAGGAACTTCGATGATAATCATATACTTGAGGGTTATCCCTATTTTGATTGATGGATTATGAAACATTTTTTTTTACAATAGGATATGGCTACTTTAGAGGTCATTTTTATCATATACGTATGTACTTGATACTGGGGCATACCTATCCTATTGTTGACGGATCCTTGAGATGATCTATATTAGGGTATAACCCTCTATTTTCTTTGGATGGTGGATCTTGAGACATTCCTATATTAGATTATAGTCACTTCTGAGAGTACACTTATCAGAGATGCAGTTGATTTATTTGTTACTAGGGCATAGCTACCCCATTGTTTTGGTTCATCGACACAAAGATATGATCATTTGATGCAAATACTCGATGGATTTTAGACTCGATATCACATAGGATTTAGTCTTCTCGATATACCTAGTTGATCCTGGATACCTATCTTCCATCCCATACCAGGACACTTCCCTCTTGATATCCTCATATTTATACCTATCTTACCAAGCCCTGTCCTTTATCTTCCTTGACCTACCCATTTCACCATGATTTATGACGTGCTCCTTTGATTAGAAAATGATGTGGTTCAATCTGTAAGTTTTACAGTCGAGCCTTCACCCTTATTGGTCTTTATGTTCAACACCTTCTATGATGCCATGGCCTAGCATATTATTGACTCATTTGTGATGATGTCTCCTTTTTGGAAGTTAGCATGTTGAATGTTGATTACTATGATTTTGATTACTGATTAGTTTTACTTGGATGGCATGCCTTGATGCATGGTCCTATCTGGCATTCTTAAGGATAGATTTGTACTTTCATTATGTGATCGATGAGTATACTCTAAAGCATCGATAGTTTTGGACACATTCATTTCAAGATTTTGTCACCATCTCATACTAGGGGCGTACCCCTTCCATTGATGTTATCAGATCTTTAGTAGGTTTCACAGCCTTTCAATCGAGTTGTTAACGAATGAGAGATGTGAACTAGGATATATCCTTTGCTTTTCTTTCCTTTTGGAGCCCAGAGCTCCATTGATTCATTTATTAAATAGGCCTTGAGCCTTGTCGAGCCATAAGCTCTCAATCTTTAGCTATTTTCTTCCTTTGAGTTCGATTCGTTTTTTCTTTTCCTATTCGGGGCCTCGAGCCTCATCGAGCCTCGAGCTCTTAGGCCTCGAGTTGCTTTCTTCTTCCTTCTCAGTTTGGAGCCTATTTTCCTTTTCCTTTTAGCCTCGATCCTTGTCAAGTCGTGAGCTATTTTCTTTAAGTTTCAAGCCTGAAACTCGCTTTTTCGCTTTTTTCTTTTTAAGCCATAAGCCTTGTCAAGGTGGAATTCATAGGGATAAAATGAGCATTAGATCACTTTTGTATCTCATTACCTATTTTAGTTATTTCTTTTTAGTTGTTTGGTTGTTATTTGCATGTGTTTTTCTTTCTTTCTTTTGTTTATTTTGTGTCTCATATGAGTTGAGTTAGTGCCTAGTAATTGTTTTGAGAATGCTTTGGTTTTGTGCTTAAATTGTTTTCTTAGTCAAATTTGGGATACCTTTGCATTTCTTCTATCGAGGACTTGAGTGCATCTTTTGGTTGTGGGAGACTTGGCTTGAATAGCCCCTTTGTTTCTCAAGAAATCATTTCTTAATGAAACTCCTACGCGCGCACACACTAGATCTCATTTATACACTTTGACTCCAACCTCTTTTTCTCAAATTGAATTTACCTAAAGATACCTTAACTTCTATAGTGATGGGACATATCAATAAAGAGGATTGCCAATGTACCCCAACCAAAAAGAAATAAAAAAAGAGAAAAAGAAAGAAAAAGAAAAAGAAAAGCAAAAAGAGAAAGAAAGAAAAGAAACAAATAAGCGAGTTTATCTACAAGTAGTGCATCATTTTTAGTAAAGGTTCGAGTGAAGTTCAAGGAACTAAATGCCCAAGTGGTTCTTAACTGCTTTTTGAACGGTGGGGAGTCACTGATGGATCTTCGCTACATGAAAACTTTTCAAAAACTCCTTAGCATTGCTTCCTACTTTTTAGTTTTAGTTGTTGAATAAAAGGTGCATTCTTATCATGTTTTAGTTAATTTTCTTTCAAATAGAGTGAGTTGAGTTTGGTTGAAGAGTGTTTTGGAACTTTATTCTATATTTGAGACCTAAAACATCATTTACACTTAGTGTAACGCCCCAAAAATACCCTATAATTTTTATAATAAAAATTATTATATATTCCGGGTATAAATTGAGCCAACTTGGGGTATTTTTTGGGAATTGTTAAATGATTATATGGCTAAAATCCAAATGCAAATATTATATGCCAAATGAGAATTGATTGAACCCGAAAATTGGTCCAAGTGTAAAAAGGGCAAATTTGGAATTTGTAAAATGAAGACCTAAGGGTCATATGAAAATAAGTGATATGTCTATGTACAATTAGATGATAAGTGAAGACAAATTACAGGCTAGTGTTTTGAAGTGAGAAAATGGGAAAAAGGATTTTTAAAGAAAGTCAAACAAGGCCTTATGGGATTTAGGAATTAAAGACCAAAGTGGTTTAATCTGAAAGCCTATTCTCGAGTTAATCCTTGCTGAGAAAGAGAGAAAAAAGTGAGAAGAGCTAGGCAAGAGAAGGATCAAGCTTGGGTGGGATTGTTTCGCATTCTTTGCTTCTCGAGATCAGCAACCTACAAGAGAAGATTCAAGAGATCGAAAAGCAAGAACAAACCTACCTTTCCTTTGTAATTTTGATTTGGGAAGTTTTTAACTTGTAAAGGGGTTTTTATATTGGTTATAACCCACTTTTGGAGTTGTTTAAGTTGGATTCTACATGGTGGGTTGGTGATATGTGGCTTGAGTTTGGATGGAGTTATTTGAGTTTTTTGGTGAGAATGGTAAAATCACATTTACGGTATGAACTCACAGATATTGGAAAACAACACCAAAGACTCATAAGAGATAGTGGATTGTACTAAGACTAAAAGTTAAGTGTCGTATGTTCATTCACCGTAGAGATTGGTATCAGAATCAACAAAGGGGGTACTAGTACGGAGCCTCACAACTTGCTTTGTGAGACTCTTGCACCTATTAAGTCTCGTATTTGTGCACCGATTGTTTAGGGACCCTAATAAAGGTTTAATGGGGGTTCATATAAGAGTATACGAGGGAGGAAACGTATCGTACCTCATTGATGCAGGAGCTTCTATAAACACACCAAACATTGGGAATTCAAATTTAAGAGATAAAGAATTGGACTGGGAGGGAGGTCATAAAGCAATGAATACATGTGAAAACTCCGGGACTCCACCTGGGGCCTCTCGAAGGCAAAAAACGTGGTCAAACCCGCGGCAAACCCCCCGATGGAGCGCTTGTATTGATTTTAGAAAGATTTGCTATGAGATTTGCTCCAAGATTTTGTTTTATCCCTTTTAGGAAGATTTTGCTTTATTTATTTTAGAAAGTTTGCTTTTAGGAGTTGTTTTATGTAATTTAGAAAGTTTCTTTTCCTAGTTAAAGTAGAAGTTGCTTTATGTAATTCAATTTCTGCACCATTTTGAATTATAGCTAAGTCATAAGTTGGAAAGTTGAATTTGTCAAAGATGCATTTTGGTATGGTTTGGATTTCTCCTTTAACCATACCTTTCACTAATTAGAAATTCATTTTCATTTCTGATTCATGGATCTAATAAGTTACTTGTAAGATATAATCCTCTTTCTAAGATTTGGATATTTTTCCTTTTCAATACTTCACATCCGGGATCTAGGGACCGAAGAATTCCCCACTCTACAGACGTGGATATTGCAAGTCTTCCAATTAAGACAATCCCCATCCTTCGTCGATGAAATTTTCCATCTCCTGATCGTTCTTTGCCAACACTGATCCGTAAATCCTTCTATTGTAAAAGAGAAACCTTTGAGTGATTAAACTGATACTTCATCAAACCATCCTCAAACCATGAGTAAGTTAGTGATTTATCTGAGTTATCTTTCAAAGTTCATTAGTTCCAAATTATTAGTCTTCCATACCAACAAAGAACTGCTTTATACCCTCAGGATTCTCTATCTCTGTGTCACACAAAAGGCCTCCTAGAAATCAGAGTAAGATACAATACTTTGTTTGGGTACATGGTACTTGTACTTGGAACAATTAAGTTAAAAAATAATATCAATCAAATAAATTCAAAATTTAACTACTGCTTTTCCACTTCTCAGGCGAAAATAAATAAATCATCATCGACCCATTCCAAGAGGGAGCTCAACCTTTCAAAACTGGTTCACTCATATCAATGACTAACTGATCAAGAAAATTCACTGAAAGTGTAAACGAATTGAAATAAATGAACTCCATAAATTTTCCAAACTCCATTTTATTCAAAATAGTAATGAAAGAAAAAATTTTACAAGAAATTCCAAATGGTTGAACACCGCTCATTACTCAACTCTAGAAAATCAAAAGAAAACTAACTAAAAACTACGCTCGAACTAAATCTACTAAAAAGGAAATTAAAGATAAAAATTAAAGAAAAAGAAAAGAAAAAAATAATATGCAAAGAGTCTTCAACTACCCATTAGTCCTGGAATTGCCGAAGCTGTGCATAGTGCCTTAGATGCGTCTATTTACGTATCAATGGTTGACCGCACTTCAAAATCGGTGGTCGCGGATCCCAAATTTCGCTCACCGTCGCTTCTATCGAGACATAGAAAGTTCTATCGCTAGTTATCGCTATTTCTATCACACATGCGCTTCCGTCGCGATCGATCTTTCGAGTTTTTCTTAGAAGCCCTCATTACCTACGACTTTGATAATGTCGTGACAGAGTTTTTATGCAGCAGTCTTGTTCTTGTCGCGACAGGACTTGTCTTGTGTCGCGACACAAAATTTGTTGCACCCAACTCTTTATACACTTTTGCCTCTGGAAACTGTCACGACAAGAATTTTCTTTGTCGCAAGCATTTTTCGCTTGTCTACTGCCAAGTAACAAAGTTTTCTGTATGTCGAACATGTTTTCTTTAGTTAACGCTCGCCGAGATGAGTTATTACCTACGTATTTTTCTCTTGTCCTTGTCATTGGCTGAGTTGTTTGTTGCGACATAGAAATTTTTGTTGCGGTAGACTTGACTTGGCTAATCTCAGTTCTCTTTCAATTATTGTCACGAACGAGTTTTCTTCTGTCGCGATAGAATTCTATCGATCTGCAGCTTTTATTGTCACGTGATGCAGGAGCTTCTATAAACACACCAAACATTGGGAATTCAGCCCTAATTATTGAAGAATTTGATTAGGGAGGTCAAGACGCATTGAATACATGTGAAAACTCATTTTTTCGATCTCATTTTCAGGTTCTTGAAGGCAAAAACGTATTTCAGCTCTGACAAAACCCCTAATGCTGAGTCGCCATATTGATTTTAGAAAGATTTGCTATGAGATTTGCTCCAAGATTTTGTTTTATCCCTTTTAGGAAGATTTGCTTTATTTATTTTAGAGAGTTTGCTTTATTTATTTTAGAAAGTTTTCTTTTAGGAGTTGCTTTTTTGTAATTTAGAAAGTTTCTTTTCCTAATTAAAGTAGGAGTTTCTTTATTTGATTTAGAAAGTAAGGGGCTATATATACTCCCCCATAATGTAGTCTGACAAAATCGCCTAAGTTTAATAATATTTTCAGATTTCTCTTTAAAGAAGTTCTCTTGCTCTCTTATCTCGGGTGGATTCCCTCGGGGACGCAGTTCGTGGCTTCTCATACCTAGGTGGATTCCTCGGGTGGCGAAAGTCTTGTTCTAATTTATCGCCAACCCGTCCATAGTCGATTGTACGCCTTACTCCATCATCTATCTATGTGGATCGTCATACAACTGCGTAGTAACCACTCTTGTGGCAAACTCATTCTCTCACCCATCTCATTTTTCTTTAAACCTTCATAACCAATTTTTCAACCTCAACCCAAAACTTTCCATATTTTCGTTCTTTATACTAGTAAAACATTCTCAATACCGTTTTCTTATATACCATAAATTTACCTTTCTAACTTAGAAAATCTCCAAAATTGGCCCATAACCTATTTCGCTCAAGAAAACTACCCCAAACCCATATTTTGACTTACCTAAACTTCCTGATCATCCATCACTTCGGCCCCAACCTTGCATCAAAAGATCGTTTCATTAATCCTAAGAAGTAACCACCTTGTGCAACCCCTACCATCCTCCCCATCTCCATCTTTCTCTTAAACTTTCCATAACAAAATTTTCAACCTCAACCCCAAAAACTTTCCAAATCTTGTTCCACACGCTTAAAACCTTCCTAAATACCCTTCTCCTTATATACCATAAATTTACCTTTCTTAACTTAGAAAATCTCCAAAATTGGCCCATAACCTATTTCGGGCTCAAGAAAACTACCAAACCCATATTTTGACTTACCTAAACTGGATCATCCATCAATACCCCAACCTTGCATCAAAGTGGTATCGTAGCTCATGGATTGATGGCTTATCATAAATCGAATCTGCAGGCTCGATGCTGTGAGACAAGATCTCTGGGAGCACGCGCTTGGAGTCGCTCACTAGCCAAGGAGGAAAACATGATTTTTATGAAGAGCTTTGCACCAGTCAACTTGAAGGTTTTTGTGCACAAGAAAGCTTAAAGGTATGTATAAGACTATGATTATCATGAGGGTATGATTGCTACTACCGAACAAATGAAGATTACTATAAGAGGCATGGTAACTATGATGAAGGCTTAGATTCAATCCAGTAAAATTTAACATTCCGTAATCTGATGGAAAGGATGGATCTGATGAATTTGGATTGGTTTAATATGGTGAGAATGTCTCATCATTATGATTCCCCGAACGTGAAAAAGTGAAGTTGGTGGCTACAAGATGTGCAAGAATGCTTTTACTGGTGAAAACAGCGAAGAGACAACGGAAAGAGATGGTAAAAAGAAGATTCAAACTTGGGAAAGATGAAGGAAAGAACATTAAAAGGAAGTACCTTCCTTTTTTTAATCACCACGCTACATCTACCTCAAAAATTCGTAACTTTAAGCAACGATTGAAAAGCGGAGGGAGTATTCAGCAAGTTTGTAAACTTGATTATCAAAGGAGACTCATAAGAGGTCGAGAAATATGCATAGCCCACCTCACTACATTGTCAGTTTTGGGATCCGGTATTGCTAGAGTTATTCTTTTGCAAACTATATAATAGTCTTCAAGATGTGATGAAACTTGCTTTGAAGGCTGGGACTAAAAAGCATGGAAACCTCTACTACAACTAAGAGTGTGGCTAATGAAGGGTTTGTTGAGGGTTCTAATTTTTGGAATCCTAGTGGTACTAAAACTACCCCCACTCAAGTAAAGAGTGAAGCACAACAAGAATTGACTTCTAAGTCAAAGATGTGTTTTAAGTGCCAAGGGTCAGTGCTACGATCTCTCGAATGTCCTAACCAAAAAGCTGCCACATTTTAATCGAGGAAGATGAAGCTACAGAAGAAGATGTTGAACAAGTGATCGAATTCCAAACTTCACATGTCCAAGAAGACGATGAGAATAAATCAATCGGCCAAAATCTGTTGATGTTGAAGAAGTAGTTGAATCTAACCATATCCAAGAAGAGAGAAGAGTTCACTATCAGCCAAATTTTGATTTAGAAATCAAAGATGTTTCTCGTATGCGACGACTTTGGTTGTCAAGAAACCGAGTGAAAAGGAATTCTCACTAGAATAAAATCGATTATAGAACGGTTGATGTAATGCCCTTCAAGAAATACCATATACCGGTTCTTTCACCTATGAGGGTATTCCAACATCAAATAGACCTCATACCAGGTTTGGTTTTTCCTAATAAGCTAGCCTCTATGAAAAGCCCTAAGAAGCATGAAGAGTTTAAAACACAAGTTGACGATTTTCTTGACAAAGGGCTTGTTCAAGAGAGTGAAAGTTCCTATGTGGTTCCTACTATGTTGGTGAATGAAAAAGATGGATCTTAGAGTATGTGTTTTGATTGCCAAGCTTTCAACAACATTTTTATTCATGAGGAAGCAAGATTCAACAAAGGGCAAAGAGTGAACAATATGAAAAGACAAGATATGAAGGTTATTTATTAATCTAGGCCGGTATTCGGTCCAGAGGATGGATTCAGTTACACATGATGGTGCAGAGGGTGTGTTCCAAGTTGTGCACAAGAATAGATGGTTCTTCCAAGATTATTAAGAAGATCATAAAGAATGCTACAAGGTTAAATTGCTCCTGACTACAAAGATCTTGCCTACATTCAAGGTTAAGGATTCGGCATTTATCATGGTAAAGACTCGAGACAAGTCTTCTTTTTTCCAACTATAGGGTTTGATGTGAGCCATAAACACACTAAAAATTGGGAATTCAAATTAATATTGAAGAATTGAATAGTGGAGGTCAAGACGCATCAACACATGCGGAAACTCTTTTTCTGGACTCCTTTAGCCTGAAGGCAAAAACGTGGTCGACTTGACAAACCCCCGATGTGGAGCTGCCATATTGATTTTAGAAAGATTTGCTATGAGATTTGCTCCAAGATTTTGTTTTATCCCTTTTAGGAAGATTTGCTTTATTTATTTTAGAGAGTTTGCTTTATTTATTTTAGAAAGTTTTCTTTTAGGAGTTGCTTTTTGTAATTTAGAAAGTTTCTTTTCCTAATTAAAGTAGGAGCTTTGCCTCATTTAGAGTAAGGCTATATATACTTCATAATGTAATTCTTTTCGACAAATCGTCTGTTAATAATATTTTCGTATTTCTTTAAGAAGTTCTCTTGCTCTCTTATCTCAGATTCCTCAGACGAGTTCGTGGCTTCTCATACCTAGGTGGATTCCTCGTGGCGGTCTCTTTGTTCGACTTATCAACAACCTCGTCCATAGTTGATTACGGCGCCTTCACTCCATCATCTATCTTGTGTGGATCGTTTCATTAACCTCGGTAAGTAACCACTCTTGTGCAAATCTCTATTCTCCTACCTCATCTCTATTTTTTCTTTAAACTCTTTCCATAAATCCAATTTTTCAACTCAACCCAAAACTTTCCATAGCCTGTTCCATACTTAAACATTCCTCAATAATTGCTTATATACTATAAATTTAATCTTTTAATTTAGAAAATCTCCAAAATTCGTTTATAACCTATTTCAGCTCAAGAAACTAATTCAAACCCATATTTTGACTTACCTAAACTGATCATCCATCACTTTTCCCAACCTGCATCATCAGCGACATAAAACTCCTCAAGGTAACAAAGATTTTGTCTTCTGGCCTTCATCAAGTGTCAACATAACTTTCCTCATTGCCATTCCTTCATATCATTTTTTTCAACTTTTGTCGCGACATAGAATTCCTTGTCGCGACAGAGTTCACCTCAACCTCATGTTTTGTTTGTCGAGACAGAAATAATCTTTGTCGTGACAAAGTTTTGTTGCTATTTTTGTGAACTCTGAATGTTATGTCGCAATAGAGTTATCTTTTTCGTGACAAAAATGCTTCCTTGAGCTAGTTCCATGTTGAAAACCTTGTCGAATATAAAACATTCTGTCGCAACCGACTTTGTTATCCTTGTTACTTTTTGTCGCGACAGAACCGCCTTGTCAATGTGAGTTCATATGCTGTTCCTCATACTTTATGTTACATAAAGTTGATTGTCGCGACAGTTCATTTACCATTTGTCTTGATCATTGTCGGCTGCAGTTAAGAGTGTCGCTCTTCTTTTACATTCTCTTCAAAGAATGTTGCGATAGAAACTCTTTGTTATGGCTTGAGTTCAAACTCGGACTTTGTTGCGACATACTAATGATTTGATATAGTTCTTCTAGACCGCTTTGAAATTCTATTATGCATACACAAATTACGTCGCGATGAATGTTGTATTTATTACTTTTTTTTCTTCTTTATAATGTAATTTTTCATTTTTCAATTAAACTTTGTGAAACACAAAGCTGCTAATATATCATAATTCTCAAGATAAATAGGATGAAATTGCTAAAAATATGCTAGAAAAATGAATTAAAAATAGATGAGTTTAGGACTCCTCACTCTTCTAAAAAAAAAATTAAAATAAGTGGTAACTCCAAACCGTTTTCAAAATGGTTTTTCAAAAATACAAAAACGAGATTCGCATTTTTAGTGGGAAACATATCACAGCCAAAATGCGGTGTATACACAAGTGTTTGAACTTTTAATATATATTTTTTCAATCAAGTGCTTCCTGATCAATCAAGTTTGTTAGAATATTTAAATAAGGAAAAATTGCATACAAATAACATTCTTATCATATAAAAATAATAAAATTACTTAAATGACCTTTAACAATGTGAAAGGACAATATTATTATTTTCATATTATAGTTTGCTACAGTACAAAAGAAATTGATTAAGTTGTTGCTATGGATAAAAATAAATATTTTATTATTTTAAAAATAATTTTAATATCTAATGTTTTATATGTAATTATTCATATATAATTTTTTCATATAATACTTTGAAAACAAGTATAAATAATTAAAGATAATTAAAAGTTTCTTTTTTAAATTGATATATTTTTAATAAATTTTTAAATTTTTATCAAAATTCCCATAAAAGAGCTGGGTCATGACAATTGTTTGTGGTAAATAAATAGATAGTAAAACCCTTAATGTGGAAATGATAATATTATTATTTCACATCGTAAAAGGTCATTTAAGTGATTTCATTATTTTTTATGACGTGAAATGTCATTTGAATTCAATTTTTCCTAATTCAAATATCCTAATAAATTTTTATTGGTCAAGAAACACTTAGATTGAATAAAAATTATAAATTTAAATCCTTACTTGAACAAAAATAAAGTTGAGACGTCAAAATATAAAATCTAAAAAAGTTTATATAGTTAATTGAGCAAAAATAAAGTTGAGACATCAAAATATAAAAAATCAAAAAATTTAGACATTTAATTGAACAAATATAAAATTGATACACCAAAATAGAAAAAATAAAAAAAGGTTTAGACATTTAATTGAATAAAAATAAAATTGAGACCACCAAAATAAAAAAGTTGAGACACCATTTATATAATTAACCTTTTTATATTTTATAAATTTACACAAAAGTTTTGCTAGCTTCACTCGTGGGAATGTTTGACATTAATATACTTTAAAAGGAGAATTATGTTAATATATGCTGAGGGGAAGCAAAATGAAATTTGGTGTCTCAAAAAGGTGTCAAGTCGGTTTAGGTGTTTTTGGGCGAAAACAATCTCATTTATTTTTTTGAAAAGAGAAAATTTATTGATTCAACGATAGATAGAAATACATAATCAAAATAAAAAATATTAAAAATTATAAAAATGAACCAAATAGAAAAAAGAATCGGCTCAATACCTACATATTTGATAATCTAAAAAAATCTAGAATACCTAAAATTCTAAATTTATAGTATAATGATAAACATGATTTAATATAATGATTCTACTAGATTGAAACTTTGTCTTATAAATTGGTAACTTAAAAACCTATGTTAAATCAATCACACGATACAAACGCCACTCTTCTGATAAAATACGAGCAAAACACGCTTTCTTATCAGCCAACGAAAAAAAAATTATTTATTATTATATTATTAATAAGCTGCATTTGTCATATTTTTATAATTTACTTATTTATTAAAATATTAATTA
The DNA here is from genome assembly GCA_016808115.1 of Tetrastigma voinierianum. Taxonomy (NCBI): domain Eukaryota; kingdom Viridiplantae; phylum Streptophyta; class Magnoliopsida; order Vitales; family Vitaceae; genus Tetrastigma; species Tetrastigma voinierianum. Next base: position 840,865 of record JAEQBH010000699.1, on the reverse strand, counting down.
TCAATGAAAATATATTTTTAATTTGATATATTTTAATGAATTGGCTACATATTATATTAAAATAAAATTTTAATAAAAATTAAAAGTAAGGAATACCTAATTTGTATTTGAAAATAAAATTTGAAGTTTTAAAAATATGAAATAATAGATAAAAAATTGTTCTAGAAAAAAAATAATTTTCAACATATAGTACACATGGAAAGAGGGAGATGGCTGGAAGAGAGGAAACAGAGTGGGATGGGGTAGCTTGCCACGTGGAGAGGTAGATGGTGGAAAGTCATATCAGCAAGTGGGTGGTCTCATAAATAGGTAAAATATGACTATTTAGTATATATATATATATAGAATCAAAATATCTAAATATCATAAAATAAAATAATATTTAAAGCCACAATATAATAACCGCTTTAAAACCTACATATAGCCAGCTTAAATCTACACACTTAATATTACTATTATGACTAGAATACTTATGACTCAAATTCTATAATATATTAACGACTATTGATTTGATTTATTGTCTCTAATCGAATATATTTTATTCGTCTAAATCGCTAATAAATATCACACCACGACAACGAAAAACAAAATATCGTATCAAAATGACACAATCATACGTCACGCAAAAACGATGATAACCACACATTGAACCAAGACGATAACAACCACTTAGAATTAAAAAACCTAAAATAAGCCAAATTTTATAAAATTAACATTTTCTATGTATTTTTCTTGAAAAATAATCTATTTTTAACAAAAATACTTTTTTTTTTTATTTCACGTATTTTTTACAAGAAAAAAGCCATAAATATAGTAACAAAATTGATGGAGTAGCATATTTCCAAATTTGGATTTTCAAAAGGTTTTTTTAAGCAAACCTCCACTTTTTATTTATGACTTAAGACTTAAGACGATTTTTCTTTTAATAATAATAATACCCAAAATTATCAAGAATATAACAATTAATATTATTATTATTATTATTCCCAAAATTTTCAAGTCCTATATAGCTCCACCCCTACATGCATGCATATGTGGACCAATATAACTCCACCCCTACATGCATGCATATGTGGACCAGATATATATATATATATAAAGGAAAATTACAAAAAAAATTATTAATAAAGGAAAATTACATATAAGAAGTATTTATTCATGGTAATTAGTTCTATAGGATAGAGTATTCAATTTAAAAAAATGTAAAATATTTAAAATATATATATATATATATATATATATATATATATATATATATATATATATATATATATAATATAAAAGAATTGTTTTACCTTTTGTTTTATATTTTATATAATGACCAAGAAATACATTCTAAAATTATAAAACGGACTTCAATTAGTTAACAATTCATATAGAGATCAATCTTTGATTTTATAAGAGAGTATACTAATATAAAACTAATGATTAAATTGTCTACTTCTTAAAGTTTGTCAACTAGAATATTCCAAACACCCAATCAACCAGTAAGAGTAAATTAGCTTTTAAGCATGATACTGGTTTAATTAATGAGAAGCTATCTTCTCAATGCATTGCATTCAAAAAGAGATACAAATCAACATGTTACATCCCAAATTACACCCATATATTAATTAATTCAGAGTATGTATCCTTTCATTACTTAAGATGACTCCAACAAGGCAGCTATATCATAACGTCCCACAGTAAAAAAATTCAATTTTAAGGCAAAAACTCAATGTCATGATAAGTAGGTCCAACCCCAATTAATTAATCTTACAATTGCATTGACTTTTTATTCCATTCATGAGTCATCGTTGCAATAGTAACCCTTTACGTTGTTGTAAATTAAGATGCACATATAAGGCGAGGGCATAAATCTAAATTATTTTGAGGGGTAAAGCAAGGATCAATATGATACTACAGGGGGTAACTTGATTTTCTCTCAACTTAAAGGTTATGAATTCAAATCCTTGTGAGAAAATTTTTTTCCCCCAAAATTTCATTTATTGTGGTTTTGAAATTATACGATAATGGAAACCGCAACCCTAATCATCATTTGATTTACATTTAAGTTTTATTAGGTACAACTTATATACCACCATTTGGCCATCATCTCAACAATTAATATATCCACTTGAGAAATACTCGACAATGTCTAAGACATCTATTCATGAAACATGGGGACTAATTGAGGTAATAAACCCCTTAACAGAGGAATACTCAACAGCTAAGAGACTTGTTCGAGAAACACGAAGGCTAGAAGAATACTCAATAAATAAGATATTTATTCGAGAAACACAAAGACTATTTGGGGTAATAAGCCCCCTAACATGGGGATGAGACGTGGTACATTTGCATATCGGTGTTATGCTAATCGGATTTATGTATCTCAGCTACAGCTAGAGATGAGTGTGTATGAGAGATATCACTATCACTTTTCACAACTTGATTTCTAAGAACATTAATAGTGTATAGTGATAGAAAGTGATCTAACAACCACTTGCAAAGCTTTTTTGTCTCATGCATTATCTCCTTTCCCTTTCATGCCCATGTACAAAGTAGGGGCCTTACTACCCAAATGTATATGGACTTGCGTACCCAAATATGATAATGGAATGCTGTCGGCAGATAATAATACAACAACAGCTACTCCACCATTCATTTATGATAACAAAGTTATTCGATACAGCAGACGAGCCCATCGTGTTCACCCATCAACATTAATTATAAATAATTATAAGAACATTTAAGAAATATACAGGAAAACGGTAAAATTTAAGAATGATAAACCGGTTAGTCAAAGACACATTATCATAACATCGAAAATCTGAACAACCAAATATAGAACGGTATTATAATAGAGTATTTTAACTAAATAATCCACTATTTTATTCGTTTCCTATTAAATATGACGATAATTATATATAGAAAAACTTTATGATTACTTTATAGACGATATCTTCATAGAAAAATAATTTATGATTACTTTATAGTCTTTTCAAATTTATATCAATGTGCCATAAGATCTAACAATCAAGTTGTAAATGATGACGTGTTGTGTCATTGCATTGAGGTATGCGTATCGTGTCACTGCGTGGATGCATACCTCACTAACATCTGTTTGGATGATAGTAGAAAAATATTGGGTCTAAGATAGATAGCTAGATGGAAGTGTTTCTGTCGTGTCTAGTTTATTTCAAATATGATTTTTAATTAGAAAATTTATTATTAAAATCTTGAATTCTCATGATCTTTACCTAATAATCTAAACATAAATTTTATTTTTTAAATATAACAATTTTTATGAATTTCATTTTTATATCTTTAACTTTAATTTTAATTGTAATTTTATTAACATCAAAATAACATTATTTCGTTATACTATAATAGATATGATAAATATTAGGAGTTTTATAAAGAATATATAAAAATAAAATTCATATAAATTATTATATTTTATTAAGAATTTAAATGTAAAAGTAGTAAAAGTCATGATTTTAATATTAATTTTTCTTTTTTACTTTATTTTTTTTATAAATTTACGCGGATGTATAGCTAGCTCTTTGCTGACGAAATGCCAGACATTGATGTACTTTAAAATGTGGGGTGGGTAAATTATGTTTTAGGGTGTCTGAGGAGAAAGTTATTAAAAAAAGGGTATCCAAAAAGTTTGACTTTTGATATTGGTGTACTTTGGGGAAAAATATTCGTTTTTAGTAACTGAAATAGTGAATCATTTGTGGACATAAAATTGCCCTCCAAACAATCCTTTCTAGTGGGGCCCATCGTAGCCACGTGGAATTCCACTAACTTTTCCCCTTTATGCCCAAATTGACCCTATAGTAGATGGTTTGGGCATAGTAGATGGGTACCTTTATTTTATCTATGTAATAATGTTAATATCTAAAAATAACATTATCAATATATAAAATAATAATATAAATATATAAAAGTATCATAATATATAATAATGATATTAATATTTAAAAGTGTAATTATAAAAATAATTTAACATTAATGTTTAATATTTTATAAAAAAATTAAAAATATAAAAATAGATTCAAAATATGAAAATTACAAATATAAAAATATTATGAATATAAAATTTTTATTTAATACAAATTTTGATAACAATATAAGAACTATTTTTAAAAAAGAAAATCAAATTTATAAAATATTATTTTAAAATTTTAAAATTTATTTATTTAATAGATGATTAATTATTATAAAAATAATATTTTTTTTGGTAGTTAATCACTTTCATAAGCATCACGTATTTTATTCTATTCTATAAATTCAGTTCCATTCAAACCCTAAACCCCTTTCCTTCCATTGCTAGCCTAAGCTTTTAACCATTTTAAGTTATGTCTTATTGACTTTTAAATATTAAAATTTATTAAAAGTTTTATAGAATATTAAACATTATTTTAAAAAATATAAATAAATAAAAAAAACTATTCACACTAGTTAAAAATTACCTAAAAATAACAACATTAATATTTAAAAGTACGATTATAAATGTTAAGTTAAAACAATTTTTTATATTTTTTAATATATATATATATATATATATATATATATATATATATATATATATATATATATATATATATATATATTAATAGCTAAACACGTAGTAAACTATACCCACGACTCAACCTGTGACCTCTCCTCCTTGATGCTTCTACTCATTTTGGAAACATTAAGAGCTTTACCATTGATGGGCAATAAAATAATGTGAAAAACATAATACATTAAAATATATTAGTTTTTATGAAAAATAATTCCATCTATAGCCAATTAATAATATAATAAATAAGTAAATTTTAATATTTTACTAATATTGCATATATAATTTATTTTCTTTTATATTCATAATATTTATATTTATAATTTTCATACTGAATCTATTTTTATATTTTTTTAAATTTTTATAAAATATTAAACATATATTTTTGAGAAAAAAAAAAAACTATTCACATTAGTTAAAAATTACTAAATAGTAACAATATTTTATCTATATCTAACAATGTTAATATATAAAAGTATCAATGTTAATATCTAAAAATATCATAATATATAATAATAATATCAATATTTAAAATCCAAACTAGGAGTTTGGGAAATTGAAGGTTTTGGGTTTAGGAAGTGTCCATGAGGCTTCCTAGGGATTCTTCTAAGCTCCAAGAGGTAGAGAATTTTCCTACTTAGTTTATTTTCTCCATTTTTTGTATCAGAACTGGCCTAATGCTCTCGAAGCCTATCTCCGTCCCAGCCAGCGAGGAAATACGGGAGCTTCTAGGAAGAAAGGGTCTTCGACTAGGCAAAGGTTAGGTTTGCCTAGGCGAAGGTGAACCTAAAGATGGAATTGATGAAATTTCTGGTCCGCCTAGGCGAGGGTGTTACCGCTAGTAAAGGTAGGCTACGCCAAAGGAACCGTGGGACTGCTCGTGACTTGTGTTCGGCGGCCTCGTTTAAGGTCGTTTCAGGTTTGGTTTGTGATTGTTTGTGGTTTGCTTCGAGGCCATCGTTGTTTGAGAGTGTCATTGCTTGACTAAGAGTGACATGTTTGGATATCAATATATGTGTTCTAATGTATTGGCATGTGATGAGTTTATGTCTGTAAATGGCCATTACATGGCTTGATTGTGTGTGTCATTGCTTGAACATAGAATGACATGTTGTATGTTAATGTTATATATGTGTGCATAATATAATGACATGAATGAAATGGATGTAGAAGTCATATGTGATGTGATCGTCCACCCAAAGAAGTGGTGCATTGTGTCAACAGCGTAGCATTCATTATACACGCGTAATGATATAACATGCAATGGCGCATTGTACTTACATGTACTGTGGACATTGCATCAATGAGTGTGAGTGCATGGTTATAATCAACACTACGCTTTGGTGATTGATCGGGTGGGTTTCACTGGACGATGTCCAATGTAGTCGCATTACTGAATAAAATGGTAAAGAAAATATGTGTCAGGTAATAGCAAGCAGGGATAGACACCCCCTCGGGTGAAAGACCCGATAGTGTGGTTAGACATATTTCCAGCGGTGAAAGCCCGTAAAAGTGTCTAGGTGTGCGAAGCTTGCAGTGTGACACCAAAAATTCCTTACCCACAAAAAGACACATGAGTTTTGAATACAAATGATCATTGAGGTATGACATCCAAAAAGCTTTTGGTTTGAAAACAAATGAATTCTTTTTTGTTAAATGATCATTGGATGTAATCTAGAAATGATGGATTTTATCATGCATGGGCCTCTCTAAGATTTGCGGTGATGTATTCGTAAGACTCCTGGGCATGGCATGATTGAGTTTCATCCTTATCATCGCATGACTCGTAGGATTCCATAGTAGAAATTGCATGTTTTTATTTGAATGTGTGAATGTGCTAACATGACCATTGTAATGTATTTAAAGTGGGCAGCCCTTATAGAAAATATTCTCTACTGGGCGTGGCTCACTCTTTATGGGAAAACATTTTAGGTGTAGGATGTACACCGGTGGACGACGCTCATTCGATGCCGTAATTGTGAAGAAGGCCAACATGTGGCTTTGATAAACCTTTGTGTAAAACTTTGGAACAATCTAGTTCCGGTATGTAATAACGGTAAGAGTGTCATGATCGATCTCTTACGAACTGTTTTAAATGTAATATTTGCATATTTTTAAATTAAATATGGATGAATGGATCCCGGTAATTGGGACGTATTGAGGTGGTATCAAGTTACTCGGTATGCACAAGTATTTGATACCAATTTACTATCAAAGTTAGATACGACACCGGCTGTACTCGCTGGTTGATCGACCCCGCTTTAAGGCCACATCATTGATCACTCATCAACCCGCGAAAACCTTGGGATATCGTACAGAATCCGATACCCTCGTGGTGTCCCATTCTTCGATCCATAATTTAACAAAAAATCAGACAAAGCCTCCTTTGTACGGGTAGCTCTATCAAATTCACAACTTGTACATTATACAATAACATAACCCATTTGCAATTCAATATAATACAACGATTCAGACCTAAGTCCATTTATGAGTAAAAATTACACTATTTTGCAAAATTACATAATGTAGTTCAATTTCACTCATTAATACATTAGTAATATGTCAAAATGAATTTACTTCAAATGATAAAAGTCGATTACAAAGCCACGTCGACTTTCTCTTCACTATCGCTGCCTGATGAGAACGCCCATCGACGAGATTTCCGCACCTTGAAATGTTATCCCATATAAGGTGAGCCACGCCAGAGTAATTCCTAATGAGGCCGGACAAGGCTCAAAAAGTGCTATTTCTCAACCCTATTTAAGATAGGTTTTGAGGTGACTAATCATATGAATTGAGCCAATTGGACATGTGCGTATCCACTTAGTTCACCGATTCCATTTCGAAATGTTTTTGTTAATTTTAAGGTGTTTTGCGAGCCGCCCAACCAATAACATCGTTTGATGTCTAGTCATGCTAAATGTCGAGAATTCACTGATTTCATCAACAAAAATGAAGAAATATGAAGTCAGATGAAAAGGAGATGCGTGAGGCAAAGCCAGAGACACACAGCGCAAACCGGATTTTCATAGTGTATCGCGAAAAATTTCGCAAGGATTGGCAGCTCGCAACCATTGCCAAAATTCTCGCACTTAGTTAGTTCTCGCTATGCACTTTCGCTAAGTTGAGCGAATTCTCGCTATCATAATGAAAAGCCCGCCATCATAGTTTAAAGTTACCGTGCACAGCTTAAAATTTGAATTTCGGGCTATGCCTTGCATTTTTCGCCATGATAGCTAAATTTCGCTTATAATAGTTTAAATTTTCGCTATGATAGCGAAATTCACTGCATAGCGAAAATCACGCCTCTGTGTTTTTGATGTTTTTGATTCCAAACGACCTCGTTTTGATTAATTACCATTTTGTCCCTATTGTAATTACATATTTTAGGCATTTTTGGTATTTCACACAATTGGGTTGGCATTTTAGTTTTTAGGTTATATTTTTGCTTCCTTCCTCTCCTCTTTCTTCATTTTTCTACTAAACACCCCTTTGAGATGACAACTCAAGGATGTCATGCTTCCCCAAAGCTTTGAAGAGGAGGGGTTACTAGCTTGGTTGGTGGTGGTTTGGCAGTGTCCTCATTTCTTTAATGCTACAAACAGATTTATGGTTCTAGAATTTCCAAACTAGTGGTTTTTAATACTATTTAATGTCTTCCTTTGGTCAATACTTGTCATGCTTTTTGGTTCCGTGTAATTTTAATGGTGTATGCACCACATTCAGGATGTCATTTACTAGCCATTGAAATGAGGTTAAACGTCAGTTTTCAACGATTGAACACCGAATGCTCAAAAGATTTGGTTGGACTTAAATAGGAGTTAGGTTAGGTTTAGCTAAACAAAGATCCGGTTTTGGCTTTGACTATATGTCATTTGCCCTAATGCGAGGAAATAACCCAAGGACACCTTAATAACCCCATTGTATCAAGCTAGTGACCTAAGCCTTCAAGGTTACCATTTCACACCTTAATTTAAGTCATTTCAGTTAACCAGTGAACAACCAACTCCCTTGTTTTTAAATGCAAATCCAAAATCCAAATAAAAGTCTCACCATTTTCAAACATAATGCGAATCATTCGTGGGATGAAAACCCATCCCCCGTGTTCACTTAGACTGCCACTGCAGTAGCTTGACTACGGCAGTAGAAGGAACATAGGAACAAATTTTTGTTGATTCCATCACCCCTATCGTGGGCATTAATCAAAAAGGCTACTTCCCACCTAAGTGCACACAGTAATGTTCACCTTAACACATTCACATCACAATTCCAAATAGAATATGCAATCCTAGGTTGGAATTCTACATGCTATGCTATGAAATGACAGACTCTACCTATGCACCATGCTTCCAGTCTTATCGACTCTATACCCGAGTCTCATCGACTCTCGCCAATATTGGTCAAAGGAGTGCCCATTTGCAGGATAAAAACTGTCATTGATGGATTACATCTAATGATCCTTTTTAAAACAAAAGTCATGTTTTATAAACCAAAACTTTTTGGATGTCATTTCTCAAATGATCATTTCATTTATAAAATCATTGTGTCTTTTGTGGGTAGAGAATTTTCGAGTCTCACCTCCGGCTTCACGCACCGTCTACACTTTTTTTTGGACTTTCATTGTCGGAGTATAGTAAACTAGTCCGGGTCTTTCACCCGAGGAGCATCTAGCCTCTTCATATTACTCCGACATGTTTTTCTTTATGGGAAACTGAATTTGTGGACTTCATCCACAAGACTTGAGCCCACCCACCAAATCACCAATTGTGGTGTTAGATTCTAACCATGCACCCACACCCATGAAATACGATATTCCAATGCATGATTGATGAGTGCCTAAAACACTCATGTCATACCCGTGTCTGTTCTACGTTTTTAGTTCAATTTTATATTTAAATAAGCGCATTATAGCCCGATATCGGAGCTTCGATCTTATGTACTGCGGTGAAGCGGGTGGTTTTCTAATCATTTGAGCCGAAAAAGAAGTTAAGGAGAAGAAAACCTGCAAAGAATGACGCTCACAACGTCGCTGACGCGCGGTCAACATAAGAAAAAGTCAACGAGCGACTCAACGTAGCAACGTCATTGCGATTTCTACCTCAGAATCATAAAAAGCAAAAGAGACCTAATTTCAGGCATCAAGAACGTGCGTGATCGGAGCGAAAAATAACCTCGAATCATTGGAAAGACAAAGAGCTTTTGTATTGTTTTTCTCATAAACCACCGATGATGAGGAATATGCGTATATTCGCCTAATATGTTCTAGATTTTTCTAGGGTTTTGTTGAACCCTATCACACCAATGGATTGCTTAAATTTATATTATTTAGTTTATTTATGATTTGCATCGATCTGCTCTATATTTGTGGTTTATATACATGGTAATGTCTGGCCAACATTGGCATGATCCTACTGGGTATTCGAGATCAAGAGATAAGGACTCCCAGGGATCTGAATAGAGCAACCCTCAGTTAAATCGATAAATAGAGATATCCCGATTCCGAGTGTGGAGATTAGGGTTCGAACATTTGAAGCCGTATCAAAATGAGGCGTAGATGCACCCCAACCTTACTCAAGTAGATAGGCGGATACACTAGATAGGTATCTGAGGCACGATCACCCCGTCATCGAGGAGTCACTGATAGATTGAGTAGTAATTCCTCTATGTAATAATTCATCAAAAGTGGTAGGGGAGACAAATCCTCAGTTCCACAAATAGAGTAATTTTGGCCAAGTTAATTTAACTTTTAGTTTTACATATTAGATAAATAATACAAGAGTTTAAGTCCAAATAATATTATAGGGTCACTTTCAAAAAGAGTCAACGTACTTCCTCGTGGATCGCTATCCGCATCGCGTACACTATATTACTTGGATACGACGCTGGCAGACTCTAAGCGCATAAGCGTACACATTTTACACATCACGCAAACGGCTTATTAAGTTTTTGGCGTTGTTGCCTGGGAGAAGTTTTAGTGTTGATATTGACAAGAGTGCAATTAGATATTACTCTGGAATTTTCCCTTTTTATTGTATTTTTCTTATACAAGTGCTTGTAATTTGGTCTGTGCATTTTGTGTGTGATTGCAGTTAAGGTTACCGTGAGTGTATGCGAAGATGGGGTCAAGTTGAACTACATCCGTTGATCCTGAACCGAAAAGAACCTTACACCATTTATGCAGAGAACAAAGAGAAGTACAACATAGAAATCTAGAAATCATGCAGAATAATGTAGAGCAAGATCATAGCCAAGAGCAAAACGAGCCGCAAGGGGGTCACCATGAGAATAATGGTAGGAATCATGCACTGTGCCTTTATACAAACAGATGATCCATTTATGCTATGCGGGAAGAGTTTGGCTTCACCTACAAGTTCGCTCTACCATCCAAGATCCATCATCGCAAACAACTCGAGCTAAAGCTTCATGGGACCTGCAATGCTTAAGATCCTCATTCCACTTGACCGCTAAGTGAGAATCCGAATATGCACTCTGACCAACTTCATCAAGTATGCGATACCTGGCCAAGTATAATGGGGTAACCGAAGAGGCACTCAGATTGTTCTCGCCTCACTAGTGATAGAGTTAAAACATCGGTTGGACAAGCCAAATGATCTGATTCCATTATCGGAACGACTAGTGCGTAGTTCTCACAAGTTCTTCCCACTTGCTAAAATTACACGTTTAGTAGCAAGAGATCAATACTTTTGTATACCCGAGGAAGGAACTTGGCAGAAGCATGGGATAGATTTCATGAATTGTTAAGGAGGTGCCCACACCATAGGCTGACTAGATGGATGCAAGTCTATACTTTCTATAATGGTATGACTGACAAGTACCAACAAAGGATTATTTTTAGAGGTGCACTAATGGCAAGACTACGAACCAAGCATAAGCAAATCCTGGAGGACGCCATTAACACCAATCAATGGTCTAGGGATGGGGACTACACCGTAAAGGTCGTGGGGCAAGGAGAACAGTTTTCAAAGACCGGGTTTATCTGGTGTTTCTCGTAGCCTTACTAAACAGCTTAGATAGTAAAAACATACGCGCCAGATCACCATGAGTTATGCGACTGGACACACAATGCATTTAATGTCAACTCTGTGACAACAAATAATAGAGAATTCCCAAGATAGTCGAGGTTTAATCGCCACACAGCATGGGGCAAAGATGGGAGCAAATAACCATCGAACTGTAATCAAGGCTAAAGGTGGTGTAATAATCAGAATAATTAGAATTATGGATGGAGGAACAGTCAAAACAACATGCCACCCCCCCAAGTGAGTGAACCACCCTCCGAGAAAAAAGTGGACTTAGAAAATGTCTCTAGCCTGGGAATGCTTACCTAATGCTTACTCTCATATACCGCCTCATGAATGAGAGAAAGGCTTAATATGCAAACACTGTGCCACTAACTGAACAATTAAAGAAATAAGAACCGAGAAACTTAGAGGTGCACGGGCCAAATGGCTAATGATCGGGACCGAGAGGCACAAGGTTCCTTGTGGTTCAAGCACCCAGGTGAACCCGAGATGAGAAGGTAATGAACATGTAAAAGCTGTCACCTTAAGAAGTGGTAGAGAATTAGCAATACTGGGGCAGCCACCAGTGATAAGAGATGTGGAAACTGAGGAAGTAATCCAGACCAGTCAGAATGACAAGATAGAAAGGGAGCAGCCCCAAGAGAAAAAGTATGTGAGAGAAGAAACTGAGGCTAAGGATCAAATCACCCAATGACCGCATCGCCCCAATTTCAGACTCAACGCCTAAAGAAGAATAAACCGACAAGTACTGAAGTTTATGAACAAACCGCACATCAACATTCCGTTTGTTACATTGAAACGTATGCTGGTTAAATTGAGGAAGGATATACCGTCATAAGATCAGCCAGACAGATAGCTTAATTCTACCGAGGAATGTAAAGGTCATCCCCAGAGGGAAGTCGCCACAAAAGCTAGCCAACGCATCTCAGGTACTATCAAGAATCTCATGCCTTATCCATATTCGCACGACCGGGATTAGGTGAAGTCATCGGCGTACAATCACTCTTTAGTTAGCGTACGTGTCACAGCCAAAGCATCCAAGGGTCGATAGAAGACGCCTGAAGGACAAGTTCATCTTCCCAGCTGATTTCACCGGCAAGAAATCCCCATAATATTGGGTAGACCCTTTCTCGCAACTGGAAGGGCAAAGATTGATGTACAGAGAGGAGAGTTAAAACTGGAAAGCTGTGATGACGAGGTCAAGGTCAATGTGTCTGAATAAGACAACTGATAGGAGAGTGATACAAGCTCATAGCAGAAACAGAGGCTATAGTGTCTAGCCAAAGTGGTCTCACTAACCTTTAGGAGGCTAGCCTGGTACAGAGTGATTAAGAAAAATTAGGAGAAGAGGCCGAAGAGTATGTGAAATGAATGGACTTCTTCGAACCTAATAGAAGGAAATACTACAAACCTCTAGGCGAAAATACTCAAACGTCAATGCCTTCCTTTGAACAACCACCCAAGATGGAGCAAAAGCCACTACCTAGCCATTTGAGATACGCTTATCTTGGGACCGCCTCCACCTTACTAGTAATCATTTCAGTGTCCCTGACAACAACAGAAGAAGATAAGCTATTGAGAGTACTCGAAATCACAAGAATGAGCTTGGTTGGTCTCTGGCTTATTTAAAAGGGATTCACCCTTCTAAGTGTATGCATCGAATTCCTCTTAGAAGATGGTCATAAGCCTTCGGTGGAAGCATAGAGGAGGCGAATCAACCATGAAAGAAGTAGTCATGAGGAAGTACTAAAGTGGTTGGATCTTGAGGTTATATATCCTGACTACGGCCGATTACATAAGGTGAGGTTCGGGTGCAGTGAGTGCCTAAAAGGGAGGAATACGAGTGATAAAGATAGAGAATAATACATTGTTGCCTTCTAGAACAGTCACAGGTTGAAGGATTTGCATCGACTACTGGAAATTGAATAAGGCTACCCGCAAAGACCATTTCCCACTATCGTTTCTGGATCAGATGTTGGATAGGATGGCAGGGCATGAATACTACTACTTCTTGGATGGGTATTCGATGCAAATCAAATTCTTTATAGCCACACAGAAGGGATCGAGAAGAGCGACATTCATGCCCTATGGTACATTTCGCATTGACGGATGCCCTTAGTATGCAACACACAATACCTTCTAAGCTATTTGTATGATGGCCATATTCTCAGATATGGTTGAAAAGACAATTGAGGTGTTCATGGATGACTTTTTAGTAGTGGGGAACTCCTTTGACAATTGTATGAAAAACTTGAGATCGGTGCTGATTAGATGTGAGGAAACCAATTTAGTGCTTAATTGGAAGAAGTGCCATTTTATGGTACAAGAAGGCATAGTACTTGGGCACCGGTTCAGAGTAAGAGGAATAAGTGGAAATAAACAAAATCGAGGCAATAGAGAAACTACCTCCTCCATCATCGGTAAAGGGCATAAGAAGCTTTCTAGGACACACCGGGTTCTATAGGTGGTTAATAAAAGATTTTTCTCGAATTGCAAAGCCCTTGTCTAGTTTGCTGGTTCAAGGGACACCATTTGATTTTGATGAGCAGTGTGTGTAAGCATTCTCAGTCCTGAAAGATAGATTGGTATCAGCCCCTATAGTAGTAACACCAGATTGGGTGTAACATCCCGAAATATACCCTAGCAGTTTTCGGAATTGTTTAGGGTATATTATAAGCTAAATGGAAATTTTTGGGAAATAAAACAGAGACCCGGAATTAATTCGAGAGCCAAGGGTAAAGTGGTAATTTACCGCGAGGGACAAGAGTAATAAAGCCCGAAGGATGGGATGCCAAAATAGAAATTTAATAAGTTATATGCCAAATGACATAAATCCATAAGTTATATGCCATTATGGAAATAGAGAAAAGATGGAATTGAAATTGGAATGAATGGAAGGGTTTAAATGCAAAATGAGAAAGTTAAAAGTCAAAATGGGTTTTATTTGGAGGAGACGGAGAACATGGCACTTAGAAATCCATGTTTTAAAGACCAAAAATTGGTCTCATTTGAGGAGAACAGTGAGAGAGGGAAGAGCAAAGAGAGAAAAAGGAAGAGGAAGAAGAGGGAGGAGCGAGATCAAGCAAATCCAAAAGCTCCAAGGTATGGAACTACTAACCTTGAGTATGGATGCTTGGATTTTGGTATGGAACTTAGTTTTGTATGGATTACATGGAGATTGTAAGCTTTATATGCTTAAATGTGTCTCCAAACCTAGGAGTTTTGATTGGTTGCATCTGTGGATTCTTGAAAATAGGGTTGATAAAACCCCATATGGTACAAGACAAAGAATCCTCTCCTTTAGGATGGATTCATGGTTAATTGAGAGTCTTTGAGTTAGGGTTTAGAATAAGCCTAACCCCTAAGCTATCCTATCTTTAGTTTATGTATGGGTCTTAACCCATATTAGAAAGGAGTATTGGAATAAATCCATGATGGATTTTGAAGAAAGATATGAAATTGAAAGAAATTGAATAGAAGGAATTCCCGAAGATGAATTTGGAATTGTTTTGATGTGTGTTTGAAGTGTAGAAGTGATTGGGGATCAAAGTACACTTAGAAAAAATGTGAAAACACACGTGCGGGCACTTTTCGAGGACTTCTTAGATTTGGATTGAACTTCTACCGGTAGAACTTCGGTCTGGTCATTTTTGGCGAGTGCCCAGTTAGAACAGGGTTCTACCAGTACAGAAATACGCTACTCTTGTTCCCAGTTTCGACCAGGTTTTGTAATTTAGCCATAACTTGCTCATTTCTTATCCGATTTGAGTGATTCAAGTAGCTCTACGTAAAATAGGCTTTAAGGAGAACCAAACCCATTTATAGAGTATCTCCAAATTCACCACTGACTCTAGATAGCTCAAATGCACTCAAAGTGAAATTTATGTGCAAGCCCATTTCCTGCATCAGTTGATCATAGAGTAGTCCGAGTTGTTTCGGACGTATATTGAGTTCCGGTACTCCGAATTGGGTGATTCCAGTTGGAATAGAACCCTTAACATCTTATCTTTAAAGGAGTACAAGGATCCAGTGTCAAATATAAAGTTAGAACCCCGGAAAAATTAATGTCTGAACTGTTTCACAATTATGTCGGAGTAAACCGACTAGTTTGGCATGAAAATGCCACAACTTTATTTTGGATGATCCGATTGGATTGATTTCAATTCCTAAGTAAAGTAGATTCATAGAGGAATAAGAATATATGAATGAGGTGTGATTTCATAGACATCATACTTCACAAGAATATGAAGTGCCATATGTAATAGGCATAGAAACAAGAAAATGTAGAAATGAAACATGTATAAATGTGTTCATGAAACATGAGTGTGATCACGGAAAATGAAAACAGGCGACACATGAATATGAATATGAAGGTAAATTTTCATGAACACATAATAATGTAAAGATTATATATGATCATTATCACATATAACCAGAAAATGATAACAAATGATAGGAATATACGAAATTAGTATATGAATGAGTATACGTGAATGAATATGTGAATGACTATTTAGGAATGAGTATGTGATTGAGTATATCTTTGAAAAGATAATACGAAAGTGAATATGGAATTGAAATGTTATTATGATCGGTTATGAATGCTAATTGTGAAAGATATATATAAGCATATATATATTGATTTGAATGATTGTTATTCGAATTGTTTGTCATACATACTCATGTATGCGTGTGCGTGTATTTGCACTACAAGTGAAGTGCGCATAAAGTAAGTGATTTGAAATGTGATATTGGAAAGCCCCGAGATAGATGTGAATAATAATAAGGCGGGATTCATCAAACGGAATCCGTCATAAATGTGGATACAAGTGAATCTTGAAATCGAAATGAGATATTGAAAACCGAGATGAGCGTAAAATAATAATAAGAATAGATTCATTAAGCGGAATCGAGTCATAGTGTGAATTGAATGTTATGAAGAATGAAACTGCTTTGTGGGATGCACTAATCGGCATCAGTCACGAGCTGAAATTTTCAATCACTTAGCGGGATGCGCGATCGGCATCCGTCGTGATGGTGTATGGCATTGAAGAAATGTCCGCAGGCGGGATGCACCAATCGGCATCAGATCTTGATGGCGTATGGCATTTAATTGATACCACGTGTGGGATGCACTAAATGACATCAGGCGTGATGGGGCGCAGAATAATTGATACCACGTGTCGGGATGCACTAAACGGCATCCGTCATGATGGGAGAACCGAATAATTGATACCACGTGTCGGGATGCACTAAACGGCATCCGACATGATGGGAGAACCGAATAATTGATACCACATGTCGGGATGCACTAAACGGCATCCGTCATGATGGGAGAAGCAGAATAATTGATACCCACGTGTCGGGATGCACTAAGCGGCATCCGTCATGATGGGAAAAGCTAGAATAAGTATTACCGCGTGCCGGGATGCACTAAGCGGCATCCAGGCATGATGGAGAACGAATAATTGATACCCGCGTGTCGGGATGCGCTGCGCTGACATCCGTCGTGATGGGAAGGCGAATAATTGATACCGCGATGTCGGGATGCACTCGCGGCATCCGTCATGATGGGAGAACGAATAAAGTGATACCGCGACCGGATATAAGCGACATCCGTCATGATGGGAGAACCGAATAAGTGATACCACGTGTCATTGATGCGCAAGCGGCATCCGCCATGATGGGAGAATAAATTTGTTAAAGTATAAGCACATTACCGAATGTTAATAAGGGTGGGATTCATCAAACGGAATCCGCCAGAAATCGTGAAATGAATAGTTAAGGTGAAATAGTCAACATTGACAAGTGTAATGAGATTGTTATGAATATGCTTAAATCTCATGAATTGATTGTGAAATGATTTGTTGCATTGAGAATGCATGATATGAGATTGTAAATGATTTGTATATTGAAAGCTTGCAAAAATGATTAGCATGAGTATAGGTGGAAATAAAGGCATTATTGGTAAATGCATGTATTAAGTGTGAATGTTACGGGTGTTTTGAATTTGTAAATGGTCATGGGATTGCCCGAAGGGAAGTGTTTTAACAATTAAGAATTCGAATAGAATAACATAAACAACATGTTTTGGAAAGATAACTGAAAACGTCGGAGTAAACCAGGCTCCGGTTCGGATCCGCCTTTCGGGTCAAGTCGGGGATTCGGGTCGCGACACTTTAGCGAAATTTAATAAGACAAAATAAATGTTTTGATTGAACGTCGGAGTAAACGAGCTCCCGGCAGATCATGGCCGGGTGAAGTAGGGGATTGGGTGTGACACGAAAATAAAAATTAAATATAACGAAACAAAATGTTTTTAACGGGCATCCCAGATCATGAAACGTAATTTCTAACGGGAGTTGATTAATGGCTTCGGCCGTGATAATGGTAAGAGTCTAATATGTATGGGTATTAGTTTGATTTGACCCTGTGGTTATTTAATATGACTTGATATGGTTCGATTTGCCATTGTATGCAGATACGTTGTTTGAATATGATAGGATATGATATGCCATACATGTAGTAGATATGAGTTACAACACAGTAAAGACTTGACAGGGAAGTGATATGAGCAAGAAAATGATAAGGAATAAAGAAAGAATAAATCTACATGTATAATATGAGATGAGTTAAGTGAATAGATAGACTTTGTTATTTGCATAAGTAAAAGTAAATGTAAAAGGCAGTGACAACGGTGTGTGTGGTCGTTATTGTCTATATGTTCCCACTAAGCGTAAAGCAGCACGGGTGTCAAATCCGTGTAGGTGCGAAGAGGAGATGAGAGGACGGGACATTCCACCCGATGCGGGCGAGTCTCGGAGATAGGTGTCGCGGCACTTTTCCATGATCTCTACGATGTTTGTATGGGCTGTGCATGTATAAGTAATTGTATACGCTAATTGGGACTTAGCATATGTGTAGAGATTTTAATGGATACCACTCCATTGGTAGCTCCTTTGTATATGTGAATGACTTTTGGTTATTACAAAAATTATTTGTATACCCACAGGTATAAGTTAAGCTCTGAAAAAAAAAAAAAAAATAAAGAGTCCCGATTATGGTTGGCACCCGAAAGCGGTTCGGACTCACCAATGGTGGACTAGGAATCGGGCGTGACATTGGGACACTCCGTTTGAGCTAATGCGGCCTTGATGATTATGCGATCGGAGCAGTGTTGGGACAGAAAAGAGAAAGAATATTTCAGGTTATCTACTATGCTAGCCGGACTTTGAATGATGCCCACCTGAACTATGATACCACTGAAAAAGAGCTTTTTGCCATTGTTTTTGCCTTTGAAAAATTTAGGCCCTATTTGATTGGCAATAAGGTAATAGTGCACATTGACCACTCAGCCATAAAGTACCTAATGACTAAAAAGGATGTGAAACCGAGATTAATACGGTAGGTACTCCTATTGTAAGAATTTGACCTAGAGATAAAAGACAAAAAGGGCACAGAGAACCTAGTCGCGGACCATCTTTCAAGGTTAGAAAGGCCTAGAGATGAGGTACATGTTAATGATGATTTCCCAGATGAGCAGCTCTTAGCAATTGAAGACACAAAGCCGATTCCATGGTTTGCCGACTATGTAAATTACTTAGTGGCCAAGGTGATCCCTCTAGAGTTTAGTTACCAACAGAAGAAGAGGTTCTTTGCATTTGAGAGAAGCACCTCTTTAGGAAGAACCTATTTTATATAAACATTGTGCGGATCAAGTGATAAAGGCGATGTGTATCGGAAGATGAAATGGGCAGTATTCTAAATCATTGCCACACTTTACCATATGGGGGCATTTCGGGAGACGGAGGACGGCCCCGACAAGGTACTTGATCGGGTTTCTCTTGGCTAAGCTTGTTCGAGAGATGCTCACTGTTTGTATCTACACCTGTGATAAATGCCAAAGAATGGGGAGCATTTCTAAGAAGGATGAACCACCCATGAGCACAATCCTAGAGGTTGAGCTATTTGATTTCTGGGGGATGGATTTTATGGGCCCATTTCCCCCCTCATTTAGTCACTTGTATATCCTCCTTGTAGTGGATTACGTCTCTAAATGGGTAGAAGCAATATCGACCGCGCACCTAATGGCGCTAATTGGTAGCTAAGTTCCTTAGCGACCATATATTTGCGATTGAACATGACGATCACAGATGGGGTACTGTTATATAATAAGTTGGTTGATAAGGTCTTGCAAAAATACGGTGTGCGGCATCGCACATCACTCGCATACCACCCACAGGCAAATGGGCAAGCAGAGGTGTCAAATCGAGAGATAAAGTCCATTATGGAAAGAAACTTGATCCAATAGCTCGAGGAAGAATGGTCGAAGAAGATTGAGGATGCTCTGGGCATACGGGACAACATTTAAATCCCATTGGGTATGTCACCATTAGAGCTAGTTTATGGAAAGCATGTCACTTGCGGTGAATTGGAACATAGAGCCTATTGGGCAACTCGGATGCTGAACATGGGCGATAAATGTCGGAGAAGCGGATGCTACAAATTAGTGGAGTGGATGAATTCAGTAAGTATATGAGAATGCTCGAATATAGAGGAAAGAGCGAAAGCGGCGACAAACATATTATAAGGAAAGAGTTCGAGGCGGGTCAACGGGTCCTCTTATTCAATTCCCGACTCAAACTTTTTCGAGGAAGTAAAGCCACATTAATTCGAGGACCATTTATAGTGACGAAGTTTTCCACATGGAGGCACGAAAATTATATACTGAAGGAACAACCAAATTTAACACCGCAATGATTGAAGCCATACTTCGGGGGCGAGTTCCATGTGAATAAGCAAACCATTTAGCTAGGCGTGCAGTAGTGCGTGGAATCCGGCCAGTCCCGAGAACCTCAGGTTATTGAGATGCGGGCGGTCGGGCTAGAGGAATTAAACAACAGCTACTTAGGAGCAACGAGCTTTTGATATCTTTCTTTCCTTCGTATAGTTTTGAGTGTTTTTAGTTTTTGGCATGTTTTTTTGTCTCTTTCCGTAATCGGGATTTTATTTTGATTGTCTATTTTCAAGACCCAAGATAGCAATAGAAGTGGAGGGATAGCTTACGAAGCTCATTCCAAGAGTGAGAAGGGGCCAGAACTTCATTCAGGGGGTTTTCTCAAACTTAGAAACTTTTTGAAATTTCTTTTAATTTGACATTCTCTGTCACGTCGCGACGTCCCCACATCGCGACGTTGAACGAATCCAGAAAAATCAAGCCTTTGTCACGTCATGACGTTGGCTACCCCTATTTTGGACCCCTCTCTATAACGTCGCGACGTTGGCTCCAACGTTGTGACGTCAGATGTCATCGCTCTCTGGAACGTTGTGACGTAGAATTTTAACGTCGCGACGTTGGCTTTAGGGATCCTTGGAATGTCGCTACATTGGCAATTGAACCCTCGGGAATGTTGCGAAGTTGAGCCCGAACGTCGCGACGTTGCCCCTATTTTTATGAACAGAAAACCTCATTTTTATTCCTGTAAACACACTCATCCTAGCCCTAACGCACTTGCAATTTTTGCAGAGCCCAGAGAACTCAGTAAAGCTTCTCCCCACAGGTCCTAGACACCCCCACCAGCCCTACGACCATCCCTAGAGCCTTCGTCCCCCACTGCCCAACTTAGTTTGGCGCCCAAATCCAGGTTTGTGTACAGGTCCGTGGAGGCTCAGAGCCATTCGAGAGTGAGCTGGTTGTTGCTCTTTGGGTCTCGTTAGGTTTAGGAAGGCACCTTGGGATTGTTTAGGGATATTCACAGTCCTTGGGTAGGGTCACAAAGTCCTCATTCCCATAGTGCACCACAGGAGTGTTGAAGCCAAATTGCCTCATTGAGCTTTGGGTGGCTTCATTTGAGCCATTTGGTCCCACTGCCTCACTTGTTTGTTAGGAGGTCTAAAGACCGCATATGATGAAGTAAGTTAGGCCACCATCTCACGGCCTACCTAACATACTTTAATGTTGTTAAGCGGAAAAAGATGACCGCGAAGTCGGGCTAGTGAAGAGCCCGCACGCAGTTATGACCATGACAAGTTTGTCGATGAGTATGGCCAGAGAGTGGGCCTCATTTCACAAAATCGATCGTTTATTAAGGAGAAGGGTTTCACCACCCGGCGGCTTCTTTATAAGAGCGATTGCCGAACAAGTGGCAGACGCGTACTGACCACGGCGCCACGAGTGTGGTGCGAGAATTCTACGCAATCTCGCATCATGTTGCTGAAAAGGTTGGGTGCAGCGGGGGTGTTGTAGACTTCAGCGTGAAGTCTATCAACCAGTACTATAACCTTAAACTAGTTCCCAGTGCTGATAGCTCCATGTGGCCCGTACCAGGGTCATTAGGATGTTGACCAGCGGGCGGGTGGTGGAGATTAACGGTGAAGGGCATGCGGCGGTGGTTCACTTTAGAGCCGAACATTTGGCTTACATCCTAAGGTATGGCATACTTCATCACATCGTCTCATTGACAACGAATGTGTGTGAAGTAATGACGAGCAGACCCTACTCAACTATGCCATTATCGAGGATATACCCTTCGAGGTTGGGCAGGTTATAGAGGATTCTTAACCTCCGTAATAAAGATTCAGTGAACTCAGACTTACTTCACTCATTCGGCCTATACAAACGAAGCGAGGTGCCCTTAGAAGATAATGAGGCTTGGATACACCCGATTAAGGCAATCATGGTCAAGCGTGACAAGACGGGTGTACCAAGAATGGAAGCAGTTTATGACTCGGGCAATGAACCCTCGGACGAGGATGAGCTTTTAGAGTATCAGTCCAGGTTTGGTCTCCCGGTAGACTCCCATGGTGACGCTAAACAGTCCTCCACTCATCCCCCTCCACCACAGTCCTACACCCAGCCCCCACCACCACAGCGGTCCTCGGAAGAGGATCAGAGTAGTTATTCTTCTACCCTAGAGGACCAGGTGCTAGACCTCACTGCTCGTTTCGAGGCCTACTGGGATGAGACCCAAGAGCACCTGGTCCTCATCAGACAGGATGTGGAGGCCCTCCTTACTGACATGCGTGCCTTCATGGCTAACTAGGCGACTATCCTCCGCAATCAGTAGTCCATCCAAGACCAGCTCGCGCAACTCCTCGCCCTCCATCTGCCACCTCCACCGCCACCGCAGTGATTCCGTCGATCACCAGGGAAGTTTCCTACACCCACCCTCGTTCTTTCATAGACATTAAGGACACTATCCACACTTGTTTAGGGGGTGTGGGTGATCGGGTTTGTTTGTGTTGGTTTGCTCTATTTTAAGTTATTTTGTTTTTATGTTTTAATTAATGTTCTAGGTTTATTTTACATTTTCTGTTATATTATGTCCAATTCCTATGCTTGGTATGTCTCTTGTTTAGGGTTGTTGGTGTTTATCTTAGCATCGTCTGTGATTTGTCTATTTGTAGGTTATTTTCCTGTTTTTGTTTACTGGGGGTTCCCAGTTTTAGTTTGTTTCGGTTTTAGGATTGTTTTAGGTAGTGTGTGTGTGATGCCATGCCTGCTATTCAAGGATCTCTTTCGATCGTGTCCAAAATCTTTTTGGAAAAACAAAGTATAAATCCAGAAAGGATCTGTAGGTTGCTAGATGCTAGGGAATTTCATGTGGGATAGGTAGGAAGACAGAGTGAATCACCTCCGTGGTATTCAAGATACCAATTTTCAACTAGCCTATCGCACCCACATACAGATGATCTCTAGGGTATGCCTAGGTTTCGAACCCAGCTTACTGAGGTTCAAAAAACCTTGGGGGTTTCTAAACACCAAAGTTATGAGACACCCTAGAAAAAGAGGATTGCCTTCGAGCCCTAATTGAAAAAAAAAAAAATCAAAGAAAAAAAAAGAAAAGAAAATGAATACAAAAAAGAAAAAAAAAGAAAGAGGGGAAGCAAAGAGAGAAGAAAAAGTATGAATAGAATAAGTGGGAGCTTCTAATTGGAATCTAGAGCACGTGGTCAGGAGAAGCACCTCAAGCTAATGCCTTGAGACAAGCGTAGGAGCCATTGACTTCCTTGCGGATTACATGGGACAAAGGATGAAAGTTTCCCATAACTTAGGGCCCTTAGGTTTAGTTGAGTGTTCAGGGTGAAGTTCGAGGGGAACTGAATGCCCGGTGCCCTTAACCAACTAGTGGGGAGGCACCAATGAATCCCCACTACAGGAACACTCAACATAAACTTATGGGCACTGGTTTTTCTTTCATGAGTAGGTAGGATTGTTAAATAAAAAGGGGTGCGTTCTTATCCTTCTGTAGTTGGATTCTTCCAAATAGGTGAGTTGAATTCAAGTTTGGGGGTTTCGGAACCGAGTTATATGCTAGAGATCACGTATCAAATGCACATGGGTTTTTTTGGGAAAGGCTATTGAAAACTTAGGAGGTTAATTCACTTATCAACTGAACTGTGTTTAGCTAAATTCTTTCAAAAGTTGAACAACCTTATGGACCCTCTGAAATTTGAATAAAAAGGCAAGATTTGTGAGCCGACCCATTTTGATCCTTCTCCTGGCAGCATGGGCATCACAATCAGGGCGTTGAGTTTTAGCATGTTAGGTTCTTGTGTGTTGGGTTTAGAGTCGGTTTCTTGCTTGGGGACAAGCAAGAAGCTAAGTTTGGAGGTGTGATGAGTGCCTAAAACACTCATGTCATACCTGCGTCCGTTCTACGTTTTTAGTTCGATTTTATATTTAAATAAGCGCATTATAGCCAGATATCTAATTTTTGGATCTTATGTGCATTGCAGGTGAAGCGGGTGGTTTGAATCATTTGGGCCCGAAAGAAGAAGGAGAAGAGAAAGCGGGAACGCGATCGCGACGTGCCAACATCGCGACATTCTGGAATTAGATGACGTGCCCAGCGTTCAGCGTCGTGGCGTGTGACGTTGCGACGTCTGGTCAATAGAAGAAAAAGTCAACGAGTGACCCAACGTTGCGACGTCATCACGATTTCTACCTCAGAATCATAAAAAGAAAAAGAGACCTAATTTGAGGGGCATCGAAAAATGTGCGGACTGGAGCGCGAAAAACAGAGCAGCAACAACTCGAATCATTGGAAAAGACAGTGTTTTTGTATTGTTTTCTTTTCTCATAAACCATTGATGATTTATAGAATGATGCATATATTCAGTTCCAATATGTTCTAGATTTCTCTCTAGGGCTTTGTTGAACCCTGTCACAATTGAATGGATTAAGGTTTAAATTTATATTATTTAGTTTATTTATGATTTGCATCGATCTGCTCTATATCTGTGGTTTATATACATGGTAATGTTTGTGACATTAGCATGATCCTCACTGAGTATCGAGATCGAGATATCGGGATCTTAATAGGCGACCCTCCGGTTAAATTGGTAAATAGAGATATCCCGATTCCGAGTGTGGCGATTAGGGTTCGAACATTTAGGCGTTTCGGAGTATCGGGTTAGGGCAAAGATGCACCCAACCCTATTGGCGAGATAGGCGGATACACCTCGAGATAGGGTATCTCGTAGGCACGATCACCCCGTTATCGAGGATTCACCGATAGATTGAGTAGTAATTCCTCTAGGTAATAATTCATCAAAAGTGGCAGGGGGAGACAAATCCCTAGTCTCCACAGCAGAGTAATTTCACAAGTTAATTTAACTTTAGTTTTAATCCTATGTATTAGTTAGATAGCCATTAAGAGTTTAAGTCTAGATAATATTATAGGGTCAATTTCAGTAGTCAACACACTTCTCCCCGTGGATCGATATCCGTACCTAGGTACACTATATTACTTGATACGATGCATGCACTTGCGCACATAGGCGTACACATTTTACACATCACACAAACAACTTATCAATGATGCAATGCAATTTGTCATTGCATGTTAATGCCATATCCCACATGTAATGAATGCCTTATGAACCATAAAACTATACAATTTACCTTGTATCAAGGACAATAATATTACATGCATATAATTTCCAATTAAACATTCACAACAATGTTATTACATTTAGAACACACATATTAACATTTTACCAAACCACAACAAACAAGCATGCTATCACACATCAAGAAACAACACACTTAATCCTTATGGAAAAATGTGGCATATAGAGTGCCCACAACAATAGCCTAGCTGCCCCATTAAAACGGGCTCAAAGACTGGCCAAACGGTCCCTAATACAAGCACATCCCAAGTCCATCTCCTGCTATAATTTTGACCCTGTAAACGAGGTTTTTAGACAAAGTGATCTTCTAAAAAAATGTTCACCTATGTCTTAAGTTTCTAAAGCTCATAGATCAGGTCATTTGGACCTTTAAATTAGGAGATATGGCTAAAACATTATGGACTACTTCTGAATAGTTTTTAAGGGCAGTATTGTGTTCTCAATTGGACGAATTTTTGGGAACAATAAAGACATAATGTGACCACACTTTCTTCATAAAAGTTACTCTCATGTGTGTCTAGTTTTAGTATGATTTTTATTCACATCATTTGGATCAGTATAACCCAATATATGGTCCAAACAACATGAGCTACTCTCGTAGAGGGGACAGAATCAGTATCTTACTATAAAACTCATTTTCAGGGTTTTTAGAGTCAGATTTAAACCTCGGTCTCATCTAAAATTTTTTAGCTATTGTTCTTAGGGTTCATCTCCAACCAGAATCATCCAATTTTAAGGTCTGTAGGCCAAGTTATATCTAAAAACGAGGACAAGGGTCTAGGGAAAGTTTTGGCAGAATTTCCCCTTAACCACTCACATATCATTTTTTTCATCTTGTCTTGCAGACCACAACCAAACCAACCACAAATAAGCCATAAAAATGACTTTAAACAGTTCCTAAATTCTTGAGCAAGGCCACTTAGGGCCTCTACCTGCTGTCCCCAAAATCATCCCCTTAGGATGGAAATAAACCAAAATAGGAAGAATCCCTACCTCTTGGAGCGTAGTAGAACCGAAGGAGGTCTCAAGAACACCTCCTAAACCCGAAAACTTTGATTTGCCCCAAATCTCCTCCTTTGGATATTCGGTGAAATCCCTCATTTTTGGTACCCACGCATAGCCCTCGTCGGGGTGATTAACTTTAAGCATTGGCTCAACGAATTCCGACCGATGGAACTCCGGAAATCTAAGAGAGAAGTCTTTGGTTTCTCCTTTTCTCTCCTTCTATCTCTCTATGGTTTTTTCCTAGTTGAAAACCTGCTCTTTCTTTTTCCCAAGCCTCTCACTTAAGTTTAAGTGAGTGGCTCACGTCGTGCCACTTGTTCGTGACTTGTTCGGGACTATTTATGCCTTGAAACGATTTATTTCGTCCCAGTTGAAGTTCAATTTTTTTTTAAATGAACTTTACTTAATTCATTTTCCACTTTCGAGATTTTGTTTTCAAAAATCCCATTTCTGGGATTCACTAGACACCCATCGCCTTGAAAAATGTGAAATTCTGACTATCTCAAAATTCGACGAAATTCGTCTGAGTAACTAGATTTTGCAAGAAAAATCCAACGATGAGGTTCGTTTTGTCATTCGAGATCTAGAAAATTTTTAGGCCTGCAGCCTGTACTGTAGTGACAATTTTACTGTTTTGCCATTTTTCGAAAAAATTTAAATTTACCCGGGTTTTACACTTTTTATCAAATCTCTTCATTTTTTATGAACAAAACCATTTTCTTTCTTTCTTTCTTTTTTATGTTGATGGAAAATCTAATTTTATAAGTATAGCAAACCTAATTTTTTATTTATTAATTATTCAAAATATATGGGCAAATTGAATTATTCACATTTCATTTTTTAATAGATACTTGCTAACACAATTGTATCTCATGTGCTTACAGTGTTTTAGTTCATACAAGAATCATTTTAGATTGATAGAATACTTTATTTAGAGCTTAAATGTATGCTTCAATGACACATGAAGAATATAATTTATAAAATTTTAAAGGCTTAAATTACTCAACTTTAACTTGAATTAGTTTTAATACCCTAACTATCTACATCTATTATGAGCTTAATTTTAAGTTATATAACTAGATGTAAAGAATGCAAAGTCAAGAGACCCTCATCAACTTCGAAAGAAAAGGGAGATGCAAAATTAAGGCTTACGGGAATAGTTAGAAGAAGTAACCATGAAGGAAAATGTTTGAAGTTTTGGGATCGAAACAATTAAAATCTCCAAAAAAAAAAAAGAGAGAGATAAGGAAAGTTTCACATTAAACCCAAGATTAACCTTAGCAAAATACCTACTAGAACAAAGAAATAAACAATTACAAGACAAGGATTTACGTGAAAATTCCTTTACAAGAGAAAAACCATGGGTCAACCAAGACAAAATCCACTATATAATAAATTTGTACAATTACAAAGATTTTCACCATGCACCCCATAAGAAACCTGAGGCCAATACAAGATAAAGTATAAAACCTGGATAACCAAGTGTTTACCACTATCCAAAGATAGCTAGACTACTAACCTCGTATTAAACCCAAGAAAGAACCCACGAGATAAGAGAAAAAACCTTATTTTCTTTTCCCTACTGCCTTGCTCTCTCTCTCTCTCTCTCTCAATTTTCTGTCCCCGCATTGGATGCTCTACCACTCTCTCCCTTCCTCCCCTCCTCAACAAAAAAAAAAAAAAAAGATATTGATTTTGTCTAAAAAATTCCACATTCTCAAAACCTAGAACCATACTCCACCATAACTAGTATACATAATACTTAGAACTTTTACCGGTTTCAAGACTTTCTTTTTCAACACATGTTGATCATCTTGTTGACTATGATGTAAGTCCACCTGTTTCGATTTCCTTGGGAGTTCTTCAACTGTCAACATCTTCCTACCACACACCTTGCATAAAATTGCGAAACTAGTGCCCCTGTGAAAATGTTAATTCGCTAACACTGACACATCTTCTTTTCCATGGAAACTATCAGACATGTCATGAGGATGTACATTTCCTCCTTAGAGGAAAACCTCATTATTTGTTACTATATATGTTAGCTTGGTAGTTAGAGCCATTTGTCGAACCTGCTCCACTTTTTGGGAAATTTTTCTTGACATGCCTAGATTGTCCACACACCCAACAAACTTTTTTTTTTTTTTTAATTATTCTTCTTCCATGACTATTTTTTTTTTAATTATTATTCTTCCCTTTCTTAACCATTGGTGCACTCTTAGCTATTGAAACATTTTTCTCATTGTCAATCCTTCTTTTATCAGAGAAGAGTTTGTTGGTGACCTTTGAATAAATCGATGTATCATTCCCAATGTTTTAAAAACCAGACCGAACTAGTCAGGTGGACCTATCCAATCTTCGACCGGCCACCTGTTTGGTCCGGTTCGGTCTTTTAAACTGTTGAGCAATCAAACTGCCCTTCAATCATTCAAACCATCGGTTCAACCAATGGACCGTTCGAATGAAGAAGTTATGCAAGTTGCAATCCATGAAGATGTACGCTGCTACAGAAGTATATGCATTTATTTCATCTGCTTGCTCTATTTTCTGCACCTTATTTACATGGCAGTGTTTGGCCAACATGGGCATGTTCGTGCTGGGAGTCTGAGATCAAGAGATGATGATCCCTAGGGATATGATTAGAGCAACACCTGGTCAATCAATGAATAGAGATATCCTGGTTCTAGGTGTGGCACTTAGGGTTTGGATATTTATGCGTTTTAGAGTCCAGGGTTGAGGCAGAGATGCAATACACCATATTGGCGAGATAGGCAGTTATTGCTCGAGAGAGAATTTCTCGTGGGCATGATTAACCTGCTAGCATGAGTTTATTGATATATTGAATGAATAATCTATCTAGATTAAAAAATCCATTGAGTGTAGCAAGTGAAGGCGAAACCCTAGTTTTCATTAATTAGTTTATTAGACAATTTAGGACTAGTTTTCCTTTTTCTTATAGTTATTCATTATGATTTTAGGTCCATATAATATTTAAGTTATTAGTTTAATAATTGACAAACTTCTCCTTGTGGGATGACGCTTGACTAGTCATTGTACTACATAACCTCGACACATATACTTGTGCGAATGGGCATATATTTTCATACAAATTTATACACCTATTTGGCTCTCGTTAATGTACTGTTCCAGAGATATATGGATTTCTCATCAGTGAATAGAATGATGTTTTGCTCATAGAGAATGATAAGCCTACTACCTATGAAGAATATCTTAACAGTTTAGAATATGACAAGTGGCTTATAGCCATGAAGCCAGAAATGCATTCCATGTATGAAAACCAAGTATGGACTTTGGTTGACCCACTCGAAGGGATAAAACCAATAGGGTACAAGTGGGTCTTCAAGAAGAAGACTAACATGGAAGGTAATGTTGTTACCTACAAAGCTAGGCTTGTGATTGACTGATTTTGCAAGACCAGATTTATTTTCCAACAAGTATTATGATACTTTTGCTTGGACTAACTAAAATCCCCTACAAGTGCACCAAAAATTTGTTGATTACGTTGAGCTAAATTGTTGTTCAAACAAAAATTTCTATTTCTTATATTTTAATCATTTTTATAAATTAAACTTGGTCTGCATCATTGTAAGTGCACATGTCAACAAGTAATAAAGTGGATCATAAGTCTAGATATCATTCCCATAGGGATTGATGAGAAAATTTAAAGATCAAGTGCCCCTACTACTCAAGATCATCACTATTTGAACCTCAAATTTAATTAGTGACTAACATAACTGAAATAAAAGTGTTTTTGTCAATTTTTCTTAAATTGAAAAGATGCTTAAATAAAAAGGAATCAAAGGTTTCATTGAGAATTAATAAACATTGGGAATGGGATCAATGTTATGATCATCGATTTGCATATTGTTAAAAACAGTATAGTTATGAGCTTGAATTCTGGATTTGTCCAAGAGTAAAGTAGTATAGTCTTGAAATGCCTTCAACAACTATACATTTCACTTTTTAGATCACAATATGCCTACACCAGGTCAATGTGTTTAAATAACTACTTTTAGGATCAGATTCTCTTTAAGAGTTGTTTGCCTTTCCTAAACCAGTACTTGTCAACCATTTCTTAGGACTGAAGTTAATTTGCCCTCATAGATAGGGTAACACAAGCCTCCTTCAATGTAATTGGTACCTCAATCTACCATTTGAAAAGAATAATCACCCCCATCAGAAGCACAAACATTCCTTCAAATTGAGATGAAACCTCTAAGTATTAAACTAACAAATCACTAGATGGTCCTTATTCCTCGGGAACAATCTTTTGTTGTCACTCAAAAGGGAACCTTGAAGTCAGAGGTTAGAACATTACCTGTGATTTATCACAGTAATACTTAGAATACATTAGTTCTAAGGGTATCAATTTAGCATACCCCTAAGGCTACTACTACTCTTTGCTCTTTGGAACACACTTCTCTGTGTCACTGAGAGGGGTCTTGGAAGTCAAAGCACAGATATAACTCATTTATGGGTATACTCTACTGATACTTAGAACAGTTACTTTAAAGAACAATACCAATTAAATCAATCCAATATTCTAACCACAACTTTCATTCAAATACTACAAAAATGATAACCAAACACCAATCCCTTCCTAGAGAGAGCTTAGCCTTCCATAACAGGATCACAAGTAACAACGACTACTTGATCAAACAAATTTTAAAACTGTAATCAAAACTAAAGAAAAAGGTTTTCCAGAAATATTTCCAGTTTTCTTTAAGTTCAAATAGAAATGAAGCTTGATATACAAAGATCCTAGCTGAATATTGCAGCTTAGATCAACTACTCTAACCTTAAAAAATGAAAATAAAAATCTGAAGAAGAAAAATAAAAGAAGAAAATAAAAAAAAATATATAAAAGATTAAGTATCTCTATTTTCCTCTATGTGTTTGCCCTCTCCTTCCTCTCTCGATGATATCTCTTTCGTGCCCTATCTCTTTCTATTTATATGCTTAATAAATGCTGGGTTGAAATTCTAGGCAGATTTTGTGGACTCCAATGCAGGCCCAACAGGGTATATTGTAGCGACAATATTAGCAATGTCGTGACATTGTAGCATCCGTCTTTGTCTTCAGGCTTTGTGGTGGCATTGTCGCGACATTTACTGCTATTGTCTTCCAGGTTTGCCTTTGAAGTATTTGTCGCGACAAAGTTTGGAATGTTGTGACAATCATTTCTCATCTTTTGTCATCTAGATTTGTCGTGACAATGTCCTCTTTATTGTTCAACCTTTGATCTTTGGTTGATTGTCACGACAAACTTATAATTGTCGTGATAATGTTTATTCGTTGGATGCCTTCAATGTTGTTGTGAGAATGTCACAACACTGTGGCTTGTCATTCATCTTAGGTCATTGTCACGACAAACTTTTGATTGTCGTGACAAAGTTTCTACTGATTTCACAGGTCCTTTCCTCCTAATTGTCGCAAGAAACTTTGAAATGTCGCAACAAAGTTCAACTGACTCAATTTCATAATTGTCATGAAATTGGTTCAAATATTGCAACATTCCTCTTGCTTTGCATTGTTGATCTCTAGAGGGTTTGTCGCGACATAAGAAACCTTGTAGCGACAAACTTTTGATTTCTTGCATTGAACTCTTGCCATCTTTTGTCGCGACAGAAGGTTTAGATGTCGCAACATTCTTTATGTCGCGACATTCTTTCTTTCTTCTACCCTTTGTTTTGTTGCGACAATCATTGTTTGTCATGACATATTTCCAGTGTTTCTTTAGGAGTTCTTCTTAGCTTTTGTCACAACATAGTTCCAATTGTTACGACAATTCTTCTGCTATTTGCCTTGAGTTTTGTTGCGACAATATTGAGTTTGTCACAACAATTTGCACTTCGTATTCTTACCAAATCAGCTGTTTTTCTTACTCTTTTTATGCTTTTGCTCTATACACATGCAAAACATAAATCTGGGTGAAGATTCCATAATTTCTCATGAAATTGAACATTAAGGTCCTAAATATGCATGAAAAATGGACTTAAAATTAGATGAGTTTCACACTCATCAGCTTGTGGCTAAGGATTATTATCAAAGACAAGGAGTTGACTATAACGAAACTTTTAGTCTAGTAGCTATGCTTAAATCCATAAGGATACTCCTAGTCATTGCTACTCATTACGATTATGAGATATGGAAAATGGATGTGAAGACGACTTTCCTTAATGGAAACCTATATGAGGATGTGTACATGACAAAACCATAAGGCTTTACATTTAATGATGGCAATCAGGTATGTAAGCTTCAAAGATCCATTTATGGATTCAGCAAGCATCTAGGAGTTGGAACATCCGATTTGATGAGACAATAAAAGAGTTTGGTTTTGTAACACCCCGAATTATACCCTAGTAGTTTATTACAGTTTAGTGGTATAATAAAAGTCAAAATTGTATTTTTCGAAAATTTAAGTTCTAAGGGTAAAATGCTAATTGTCAAATTAAGGACTCAAAGGACATAAGATAAGAAGATTATATGTCAAAGTAGAAATATGATAAGTTGATTTGTAAATGGGATAAAGAAGAAGGACTAAAATGCAAGGGCTAAAAATTAAGCCAAATGAGATAAAGACAATAACTTGTCTAGAGAAGGGGAATTTTTCCCATTTTGCTAGCTTTTGGTTTTGGGAGAACTAGGGTATACAGGTTTGAGGAAGAAGAGCCATTTTTGGTGATTTCTTTCTATCTTTTGGAGATCTATCCTTGTACAAGTAAGAAGAAAGGAAGCTTGGTTGGGATGTTCGAGAAATCCAGGTATGGAACTTTTGTATAGAATTCTCCCATTTGTTAGTTAGGAAACTATCCTAACTTCCTTTGTCTAGGGTTGTGTTATGAAAAGCCCTAAATTTTCCATAAATGTGGTTTTGGTTGGTTTAAGTTTAGTTTTTGAGGTTTGTTTTGGTTTGGTCAGAAATCACATGGTGAAAATGGACAAAAATGCCCATTTCTGAACAATCTTGAAGCTCTTCGCCTAGGCGAAAGGGAGCTTCGCCTATGCGAAGGAGTACTTGCCTAGGCGAACCCGAAGTCCCAAATTTGTTATTCTTTGCCATGCCTCGGCGTGGGTTACTTAGCCTTAGTGTAGGTCCTCGCCTAGGTGAAGATCCTCTACGCCTAGGCGAACCTGAAGTCCTATTTTTTTCTCCTTTCTTTCATTAATTCTAGAAACCATCATCTCTTGGTTAGGATTACGATTGAGCTGAACAATAAGCATGAAATTGGATTAATTGACGATCCTACTAAGTGAATGAAAGGGTTCGTACCTATATACAAGTTATATGTAAAATGTTCTGAACCTCGTCGCCTTTGCAAACCTATTTTTGGGCAGACTTGTTTTCTTGCCCCTTATTTGATAGCGTTAGATAAATACAAGAATGTTATTAAGAACAATATAACAAGCTTAGTATTACATATAATTGTTTTCCTGTCTAAGATCGAATAGTGAATGAATAGGCACCTCTGATTAGTTCTTTGACACTCTCTGATTAGTGCTTCGGAACTCTCTGTTAGTGCTTTGGAACTTTTATTTTAGTGCTACGACACTCCTGCGTAGTGCTACGCACCTCTGTTACGTGGGGAGGCACGTACTATGCTTCGACACCTCTGTTCAGTACTGTATTGTACCTTCAAGTACCTATTGTGCTATGTCCTCTCATTCATTGTTGTCGATCGATGCAGGAAAATACTTATATGTTG
Organism: Tetrastigma voinierianum; assembly: GCA_016808115.1. NCBI lineage: Eukaryota > Viridiplantae > Streptophyta > Magnoliopsida > Vitales > Vitaceae > Tetrastigma > Tetrastigma voinierianum. Next base: position 806,624 of record JAEQBH010000699.1, on the reverse strand, counting down.
CATACATGAATGATATGAAATAAAAGTAATTCATTTTTGTTACTTTGTGAATTATTTTCTCGTACTTTACATTGCAAGATTTTGTTATGTACTGCTACGGGAGATGTGAAAACTATGATATATGAATTAAGTTATAGGTATAAGCAATTGAACCACTTTGCATGTGGTCATATATATTATACATTTTCCCACTAGAGTATAAACAGCATTGGTGTTTCATCGGGTGTAGGTATTGCGAGTGGTAGACATTCCACATTCGCCAAGGCCAACATAACATTAGGAGTCTTTCTGATGTAGGTCTTTGATTTTGTTTTTGTAATGTAAATGTAATATTTTGGTAATAGTGGAACTTATGTAAGTACAAGCAAATGAGACTCCAATATGTGTAAAGGACAATTTAAACACCACTACGGTGGTAGTTTTACAAGTTTTAAGTTATTATGATATCATGTTTTCGAAATAGGCCCACCAATGTCGGAAAATTAGCTTAAGAAGTCCCAGTCCTGTGTGACGTCCCCTTTCCTGCCTCGGTTAAGGGGAAGGGGCGTTACAGGTTTCTCACAAAATCACGATGAGGCTTGTGTGTATAAGAAGTTAGTGGGAGTGCTGTCATATTCCTAATGTTGTATGTAGATGACATACTACTGATAGGAAACAATGTCTCGGTTTTATAATCTGTCAAAATTTGGTTATCTGAGAATTTCTCCATGAAAGACCTTAGAGAAGCAACCTATATCTTAGGCATTAAGATCTATAGAGATAAATCTAAAAGGTTGCTTGGTCTTTCACAGTCTACATACATAGAAAAGATGCTAAAGAGGTTTAGCATGGATCAATCCAAGAGGGGGCTCATTCCCATGACTCATGGGATTACACTTTTAAAGTCCTTATGTCATAGGACACAAGATGAGAGGACACACATGAGTTTGATCCCTTATGCTTCGACTATAGGATCAATCTTGTATTCTATGCTATATGCTTTGAGTGTCACGAGCAAATACTAGTCGGACCCTAGTGAGGGTCATTGGTTGGCTGTCAAGAATATAATTAAGTACCTGAGAAGGACTAAGGATGTATTTTTTATATATGGAGATGGAGATAGTGATCTTCATGTGAATGGGTATACGGATGCTAGCTTCCAATATGATAGAGATGACTTCAAATCTCAATCGGGTTATGTGTTCACATTAAATGGTGGATATTGGTTTCAAATATGAGATGCAAATTGGATACTAAATGAGCACAAGTGTACACAACGTTCAACAAGTAATTCAATGGAAGATGAGTGTCGAACCCACAAGGAAGTGGTTGTCAATTACTGAAATTGGGAGATTCCTTCTTTATCCGAATGAATGATTTGATGAAATCTTGATATAAACAAATAAAAACAACTCTAATGCAAGTCTAGCAGTAGTGAAAATGAAATGATTTTGTGGAAGGACTAGGGTTTGGGATTCAATTACACAATCCTTAAGCAATTGACATTGATCTTCAACCAATTCATCATATGGAATTCTTACAAATGAAGAACCTCACATATTTAATTACAAATCTCTTTCGATAATTCATAACCTATTTGAGGGATCTAGGTATATTGCATTTCTACTCCAACCCAAGACCTAAGAAATGCACAAACCCAAGAAGGCCTTAATCAGTACATAAAACCCATGAGTATGTCTAGTCATGAAGAATTATGTTACTTCACTTATGTCTAACCTATTGCTCTCTTTTCAGAACTTGCAATAGGCCACAAATCATATTGATAGTGATCAAATACCAATAAGCATGAAGACCAAAATGAAATAATAATCAACTAGCACTCCATATAATAATTGAAAGGAGATTCAACAATTAATTACAAGATTCATATGTAGTCTCCACCAAAACCCTAGACTATAATTTAAAACATCATGAGGAAGAAAAATAAAGTAGAGTAAACTGAAAGCATGAAAAGAGTAGAGGAAACTCCAATGGTGTGATGATCTTCAATCTTGCCTCTTCCTCTTTCTCTTTAAACCTCTAAGAGCTCTAAGAACTTCTCCAAAACCTCTCTTCTTCAAATTAGGGCTTTTCCTATTTATATTCTTGAGGCAACCTTCCTTGAAATGCTCAAAATGGGCTTGAGCAATCATTGGGTCACAAGCCACGTTGCAATGTGTGAGGCTAATTCTTCATCATATAAGCAGGCCACGTCACGATGAGACGTGCAGGCGCTACATCGCAACTTGAGAGGCAACTTCTTTAGTAACATAATACTTAACGTCGCGACGTTTGGCTCGAACGCCACGACGTGAAGGCTTGTCTTCTTGGAGCATCACCACATTGCGATATTTGGTGCCACGTCGTGACGTAAAGCTAGATTTCTTCATTTTTCTCCCATTTTTTGCTTCTTCTTGCTCACAAAAGCCCCATTTAATCATAAAGCCTCAAATTAAACCCTACAATGCACATAGGAACAAAATTAGAGTAAAAACACTTACTGTAATGATAAAATTTAACTAAAAACTTAGGATTGTAATGAGTATATTGAATACCCATCAGTGGAGTAGCTAGTTGGAAAAGGTCTAAACAGGAGACAATTGTTGATTCTACAACTGAAGGAGAGTACATTGCGGATTCCGACATAGCTAAGGAAGTTGTTTGGATAAGGAAGTTCTTCTCATAATTTGGACTGGTTCCTAACATTTTTGATCAAGTACCTTTGTATTGTGATAACAATGGAACCATGCCGAAGCAAAGGAAACACGATCTTATTAAAGGTCCAAACATGTTCTCAAAAGATACAATGATTAGAGAAATCATTGGTAGGCATGATGTAATCATAGAGAAAGTGCCTACTAATTAGAATATTACTGATCCTTTGACTAAGCCACTCCCCCAAAAGAAGTTTGACTCTCATGTACTCGCCTATGGTATTAGATATAAAGGCAATTAGCTTTAGTTCAAGTGAGAGATTGTTAGAGAAGTGCTCTAAAGGCCATCACCTTTAGCCATTATTGTACGACTTATATTCATTTATAATAAACACATCTTCATTTCTTTGATATTCATTTGATATATGAATTGATAGTGATCTTAAATCAATTAATGAAGTCCATGATACATTACATAGCATGAAGGAAATCATGATGTGATCATGAAAGTGAGATTCCTATCATGTGTATTTATGTAGTATCTAAACTATGCATAGTCATAGGATTAGCAAGATTGGACATTGTTGATCTGGACAGACTAGCACATGTTGTACTCCTTGATTTGATCAAGTAGTCGGTATCATAAACTGTGATCATCATGATATTTAGAGTAGACATGTGGATGAGATAATCATATGGATTATCTATTCAAACATCAATGATAGTCTCATCATAGCAATGGTATAAGTACCCTTAGACTTGAGGTGCTCGAGTATCTTAGATGCGATTCTATACTTTGTTTGTGGTCCTCGATTAACCATGGGATGATTGGGTATGGCAGGGTATTCAAAGGTATTGAGTATCCGATGGGGATTCACTACTCAGTCTAAGAAGGGTATACCCTACGCCTCTTGTAGGGATCATTACTCGGAATCTCTGGCCAAAGTGGAAATGTCCTGAAGAGAGCCTTCAGTGGCATGCTTTATGAGTAATGACTTAAAGACAAGTAAACACACTTGGACTTGGTGTGGTGTAGGCAGTCTAGTGGGAGCTAATGCATAGACCATGCTCTGAACCAAGTCGGGTATAACATGAAGTGAAAGAAAAGCATTGCACAATATATTGCATATGGAAGGATTGTAGTCAAACCATTGACTGGTCAATTAGGGTTCAGGATGTGTTGCTAGATACCGCTCATGATATACTTTGATTCAAAGTGTTGAATCAAGTGGCCAACATAACCGAAACCTAATAGGTCACACACTTAGAAGAAGTGTAGAAGAAGTAATTTAGTCTTGGATTGGATCCAAGTTGAAAGGAAATGTCTTGGATTTCATCCAAATAGAAAGAGAGAGCTTTAGAGTTGGATATTCTCAGGATTTGTTTAATTTCAAGGCCATATGGATGGGTCCAAGAGTCATTAGGCTTGAATATGGGCAAAAAGTTCATAAGGAGCAAGCCTTATGTGCATGATTTGCACATGGCCGACCACCCCTCTTTAATGAAGGGTATCTTGGTCCTTTTGATGTGCAAAGGGCTGATGTAAAAAATGAATATCAAACCTAGTCATCATACATACTATAATGTACATAGAGAAAACGTTTCTCTTTAGTTTGCTCTCTCTCAACCGATTCCTCTTAGAGAATCAAGGTTTTGGCTAGCAGCAAACCTTGATTCAAGCCATCCCTTAGAGGTCTTCTTCAACCTTCTTCATAAGGATCACTGTTATAGGTGAACCTAGGCTTGGTTCGCTTTGGTTTGCTACACATCTTTTCCAAAGGAGGTGTCATTCACTAAAGGTAAAAGGTTTCCTTCCTTTCTATGACATGGTTTTTGTTTTTGATGAACCATGTGACCTTTGGGTTGGTTTCTCGATCAAAATTTTTATTTTTTGCATTATGCTTTTCTGATATGATGCATGATCGAGGCCTAACATTAAGGCCCTTAAGGATACACGCCATAATGCATAGAGATGCATGTAGACTATCATCTCTTAAGTGAGGGTCCTTTTGGACATTTCATGGGGTAGGGTTCTCCTATATATAGTTGTTTATAAAGAAACCCTAAATCTAACCTAAGGAAGCCTGCATTCTCAAGAAAGAGTGTTCTTGAGAGAAAGTGTGTTCTTAGGAGAAGAACAACCCTCTTTTGGAGAGATTTGAGTATCAAACCTACTCCTCTTTGCTTCCCTCTTCGGATTTGTTCTTGGATAGCACTGATAGGTTCTTTTAAGACATGCGTTTATACCATTAATCACCTATCAATCATATGCTTTTATGGTGTTTTTGAGGGCTCTAATGCTTAATTTTATCATCTTATGGCTCTAGGTACATTTTGATAAGGTTGTAAAAGATGGATTGATAGGTGTTCTGTGTTGTGGGACAGACAATTTTTTATGGGTTTATCTCTCAATAACCAACGGGTCAAAAAGATCACCCAATTTGGAGTTCGAACGAAAAAGATACGACCTCGTGATGTTAAGGGAGGATTTTCTATAACACCACATGCAGCAACCCTCAAAGTTTGTGCATTTTCAGTCTACCCAAGGACTTCCAATGACTCTAATCTTGATATTTATAGAATCTACTTTCTCTTAGCTTGTTGTGGAGACCAAAATCATCACATTTGGAGGTCGGATGAGAGAGTATGATCGTTTGAAGTTAGAAGGTCAAATCTGAATTGTTGATACATTTTGGTTCATCGTGGCGAAATTGGGGGGGGTGTATCCCTTTGTTTGTAAAATTTTTCAGCTTCAAGTATCCTATTTTTAGTGTCTTCTTTTAGTTGTTTATTTGTTGTAGTTGCTTCTATATGTTTTTAGCTTCTAGGTTATTTCTTTCATTTTTAGGTTGTTTTTGTTTTGGTTGAGCGTATTTTGGGATTGATTGTGATGCCTATGATGAATAAATGATTGAACTTTCTTTCACATGAAGAAAAGTAGAGATATTTGAACTTAAAGCATAATGGTATGACTTACTATTTAGACAAAAGTTCTTATCACTTTGAGCATAAGTCATTTACCATTTTTGGTCAATGTTTCTTGGTTTAGAGAAGAATTAGGTGATTGTTTCATATTTTGATCTCTTAAGACTCTAGAACTTGTTCAATTATCACTTGAGGCGAAATCCTAGGCAACACGACAATTAGGAAATGATATAGGCCATCCTTTGACTAGTTGAGCCTTTCTATCTAACCTTATGTGCATTGATCCATAGTCACCCAATTTGAGCCATATTAGCCATTTTCTTTCTAGAAAAGCCAAGAATGAGCCCCTTATCCCCTGTTGTTGAATACCCTTTAGTCAAAGCCCTTGTTTACCCTAACATGTTGATTTTAATGCCAAGATCTTGTAAATACATGTATTGTGAATTGAGAGTTTGGTTGAAGTGGGTGTGCCATGAATGAAAATAAAAGGAGGTTTGGGGTAGAAAAAGAAAGAAAAAGTAGAAAAAGAAAAATAAAAAGAAAGAAAAAGAAAGTATAAAGCAAGGAGGAGTAAGTTTGACCTCGTAGCCTTCTACTTTGAGCAAGTAAGCTCTTAGGGGTGTTCTACACATAATACCTTAAGGCCAACTGGCCTACGAGTTGCTAACTTAAAGCTCATTACATTATGTAGGTAGGAAGCTTAAAGGGGTTGAACATTGCATTACTCTATGCCTTGTAATACATGAAAAATAAAACTCTTGGTGTTATTGTGAAGATGGTGAGAATCATGCAATTTTGTGGGAGCTATGTGTTGAAAAGATGCAATGAGTTAAGTTTTGGGGGAAGCTTAAGAGGTTCAAATGAAAAAGAATGCAATATGCTAAAGGATGAACAATAAGTGAAGAAAAAGGAAAATATGTATGTCTTGGGTAAATTGAAGCCTAAATTTCCTATTTACCTACCTTTACCTAAGCCATGCATTACAAGCTTTTGAAGACCTAGTAAGTGTTGTGCATTGCCTACATTAGTGTAGAGTGATATGCCTATCAAGCCTATGGAGTCTTACACACTAGCCATGTGAGTGAGAGGTTTCCATTCCACTCATGCTCATCTAATTTCATCCAAACTGTAATTAGCCAGGGGGGAAGGCTACACACACACACTTGAGGACTTTGGTATAGGTAGGTTCAACTTATGGTCAATCCATTATTTTTTAAAAAGGCTATCTTGAAGTTTTCCTTGTGTTGTATGAAGGAAAAATCTTTGAAGCAAAATATCATTCGTTATCTCAATTTCATGCTCAACATGTTTGTTAGTTTTGAATAAGGAAAATGAGTTGTTTATTTGCTTGAGGACATGCAAAATGTCAAGTTTGGGGGTATTTGATAGGTTCTTTTTATACATGATTTTATACCATTAATCACCTATCAATCATATGCTTTTAAGGTGTTTTTGAGGGCTATAATTCTTAATATTATCATCTTATGGCTCTAGGTACATTTTGAAGCAAATAGGGCATAATAAGGGTCAAAAAGATGAATTTTTGGGTTGTACCATTACCTCCCATGGATTCAAGCATGGTATAGATGGGTTCTTCATCTCTCAATCTTTGCAACAAGTCTAAGGTCACCCAATTCAGAGTTCGAACAAAAAAGATACGCTCGTGATGTCAAGACAGGATTTTCCAGAATACCACATGCAGAAACCCTCAAATTTTGTGCATTTTCAGTCTTCCTAATGACATCTAATGACTATAATATTGATATGGATAGATTCTACTCTCCCTTAGCTTTCCGTACACACCAAAATCATCTCATTTGGAGGTCGCATGAGAGAGTTATGATCGTTTGAAGTCAAAAGGTCAAATCTGAATTGCTGATACATTTTGGTTTGCTGCGGTGAAGGCGACAAAAACTTGTTAGCCTCTTTTTGTAGAGTGCTAAAACTCACTACAAGTGTACGGATCATTCAAGTAATACATGCTTTCAAATTAAAAACCCTGGATATTGAACCCACAGGAAAGTTGGTTTACTTGAGGGTTTAAGTACCCCGACTATTTGAGAACTTCACTATCTGAGTAGAAACAATGATTTAGGATTTTTGATTAACTAAAAGTAAAACTAAATTAAACTAAAAATTGATTCTTGAAGATTAACAAATGATTGGATTAAATTGTAAGAAAAACCTTAGAAAATGACACTAGGGTCGGCTGTCTCCATTGGTGCAATTATGACTTATATTCATTAAGTGTTGATTAAGTGAAAGTACTCTCGTGCTTGCCCAAGGAACTCGGTATGAGGTTCACTCTTTCGAGTCTCCCCTCAATTTCTCACACCTATTCCCTATTCTTCTCTCGGTCCATCTAGGTCAAATAATGTGATACTCTTCTAAGGCAAACCCATCCTTGAGAAATTCTATTAGTCACCTCTCGGTCCATATAATGGAATTGGGGTTCGAACTTTGAGAAAGGGAGGCTCTCTCCTAGGGTTTCTCCTTTCCTTGAAGATTTATTCCATTTTCTAGGGTTAGATTTCTTAGTTGTAGGTTTTTTTGGTGACTAATTTGGTTTGTAATCGAATATTGGTAGAAGAACAACCTTATAGAGTGTGGATTTTTGCTTGTAGCTTGGGATTGAAGCCATTTGCAGTTTAACCCCTGTTTTGTATTTCTATCTCTTCTCCTTCTTCAATTTTTGCAGCTTTATGTTTGTCGACAACATGAATTTGTAGGTTTTGATAGATGATATGCTAGGCTAAGCATTCTATAGGGTTGGTTATCAGATTTGGTGTTTGATTCCTCTAATCTTTAGTTTGGTTGGATGTTTTATGCTTGATTTGTTGTATTTGGTGTTAATACTCGGAATACTAAGGTTTAGGTTAATTGATACATGCTAAGAATCGGATCTTCAATCCTTTTACTAGGGTATTCTTGGGGATGCTTGGATTAAGCCCTAAAATATGGTTATGATTCTCTTAAGGCGTGAATCAATTAATCGAGATTCGAATTAATTTAGTTAAAGAGGCTTAGGGAAGTAGAAAGGTCTAGTACTAAGCGAATTTCACAAGGAGGGGACACCAAATGTATGCGTAAATGTGACCAATCTGAACTTAGTATAGGTAGCTCTATTGCAAGGACGTAATTGTGATCAATAGAGCTCCTGAGGAAAAATGCCTTTGAAAAGTATTGTCCTATTGACCTAGATGGGCGTAGCGGCAGACAGTGAATGTCTGAGAAAATACAAGAACACCACGAAGAGTGGGATCCTTATACCATATCCTCGGACCAACTCAAGTTATAATTCGCTCAACCCAGGCCTTATCTAGATGAATCCTTAAACATCAACGAAGATAACCAACCCTAATTCCTCTATAAGTCATTTCCCCCGATTTTATTCAATTACTCCCAGTTTTCACAAATCATCCCTGTTTTGGTTTTGTTTTGTTTTTAGTATTTTCATAATTTCACCTCCACCCATCGAGTCGCTCAAATAGTGAACGACTTTAGTAGCCGAGGTACTCAATCCGCATTAAAACCACACCTTCCTCATGGGATCGATACTTGGTTTTAAAGAAAGCCACTCCATTACTTGTGTGACTTGTGCACATGTGGTAAGCAATAAGTTTTTGGCGTCGTTGCCGAGGAAAGCATGGTTTAGTGTAGGATTAATATTTTGACAAAAGAGAAAGTTGCTACTTTGAAAAAAAAAAAAAAATCCTTTTATTTGAGTTTGAGAATATTGTAGTATTTTATTTATTTTTATCTTATTTTGTCCATATTGTGTTTTCTAATGTGGTGTCTGATTTCAAGTACCCAATTTTATGCATAGAAGGTCCAACTCCGAATTATTGTCATTTGATCCCGAAATAGAGAGAACATTGTTCAAACTAAAGAAGGTCAAAGTTGATAATACTGAGATGGAAGATCATAACAGTGACAGATTCAGTGAGGGTCACTCATACCAAAATGAAATACCTAGAATTCAAGAACCGACACTTGGTGATTGTTGGAGGCCTATGATGAATGAAAATTACTTAGAGATTCGGCATCAACCCATAGATGCTAACAACTTTGAGCTAAAACCTGCATTAATTTCTATGGTGCAACAACAACAATTTAGGGGAAGCCCTTCTGAAGATCCAAATGGGCACTTTTCGAAATTTTTGCAATTGTGTGGCACTATCAAGATGAATGGAGTAGACCACAACGTGATTAAATTGAAGCTCTTTCCTTTCTCTCTAAGGGATAAGGCAAGAAATTGGTTCCATAATCTGATGTCGGGTTCAATAGATACATGGGGAGCACTAGTGGAAGTTTTCTTGACAAATTTTTTCCCACCACAGTTGACTTCACAGTTTAGAGTGGCAATCACACAATTTCGACAAGGAGGTCAAGAAACACTATATGACGCATGGGACAAATTTAAAGAACTACTAAGGAAATGCCCATAGCATGGGTATGAGCTGAGTGCTCAAGTTCAAATATTCTATAATGGTCTTAACTATTCGACCAGGGCTTTTGTGGACATGACTTGTGGAGGCTAGATCACAATGAAAACCGGGAGAGAAGCCAATTTGATGTTTGAAGAATTGGCGAAAAACAATTACCAACCTCTTTTAGAGAGAGGTGATGGAAGAAAACAAGGGGGAATTCATGAGGTTGACAGAATGTCTTCTTTGAGGGCGATGTTTGAAGCTTTGATGACCAAGTTAAATCAACAAGCCCCAAAGGAACCTACCCTTGGGGAGATCGCATACATGCAAGCACAAGTGCTCATATGGAAAATACTCCACTTCAAATTGAAGATGCAAACTATGTAAACAATAGGAGTTGTACATTTCACCCTAACAACAACTTGCCTTCTCACTATCATTTAGGTGAAATCATGAAAATTTGTCATATGGAAATCAAGCAATAGTTCTGCATGAGCCCCATCAGCTAAGCACCACTATGGCACCCTCGGGATTCCAAAATCAATGAGCTTCGGGCTCAAATTATTAAGGGAATGCAAGGCAGCCTAGGTTCAATGAGTTGTTATTAGTGATAAATGATATGAAAATGAGCAATGAGGCACGGATTACTTAACTAGAAAACAATCAAGCCACCTTTGGAATGACTATGAAAGGCTTAGAAATTATTCAAGCAACCATGGGGACTTGATTGAAATATCTGGAGCACAATCAAGTGAATATAAGCACATGTATGAAGAATATGGAGACGAATCAGGCCAGCTTGGGAGCATCTTTGAAAAATGTGGAAACTCAGATGGGATAGTTGGCACAATCTTTGAAAGAAAATCCCCCAAAATCCTTTCCAAGTGATACAGAGAAAAACCAGAAGCAATACATGACGGTGACACTAAGGAGTGGAGAAGAGATTGATGAGCCTAAAAAAATTGAAGATGATGAAGAGCAAGTGGATCAGGAAAATATGGAATTTGAAGAGAAGATGGAAGCTGAGAATGATAAAGAGGGAGTTAAGTTAACAACAAAGGAAAGAAGAAAAAATATGATGAAGTTGTTCCGGGAAGAATGACTTTTCTCGATAACCCTCCCTTATATACTCCACCCTTGCCTTTTCTCCAAAGATTTTGAAAAACCAAGCTGGATGACCAATTTGCAAAGTTTCTGAACATGTTTAAGAAACTCGAGCTCAACATTCCGTTTCCCGATGCTTTGGTTCAAATGCCTAATTATGTAAAATTTATGAAGGAGATAATGAGCAACAAGAAAAAGTTAGAACCATATGGGATAGTGAACTTATCTGAAAGTCACAGAACAATAATTCAAAGGAAGCTTCCCAAAAAACTCAAAGATTCGGGTAGTTTCACTATCCTTTGCATCATTGGGGAGCATACATTCAACAAGACACTTTGTGATCTTGGGGCGAGCATAAATTTGATGCCATTCTCAGTGGCTAAAAAGTTGAATTTAGGGGAGATTACACCTATAACTCTATCACTTCAAATGGAAGATAGATCATTGACATTTCCAAAGGGTATTATCGAAGATGTTTTAGTTAAGGTCGATAAATTCACATTTCCTGTGGACTTTGTGGTGTTAGACATGGACGAAGATAGAAAGGCACCGATAATTTTAGGAAGACCGTTTCTTGCCACTAGTCAAGCACTAATTGATGTGAAGAATGAGGAATTAACACTAAGAGTGGGTGAAGACCAAGTGAAGTTCAATTTGTATAAAAGCATGGAATTCCCAAGTGATGTAAATGCAAGCTGCCTGAGGGTTGACACCTTGATTCCTTTGCAAGATAATTTGCTATATGATTTTGGGAAAAGAAGTCCACTTGAGAAATGCTTATCAAAGTCGCTTACCATAATTGAATTAGATTGTGAAGATCTATCATCTACTCCGAAACTGATCGAAACAATACTTGCTCTTGAAATGAAAAAGAATCTGTTTTAGAAGAAGAGAAAAAGACCTTGGATGGATTAGTGTTGAAAGAATTACCAAAGGGTCTCCCATATCACTTACAGTCCAATGGGTAAGGAGAAACCTCAAACAGAGAAATCAAGGGAATATTGGAAAAGGGTGAGTTCATCTAGGAAGGATTGGTCAAAGAAGTTGGATGATGCTTTATGGGCATATAGGACCGTCTTCAAAACTCCAGTTGGCATGTCCCCCTTTCATTTGATCTATGGAAAACCTTGCCATCTACTAGTGGAGTTAGAACACTGTGCAATATGGGCGATCAACTTTAATCTCAAAGAAGCTGGTGAGAAAAGATTTTTTCAACTAAGTGAACTTGGAGGCAGAACATTTTCCATTTTAGGGTTTTTCTCTCTAGGTTTAGATTTTAGGGTTTTTAGATTTCCTTGATTTTTAGCTTGTTTTTGGAGCTCAGTTGCAAGATCCAGCTGCTAGAGGACTTCTTGTAGTGTGGAGCAGAGTTTTGGAGGACTTTTACTTCATACTTGTTTTGTATTCCTAAATTCTTCTCTTTCTCTTAATCTTTCAACATTATGTTTGGTATAAGCATAATTTTGTTAGGTTTTGAGGCTGCTATGAGTAGCTAAATCTACCTCTAGGGCTGGTTGTTGATATTGGTGTTTGGTTTATATGCTTTCTTGAATGATTTTGTGAATATAATCTTGTGTTGAGGTTTTATGGATGGATTAATTTAGTTCCATAATTTTTATTCAAATTTATTTTGTGTACTAGTGGAGTGAAGTTGGGGACCCTATAGGGTTCAGAGTTTCCAGTGACAATGATATGCCCTTAGGACTTAATTTTCCTTCATTAATATCTTACAATTGATAAAATCAAATTATCTTAATCAAAGAAGTCAAGGAGATTAGGAATGCCTAATACTAAATGGATTTTATTATGAGGGACATCATTTAACCTTATGAGATGATCATATGGACCGAGAGGTGATCGATCTGAGCATAGCCCTGGAAATTCCATTGTATGGACTGAGAGGTGACCAATAGAATTTCCCAAGGGCGGGTATGCCTTAGAACAATATCACACTGTTTGACCTAATTGGACAGAGAGGAGAATAGGGAATAGGTGTGAGAAAGACTCGAAAGAGTGAACCTCATACATTTGTCCTTGGGCAAGAATGAGAGTATTTTCACTTAATTAGCACTTAATGAATATAAGTCTTAATTACACCAATGGAGACAACCGGCACTAGTGTCATTTTCTAAGGTTTTTCTCACAATTCAATCCAATCATTTGTTAATCTTCAGGAATCAATTTTTAGTTTAATTTAGTTTTACTTTTAGTTAATCAATAATCCTAAATCATTTTTTCTGCTTAGATAGTGAAGTTCTCGAATAATCGGGGTACTTAATCCCTCAATTAAACCAACTTTTCTGTGGGTTAGATATCCAAGGTTTTTAATTTCAAAGCCTATATTACTTGAACGATCCATACACTTGTGGTAAGTTTTATCACTCTACAAAAAAAAGGCTAACAAGTTTTTGTCGCCTCCGCCATAACAAACCAAAATGTATCAAGAATTCATATTTGACCTTCTGACTTCAAACGATCACAACTCTCTCATCTGACATTTAAATGTGATGATTTTGGTCTCTAAGGAAAGCTGAGAGAGATCAAAATATATTAATATCAAGCTTAGAGTCATTAGAGGTCATTAGGTAAACTGAAAAGGCACAAAATTTGAGGGTTGCTATATGTGGTGTTTTGGAAAATCCTCCCTTGACATCACGAGGTCGTATCTTTTTCGTTTGAACTTCGAATTGGGTGATCTTAGACTTGTAGGAAAGCTTGAGAGATGTAGAACCCATCAATATCATGCCTAAAGCCATAGGAGGTCATGTTACAACCTATAAATTCATCTTTTTGACCCTCATTATGCTCTCTTTGCTTCAAAATGTACCTAGAGTCATAAGATGATAAAATTAAGCATTAGAGGCCTCAAAAACACCATAAAATCATATGATTGATAGGTGATTAATGGTATAAAATCATGTACGAAAATAACCCATCAAGCATCGAGACCTCATCTGATATTGTATCCTTGGAGGTTGTCGTATCATTTAGATTTGTTTGTGTGGATACTGTTAGAGGTGAACCTAGGACTTGGTTCGCTTTGGTCTACTGCTGCAACACTCTTAAGGAGTTGTTACTTCGAAGGTATAAGATCCCCTCCCTTTCTATGGGTTTTTGACTAACTTTGATTGCCTAAAGATGGTCCTTTTGAGTGGGTTTTTGTTGAGACCAAAACATGTTGCACATTTATGCATTAGTTATGCATGCAAGATTATAGCGATTATCCTGCAAGGACTATTGTCAATCCCGGCAACAATGTCCATAAAACTTGTGATATTATACTATATAAATACCAATCTCTTAGAGTAAATCCTTTTTTTTTCAAAGTTGGTTTTGGTACGTCTTACGCAAGTGCACGAATTAGACAAGTAATAAAATGATTTAAGTCGGATATCGATCCTGAGAGATCTCAAAATTTTAAATCAACTCTACGACTACTCAATTTCAATATTATTTGGACCCTGAAAATGATAGTAGGATCCAGCATTAAGGTCTTTGGAAATTAAAACGAACAAAGAGGAAATTAACAGAACTATCGACTATCTTTGGAAAATAAAGAATAAAGAATAAAGAATTTCTAATAAAAGAAGCTGAATCTTGCGAATAGTTATCCTCGGAGGACATCAATAGAAGCGATTGATAGTGAACTACTCGATTTCTGTAATTCCTCTGATAAAATTTCTTGATTAACTCCGAGTTTGAATGCATCGGCGTTGTAGTGCGGTTGGATCTCTCCACACTTCACATTTCATTATCTAATTTATGACACGATTACTGAATCTGGGAATTAAATAACTACTTTTTAAAAATGGACTTCCTTAATCTGGGTATTTTCTTTTGCAATACTTCATACCCATTTTATGGACTATGGCTTAGCTCCCAAGTTATCGGTCAAGCGAGGATGTCTGACTTCGGATTGCTCCTCCTCGAAATTAGAATAGATCAACCTTTCCTTGATTAGATCCACGGCTAACACGGGATTAGTCTCGGCTATCCGAATTGAGAGTGGAACTCTTTGCTTGTTAAATAGATAACTCATTCCAACTCGTTCTTGATTTCCAAGTGAGGAAGAGGATTTATCTAAGTGAACTTACATTTCGAAAGATCCCTAATAACGGGTTAGTATACCTTGAGAAATGTGCAGTACTCCGGGAATGTCTTCCTGTGTCACTCGGAGGACCTCCTTGAAATCGAGCAATAGCCTTGAAATCTTAAGGGTATAAGCCCGATATTCAGATCTGAGCAATAAACCCAAAACGAGTAAATTCATTAAGCGAAAATTAACAAAGGCTGGCATGAAGCATTCTACGGGGAAAGATAAGTCGACTATCATGTTCACTTAATGGCATTTGGATTCCTCGATTCTTGAATTACACGATCTGACATTCCTCTGATCATAGAATAGCGCAAATTGAAAGCGAAACAATCGAATTCAGAAATTTATGCGAGACTTCGAAACATTTCGGTAGTAATTTGAAAATAAATGGAGTGCGCATTGACCCCGACTCAAGCGATAACATCGGTTCGGAAAATACAGAAAATAAAAATGCGAGAGCATAATACGCTTTCTAAAAGCAGTGAAATGAAAAATTAGAAAGAAAAGAAAGAAAAGAAAAAATAAAGAAAGAAAATGAGCTTTACATTATCGGACCTCTAAAATGCAGTGGCGCCCAAACTACTTTCTTGTTTGGATAGTTTGTGTATTTATAGGGTTCCTAAATTGGGCTAATCCCAATGTATTTCTTTGTGGAATGTAACAGAGTATCGAGGCCCAAGTTCTTTGCTTCAAGTCGTGACTTGCTTATCGTGACATCATCGAGGTCGCGACCCAGTCTCACGTCAGCGACCGATTAATCCTATATAGCTTTTATTTAGTCATTCTTTGATGTCGCGACATCACCATCTTGTCTTCTGGTTTCAATTTCTCTTGGATGTCGCGACCCATCAACCTCTTGTCGCGAGCCTCGGCAGAGATCTGCGAGATTTCAGGATTTGCTTACGATGTGTGACATCACTTTGATGTCGCGACATTGGCACATGACTCTGCTTGATTTAATCTATGCGTTCACGATGTCGTGACTTGATCTTTGTCTCAGCGACATCTTGTCAAATCTCTAGCGATTTCAGCCCGTCGCTTTTGATGTAGTGACGCCATGAAGTCTCCACAGTGCATTCTTGATATCCGCGACATCGGTGCATTCTGTTTGGATGATGTTGTGATGTCGCGACATCATGGCGCTTATCGTGACATCCATTCTAGTTCCTTGCGATCTTTAATGGTTGTTCTGATGTCGCGACGCATGAGGATGTTATCGCGACATGGGCTGATCTGCACCTTTCTTCAAATCTTGTTTCCTTGGTAGTGTCTTCTGATGTCGACTAACCTATAGTTTAAGCCTTTAGTTGATCTCCTCTTGATCTCGACTTGATGTGCGAATCTACACTGTAACAACGGTGGTTCTTGATATCATGACATCGATCTTCTTAATAGCGACATCACCTTTAATTTCTGCTCCTTCTTCCGCTGCCTATATTGTGTTCCCTGTCACGACATGCCTCAATGTCTCTTTAATCTTCCTGAGGTCACAACCTCGGAAGCTGGGTATGTAAACAGTACGTAAATGATTCAGCGGTGCTTTTTATTTACGCTCTGCTATTGTTGCATTTTATCCACTTATTGCTGCATTTTTCATCTTTCTTGCTTCCTTCCTGCTAATGACAAATTGGTGAGTTTCTTCATAATTCTGTATATTAAATATTCAATTTTAACTGAAAATCAAACAGAAAAATGGACTAAAAAGAGATGACTTTTAAGCTCATCAGTTTTTCGAAAAAAATTTAAATCTTCCGCTGCTTTGGCAAGTGTTTCCTCCATCGAAACCCAACATCTCACTCAGAAACTTAGAGTGACCCGCTTTGATACCAGTTAACATAAATAAGTGTGTATTCTTCAACAACGTTCTTGATATTGGGACTGTGGAGTTCGGACTTTAGTGTAGAACGTTCGAACTTACCATGTGCGACTAAGTGTATGTAGAACAAACATAATATGTATGTAAACAGACACAAGCACACACAGTCTTTTACACGGTTCAAAAATTACCTATGTCCATGAGATTGTGCCTAGATGAAAGGATTTCAACTAATTTCATTCAAGTTTTACAATTAGTCTTATGTGGTACGAGACTCCCTCTCTACCAACAATGTTAGGTGTGCTTTAGGTTAGCATTATTTAGTACAAAATATAGCATAATTCATGATTTTGATGCTAACTAAGCAATCTTTTTATTTATTTTCATGTCTAACCCCCCTATAGCTATGTATATTTCAAAAACGAAGACAAGAAGATGAAAAGTAAACTAATTCTGATGAAATGAAGAAGTTGTCTTTGAGACCCCTTTGTCGTGACCTTAAATAGTCCACTGATTTGTGATTTTAAAGATCAGGTCTCAGGCCTCGGAAAATGGCCAAGGTCCGCAAACAGTGCTATAAGAAGACCGCCACAATGAAGCGAACTCATTAAGGTTGCGACCTAGGTTGTGATTGAAAACCTGTCTTAAGGAAACCTCTTAGTAGTGGAGCCCCCTTCCGATTGTGGGAATCTTACCGTAGCTCACGGTAACCTCCAGTGACTCGGTCGACGGACAGGATTCTGTGAGAGATAAGCCATTAAGCTAGGCTTGTTTTTAGAAAACGTGGGTTATAAAATTTCACTTTTCTATCAAAATCACAACTTTAGATTTAACAATCGGAGCAACATACTTGTTTGCACGGTGGTCGAGCTCGAAATACATAAATCACCTGTATAAAAAAAAAAAAATACCTCCACAAATGTTTCCAAAAAAATCAACTAAACCACATCGAGACCTACGGTCCTCATAATATAAAGATAAAATCAATCCAACATAAATTCATCACCTTTGCTTTTCTCAAAACCATGCATGCATATTTTACAAAAGATATTTACATATACAAATGTCACATTTTTAGCACACTACGTTTACATTACACATTATCTTATATATAAATACAACACAACGTCTAGGACTGAGGATCCTGGAAAGGTCTTTCGGCTTCGGCACCTGCACCTAGAAAATTATTTAAAAACAGAAAACTATGAGCCAAACAGGCTCAGTGAGTACTATAAGTTCTAAATGTTGTTGTCTGTTGTATGTACCTCCCTATATGAAAATCTGTATAGAAATGGTTGTAAAACTGTTTATGATAAAACTGAGTTTTTGCTATGAAAACCATTTCTGAAAACTATTTCTACTGTTGAGAACTGTTTCAGTGGTGGTTAATATCTTAAAGTGTTATACTGTGAATCAAGTACCAACCACTATGGCCCATTTCTGAAATACCCTAGACGTGATGCCACGGAACCTCGGAACCTGGCATCGGTAGTGAACCTCGAGGGAACCTTGCCGGAAATCCCCAATATGGTCCAGATGAACACGTTGGAGATCTGCATAAACATAATGGAACCTCGGAACCAAAATGCCCGGTGATGGAACCTCGGAACCAACACCTCATCACCATGTCACTATGTTAACGCGCTAACTATCTATACTCCATCTAAGAAGAAATTACGAGACTCACTATATAAATATATACTATATCTAACCCCTAATTGCTGACCAGGCAATATAGTTAGTCATAATGTCCCATAACCACACCATGCACAATCAGGAATCGTCGATGGAGCGGTATGTCGTCTTAGGGGTTTCTTCTTGAGGACAAACTGTTTCTTAAGTATTGAAATCGAAATTTTCCGCTGAGTATAACAAGTGGGAGGTAAAAACAATGCTTTACTAATTACATTATATTTTCAAAGCACTTTACAATCTTGTAAATTAAACACTTTCCTTTTCGAAAATGATTTCGAGTACTCACCTTTTTCTCGACTAATTTTTTTCAATTCTTGTCAAGCACGCTAGATTATCATCGTATGCTCCAATCGCCTACACAATCCACGCCTGAGTACCGAAAATGCCCTTGGTTCAGCGTTTTAACCATAAAACATCTGAAGGGTTTTCCGGCAACTATATTGAAGCGAACTTGATTCCAACAAAACTTTACGTGCTAGTCACATTCGATAAGGACACTTCGATAATGAGGTGAAATTGACCAAAAATGCCCGCCACATGAAATGCCCCATAAAATATCCGTTTTACTTGCTTTCAGCGACTATGCTATTGGTGTATTAGACTACAAGCGTCGGCCGACTCACGCCAGTCGCACACTTGGTGCTACAATTAAATTTTTTTCAGAAATTATATGGGTACGAAATGCTATTGACAGACATATGGTTAGATAATAGACTCAAGGGACTTTGCATAGAGTTTAAAAACACCCAAAACGATTTTTGAAAATTATGTCGGATTATCAGGTGTCTAAATAAAATCTGAAATTTCAGCGGTGTTGGAAAAATTCACGAGTCTGCCGGTTAATACGAACACGAGTCCGAAATTCCTAAATTCATAAACTCGGATCGAAAATTTTGGGGCCCGAAGTTCTGACTTTTCATGGCCTCTAGAAAATTTTAAGTAGTACGTAGCGTTAAAAATTAAAATAACTAAACCATACCTCTTGGAGTTTAACGAAATGCTAAGTTTTTGGTACCTACGCGTAGCTCTCGTCGCGTAGACCAACTTTGCCTTCTGCTCCGACAAAAATCTATAGTCCGATTTCCATAGATCTGAGAAAAAAACGAAGATAAGAAAAAAAAAAAAAAATTTCCTCTCACCTCACGCTCTTCTCTGTCCATCGGACGTCCCCTTTTTTATTTTATCAAATTTTTTATATTATTATTATTATTATTATTATTATTATTATTATTATTTGGATAAATGATTTCTATTGCCTAATTAAGATTAAGTTTCTTCCTAAACAATTTATTTATTTTCAGTTCACTTTGTGTAATGAACTTAGTTAAACAATTTCACGACTTCGAGATTTTGTAAAAATATCTAAATCGCGAAATCGCGATGTTTTCTCATGAAAATCAAAATATTATAATTGTCTTAGAATTAAACGAAATTTTCTGAGTCAGATTTAAGCAAATTCATGTAGCGATTCGTTTAGTCATCAAGATCTAGGCAATTTTAAAACCCACTGAACCGTTATGGCAATTTATTATAAATTTCACGAATTTTTAAATTTTCTAATTTTTTTTCCATAATTTGTACTTTCACCCCTCCACTTTCCTTAATTGCAAAAGTGCCACAATTCTTTGAAAACTTTACAATTTCACCCTTAAAAACAACTTTCAAAAATTCTATTATGGCACTAAAGCCCTTGGTGCACCTACGTGACCTTTAGATTACACATGCCGTACCACCTATCGAGAAAATGGGCGTTACAAATCCTCTCCTCCATAAAAACATTTCGTCCTCGAAATGAACAAAACTAACATAAAGAGGATACCTTAATTTGAAAACAATTGAGGATATTGACTGCGCATCTGAGCCTCTGACTCCCACGTAGCCTCTCAAATCCCATGATTCCCCCATAAAATTTTGACTAAAGGAATGACCTTATTCCGCAAAATCTGCTTTATGCGATCTACTCTCTGCATTGGCTGCTCCTTATAGGTCAAATTATCCTTTAGTTCTACTAGCTGATCTCTGAGTACATGGGAGGGATCTGGAATGTACTTATGGAGCCTGGATACATGAAACACATTATGAACATTAGACAGCTGCAGGAGGGAAGGTGTGTCTATATGCTGTGGTCCCACTGGCAATAATCTCATATGGCCTATGTATCTGGGCCTAGGCTTTTAAAGTGCCTTCCCGAATCTAAGGACACCTTTCAGGGAAACTTTGAGAAGACCACAGTACGCCCACCTTAAGCGCAAGATCCCCTACGATTGTTTGTCCGCGCATAACTTTTTATTTATCACTGAGCGTCTTGAGTATCTCGGGCAATGCGGATCTTATTTGAAATTAATCTGTACTAACTCACAGGCTATCAGTCTCCTCTCTCCTACTTCATCCCGGTATACTAAGTACGACACTTAGGCCATACAATGCTTCAAATGGAGCCATGCCTATCTTGGTTGTCCTTGTTGTTATAGGCAAACTCATCGAGGAGATAGATCAGTATCCCGACTTCCTTAGAAACTCTATCACGCATGTTCTAAGCATATCCTCACAGCGTGCGAATAATAGTTACTCTCTGACGGACCACATCGATCTGAGGATGGAAGAGTTTGTGCTAAAAGTCTGTAATCGAGTCCCCATGAAAAATCTGGCTGGACCAAAATGCGGATGTGAATCGAGGTCTCGATGCGAGACTATGTCGATATAGGAGCACCATGTAATCTAACTGTCTCCTCCACATATAGTGGGCGGCTTGTCCTATTAGATGTATTGCTAGTGGGAGAAAATGCGGATTTCGTTAATCTATCCACTATCACCATGGCATCGTGTTTATACGAGTTCTGAAGCCCGGTAACAAAATCCATAGTAATCTTATCCCACTTCCATACGGGGGAATCGGAAGAAATTTGTATCTTCCCTGGAGCTTAGGTGCTCTGTAGCCTACCTATTTGTGAGTTAGGCATCTGGATCTGAAAATCTGCAATTTCCTTCTTCATGCCCTTCCACGATAATGCTCCTTGGGTATGATACATCTTGGTGCTACCCGGGGTGCATGGCATATCTTGAAGAGTGAGCCTCTTCCATGATTTCCTTTTGGATTCACCTATTTTCGGTGCACGCATTAGGCTCACTCTAAGCCCCATTAGCGTCGTCCTGCGATCCCCAGAACTGCGGTTTCCTACCATCCTCGATCTAGCCCTCGACTTAATCATCTACGAGCACGCTTTTGGCCCTTCCTTGATTTGATCCACGAGAAGAGGACAAACGCAGGATGCCAACCGTGTCCACGTGTCAGCTACACCGCAGCGAACTCCCAAAGATCTCAATTCCATCCATGATGGGGAGATATACCATCTGCTCCGAGATAAACTAGGAACCCTCAGGGTTCGGCAAGGCATCGGCCACTACATTGGCCTTCTCCGGATGGTACTCTATCATGCAATCATAATCCTTAATCAACTCCAACCACCGGCGCTGCTTTAAGTTAAGCTCTTTCTAAGTGAAGATATACTGCAGGCTCTTATGATCGGTGAATATCTGACGGGAACAGCGTATAGATAATGTCTCTCTTTTAAATGACCATTCTTTGCTAGTTCTAAATCATAGGTTGGGCTGGATTACATGACCTTCTTTATGACGGGGAAGCATAAGCTATCACTCTACCATCCTGCATCAAAACACACCCTAACCCTTGTTTGGAGGCATCACTGTACACCACATAACCGTCCTTTCCTGACGGTAGTGCTAACACTAGAGCTGTCGTCAATCTCTGCCTCAGCTCCTCAAAACTATGTTGGCAAGTATCTGACCACTCGAATTTTTGATCCTTTTTCAATAGATTGGTTAACGGGGTTGCTATCTTCGAAAATCCCCCAACAAATTTCCTGTATTAACACACCTTGATCAAAGAAGCTGAGACTTGAGAAACGATGCGTGGCGGCTTCGGGTTCATTATAACCCCGATCTTACGGATCCACACTAGCACTATACGCCGAAATGACGCTGGCCAAAGAAAGCTACTTTGTCCAACCAAAACTAACACTTACTAAACTTAGCGTATAACTGACGCTCTCGAAGAATCTACAATACTGTACGGAGATGCTCTGCATGTTCCTTTGGACTGCCTGAGTACACTAGAATGTCATCAATGAATACGATCACAAACTTATCTAAATCTGATTTGAATACTACATTCATCGAATCCATGAGCTGTGATTAGGGCATTAGTCAATCCGAATGGCATCACTAGGAACTCGTAGTGACCGTATCTCGTCCTAAAGGCAGTCTTATAAACATCATTCTCTCGGACCATCAGCTGATGGTAGCCTGACCTTAGGTCAATCTTAGAGTATACCCGAGATCCATGCAATTGGTCAAATAGCTCATCTATACGAGGAAGAGGATATTGGTTGCGTATTGTCGTCCAATTCAACTGTTTGTAGTCTATAAGCAACCGTAAGCTTCCATCTTTCTTCTTTACGAAGAGAACTAGAGCTCCCCACGGTGAGGTACTAGGTCGAATGACCCCTGTAACAAATTCCTCAATTGCACATAAATTCTTTCCAGCTTTCTGTGAATTGCCATTATGTATGGAGAGGAATGATGTCGAACAGTGCCGAGCAGTTCAATAACAAACTCAATTGCTCTATCGGGGTAAGCTTTGAAATATCATCTAGAAAGACATGCGGAAACTCTTTGTATAAGGGATATCTTCGAATGAAAATCATCCTCTTGTCTCCTATCCACCAGCTGTACGAATAACCTAGCAAGCCTTAGAAGCATTTTCTAGGCGGTCATGGCATTAATGAGACTAGGGCGATCTCTCTTCTGATTCCCAAATATCACGCCTGGTTCCTCTGGCCAGAACCCGATCTTACTTCTTCTTATAGCCCGATCTGGGTGGCTCACATGCCGGATAACCAATCCATACCCGAGTGTATCGGGAAATCACGGATACCTAACACTATCAGAGTTCTTTGGGAAAATCCTTGTCTGGTCTTGGCATCTGGTTACTGAAACTATCACTTTCGAAGAATATCACTTAGTATCCCCATTGGAGTAAAACCACCATCTGACCATCTATAATTTGGGACTTTATCTTGGTGCCTCTCGGTGAATGATGCTGAAATGAATGAATGAGTGGCCCTTGGAATCATGCGTGCGTATGCGTCGTGATCGTAAACTGAAATAATACCGGTAATCACGTGCGGTGATGCTCCGCCTCTTCTTTGTGTATTTGTAAATCTTAGGAACTGATCTGAGTCCTCGAATATACGGCGATCGGGGTACTTCAGCTGCCTCTGCACTCCTACCGCGACCTCTACCGAGGTGATGTCTTGCCACCTACCACTTTTGAACCACCCCTACCAGCGGCTAGGATTCTTTGTGGTGCTGGGGTAGATGTATACATACTACTCTCAAGGTCTCTGGCTTCACTGGCGTGGCGATCTCGGATAAAGTGACCTTCACCGCCAGTGAAACATCTTGTCATGTTCATCTTGCACTCTCCGAGATGCCTCCTCTGACATGTAGGGCATAATGGAAAAGATGATCCACGAAGATCTACCACCTCACGGGGCACGCTGGCGACGGACGGATCTTGGCTGAATCATCTCGTCTTGAGCCTGCAGTGTGCATTTCTTTCCTTTCTTTCTGATTATTTGGTGCACAGGCCCGACTAGTCTTGGAACACACACCTCTCTTCTTTGTCGGCCGCCCCTAAGTTAGAGCCCAGCTGTCCTTTCTACCTTTAGTGCGGCCTCGGCCCATCCTCCAGAGTTATTTTAATATGCCCGGGCTGGATGAACTTTAATTAAGTTCAATGGCTATAGTGCCCTTTTGTTCCTCATTTCATGGCACAAATTTCCACGAGCTACGAAACCTTTGCTCATATTCTATCGGCTGTGGGGATCGGCTCTAACTGAAGGATTCTATTTTTGCATCTTGATAAGCTGCTTGCGAGTAAAATTGTCAGTGAAATGCACGGCTGGTCTGATGACTCTACGTAAGTGTCTTCTCTTAAGAGACCTCCACAGTCTGGTCTTGTTGCCATCGAACCACGAAAGCCGGACTTTCTATCATCCAGACCTTATCTTACTAAATTTCACTAACAATCTAACCATAAGTGCTGCCTCTGGTGATGTTTGTCTGTAATTTTAGCCCCTAGTTTTTTAGAGGCGCGTTCTATCTGTGCCTTTGCTCTTTGGAGGCTCCCATGGCTAACAATTGGCCATTGCTAACAATTTGTATAACCGATCCATCATTAGTCTGCCCTTGGGTCTACGGCCCTCGATGGATTCTATTTGGGGCGATTCGTTGAGCATCTTCAGTCTAGGGTGTGCTCGGCATTTCTCACAGTCGATTGCCTCATGTGCGAGTCCTAAATCCGACTCGGCGTCGTCAGGACATAATGTAATTTCAAGGTTAAAGATTCGGTGACACTTTACCATATTTGATGCCCTTTATTGATTTTAGCAAAACAATATAGGTTGCAATAGGAAAATCATTATAAAAACAATTCTATAGGAAATTTTGCGGAAAACATAAAAGCAGGCCAGAACTATCGCCTAAAGCGCCTCTAATACCAACCAGTAAGCCCCCTTTCCCTCTTGACCAGGGAATCTGTAGCTCACGTACCTCCCAGCCAAATACATTTCAAGTGACAATTACCATGACTAATGGATTATTGCTGAAGTATGTCTTTGAAAACGTGGATTATAAAATTTTCCTTTTCTATCAAAATCTGACAGATTTAACAAAAATCGACGACATAACGAATTTGCATGGTGGTGACCCAAAATCATAAATCCACCTGTATAAAAAAAAATTACACTCGATATTTTCCAAGAATCAACTACAACCATAAGGACCTCTGCAGGTCATCAAGTGAAAATATAAGATAAGAATCGTCCAAAGCATAAAATTCATCCATGACTGTTTTCTCAAAACCATGCATGCATATTTATAAAGAATACATGTGCAAAATGTCACATTTTAACTTTACTACGATTTACATTTACATTATCTTATATATAAATACAACCTGACGTCTAGGGCGGGGATCCTGGAAAGGTCTTCGGCCCGGCGCACCTGCACTTGGAAAATTATTTAAAAACAAAAAAGCGTGAACGAAGCGGGCTCGGTGGAAATGCCAGGCTAAATGTTGTTATGCAACATGTACCTCTCTATATGAAAATCTATACATAAATGGTTGTAAAAAGCTGTTGTAATCGCGAAGTTTTCTTTATGAAAACCATTTACGGCTGATGCGAAAACTATTTACGTTGCTGAGAATAGTTTCGGTGGTGGATTAATATCGAGAAAGTGCTATCTTATAAATCAGAGTACCAACCCTTTGTGGCGAATTTACGAAATACCCTAGGCGTGATGCCGGGAACCTCGGAACCTTTGCCCGTCTGGTTTTGGTGAACAAGGCGGGATCCTATAAACATAATGGACCTCGGACAAAATGCCGTGATGGAACCTCACTAACCAACACCTCATCACCATGTACTATAATCGGCCTGTTGTGGCCTTTAAATCTGAGGTCAGTTGACTACCCACGTCCCGACCCTTGAGAATACTCGTGAGAGCGTCGGGTGTAGGCGTATTCATGAATCGGGCGAGTCTCCTTTGTCGCGGGGAGCTGCGAAAGAAACAAAAACCTACATCCCTTAACAATTCAATATGACATATATATATGATAAGCGGCCACTTGGGCCTGAGCAATACTCATCGATTAAATCTGACTATATACAATAGTTTCAGAGGTAATAAAATTATCCTTATACATCATATATCAAACTTATAGAGTTCTAATACGTAATGCGTAACAAAACCAAAGCCACAACTCGGCTTTCTTCTCAACTCGACCTCTAGGATGAGCCGTCTCCTCGAGCAGCTCACGTACCTGAAAATAATATCACTGACGGGTGAAATTTGTAAGCCGAGTAGTGGAATCACCCTAAATGGGTTACTCTCACCCTAAGTGCATATCGATATACAATGAAACATATAAGTAATGCATGATCTACTTGAATGTACGCACGATCAGCACATGCCAGGAGTCCTCAGACTCCTTCACGCCTTTGAACATATGAAAGCATTATTTTCAAACAGATGTGGGCATTGTGAACTACCCTCCCGTATAAGTAGTGGATGACTCCGATGAAGTCTATTTAGTGGACAACCCTCCGATGTATATCAATTGGGCCGACTCAGACTGATTGATATTTTATGAACTACCCTCCGATAATTTTTGTTATTAAGTCGGCCCTCGAGAAACCACTCTCTCGTGGAACCACCTCATGCACTCACTCCCTAACGTTCTAAAGATTGCCCGATTGCATATGGAATCTGTCAAATACCAATTCTAATACAATTATATAACACATGTAAATATATATAATCGTACTTTATATTACATAATTTAAATCACACAAACATGTCGTAATTTCACAATCCATACATAAAAAAAATTAACTCACGTGGGCTAATGATCAAGCACTAGCAGTTCAACCAGTCACTGTTAAAACACTTCTACAATTTATTTTCATGTCACTATTCACATGAACTGATAAACCCCTCAGATGCGCATTCCTGACCTATCATCTAATCATCGGTTCACTTTGGGAACCCGAATTTCATAACCATTCAGCCCCTCATACGCATCTTGACAATACCTTCAATTTATCACCTGATGCACCCAAACTTGGTCCATACCCATTCATAATTTGTCGAAAAGTACCATAATTTTTCATGGGTCCCGAGTTTTGGGACCGATCAAGCAACGTTCAAGGCCTCGAACCAACTTGAAACATCAACAAAGCTCTTAAACCAGAAGTAAAACAAGTGGATCAAACCTCTCTCAAGAGTTTGTGAAAAGCTCGAAAGCACGTATCTACGTTTGCCCTCTCAGTGTGAAACGACTTTCCCTCTTGCTCCCGAAAAAGAATTCGGCGGTCGGATCTCCCGAGAATCTAGAGAGAGAGGCTGCCTCTCTTTCAAAACCTAAAAATGAAGCTGCATCTCTCTTTTCTTCTTCCACATTTAGCTTCTTTTAATAAGGTAGGGAGACGACACTAATATGATTTTGTCTTATTATCATTAAAACTCACGAGTCTATAATGCCATCTATGTCCCCAACTTGGATTTTCAACATTTGGCACTATCTCGGCGATCCACGTTTCCATCAGCGTCTCTGCTCGCGCCAGCGTGTTATGCGTGTG
Organism: Tetrastigma voinierianum; assembly: GCA_016808115.1. Taxonomy (NCBI): domain Eukaryota; kingdom Viridiplantae; phylum Streptophyta; class Magnoliopsida; order Vitales; family Vitaceae; genus Tetrastigma; species Tetrastigma voinierianum. Next base: position 778,701 of record JAEQBH010000699.1, on the reverse strand, counting down.
TACATGTTATAGGTGACTTTGTCGCTCGCGTTTAAATTTTACGGCCGTCTTTACGATGCGCCGGCGTGTAAATTCCTACTATCTCGGAATTCGACGAAATTCGACGTGGTAGCTAGGTTTCGCGAGATGATTCCAACGGTGAAATCTGTTTCGTCATCCGAGATCTAGAGAATAAATTTTGGATTTTTGACCTAAATTACGATTTTGCCCTTGGTGAGAAAATTGGAATTTTCTGGTCTCTAGCGCTAACTATCTATATACCCAGATATGCGGGAGGGCGACTCCTTTATATAAATATATACTATATCTAATCCCCGATTACCGACCGGGCAATATAGTTAATCATAATGTCCTTAACCTGCCATGCACCAATCAAAGTCACATTTAATAGGAAGCGAAATGCCATCTAGGGGTTTGCTAAAGCCAGAGACCAAGCTATTTCTTAAATCTTGAAATCCCGAAATTTTCTCTTGAGTATAACAAATTAAATTAAAAACAATGCTTTACTAATTACATTATATTGTCAAGGACTTTCTGATCTTGTAAATTAAACACTTTCCTTTTAACTTGATTTTGAGTACTCACCTTTTCTCGACTAATTTCTTTTAATTCTTGTCAAGCACGCTAGATTATCGTTGTATGCTCAGTGTACAAATCCATACAAATTACGAAAGAAAATGCCCGTAGTTCAGCGTTTTAGCATAAAACATACAAAGGCTTCCAAGCGACTATGCTCGAAACGAACTTGATTCTTACAAAACTTTACGTGCTAGTCATTCGATAGGACATCGATAATATGGTGAAATTGACCAAAATGCCCCTACACATGAAATGCCACAGCTAAAAACTATCCGTTTTAGCAACTTTTCAAAGTGACCTATCTTTGTCGGTGTATTAGACCACACACGTCATCATATGCAATTCCCACTTGGTGCTACAATTAATTTTTTGAAATTGTCGCGCAGGTACCAAATGCTATTGTGAACTATATGGTTAGATTAAGACTCGAGGACTTTCCATAGAGTCTAAAAACACCCAAAAAGATTTCTGAAAATTATGTCCGGACTGTCCGAATAAAATTTTGAAATTTCAACCCGAACTGTCCGAAAACATTCCCGAAATTCAGCTCGGATTGTCCGAACATAGTCCCGAAAATTCCTAAAAATTCCTAAACTCAGTCCAAAAATTTTGGAAAACGTGATCCCCAACCTCGAACTCTAAGGGTCGACGTCGTACATCTGCATAGCTCTTCTGCCGGCTCTGATCCGTGAGTAGACGTTGTCGTATCAAGCTCACCTTCTCTGAGGTGCCTCTAATCATATCAGGACCAATGATGGAACTCTCTCCCACCTCGGTCGAGTATAACGGTGACTGCATGGCCTCCCGGCCTGATACCTCATATGGTGCCATCGTATACTACGCACGATAAGCGTTGTTGTAGGCGAGAATTCCACCTGAGCAAGAATTCTCTTCAGTACCCTTATGATCCGGGACGCATGCTTTCGCGGCATGTCCTCCTTTAATATAGTCCTCTCGGCCCGACCATCGTCTCTGCCGGTGGAAAGTTGTACTCATGGTCAGCTGTGTGCCCATAGCCTTTTGGAAACTCTTCCAAAAGTGTGCTGTAAATCTCGGGTCCCTATCCGATACTATGGATATCGGTACTCCATGTAGTCGGACTATCTCTCGAATATACAACCGGCAGAATCTCTCCAAGGCGAAGGTCATCCGCACGGCTAGAAAATGTGCCGACTTCATGAGTCGGTCCATTATCACCCATACCGCGTCATGCCTCTGCTGCGTCCGTGGCAAGTGGGTCACAAAGTCCATCGTGACGTGCTCTACTTCCACTCGCCACACCTCGATGGATGAAGTAGCCGCAGCGTATCAGTGCTCAGCCTTAACCTGTGACCGTGAGACATCGTCGAATAAAGTCCTACATGTCTCTTCATGCCCTCCAGTAGATGCGCGATGCGAAGATCTGGCACATCTTAGTGCCGCTCAGGTGCAATCGGAAGCGATAGAGCTCCCGAGTCCCTCTCTCCGTCGATTCATTTGGGAACCACTGCCCGAGTCCTCTATACTGAAGACTACCATCCGTGTGGATGGTCCAGCCCTCGTCACTGTACGGCCCATGCCGGTCCACACGATGGACACTATATCTGCGATCACACCTTGCTGGGACTTAATCACTACCGCTCATGAGAGCGGTGTAGCCTTCAAGCTCTCAAACGTGCCACGAGTGCACACTCGCTATCTTTGTAGCCCAAGTGTCCCATAGTCTCGAGCATCGCCCTCCGAACTATCTAGCCAGCTCCTCAGTGACTTCGTGAGTGCATCAGCCCTTGACATTTGCCTTGGTGGTAATGCAAAGTGAAGTCTGTTAGGAACTCCATCCATCTGCGTTGCCTCTTATTGAGGTCCCGCTGCGTGAAGATATACTTCCTACTTTTGTGGTGCGAGTATACCTCGAACTCCTCGCCATCTAAGTAGTGGCGCCAAATCTGCAAGGCGAAGACTAAGGCTGCCCCGACTCCGTGTAGTGTGTGGGGTAGTGCGCTCGCGTTCTTCAGCGTAATGAGAACCGTAAGCTACTACCATCTCGGCGCATCAAACACATCTCGGTCCGACCTCGAGCATCCTGACCACACTATGTACGTCACCATCAGGGACTATCAAGATAGGAGCTGGGTCTCTGGCTCGAGAATGCCTCCTCGCATCGGTCATCGATCAAACTTGACCTCCTTAAGTCCAACCTCGTCATAGGTGCTGCTAATCGGGAGAAATCCTCGGTAAGATCTCTGTAATACCCGGTAATCCCAGAAACTACGTATCTCAGTGACTGGTCTTTTCAACTCATCACGGCCTCGACCTTCTGCGGGTCAGCGACATGCGATCTTGGCGCGTCACAAAATCTCGCCTCAGTAAGCGAAGCTTCGCACTGCCCAGATTTAGCAGCCTGGCTTGATGGTCTCACCGACAAGCAACAAGATCCTCAAGTGATACTCATGCTCCCACTTTGACTGGGAGTAGATCAAAATGTCATCCACGAAGACCACGACAAACTGATCTAGATAGGGTTGGAATACCCTATGCATGAGATCCATGAATGTTGCTGGCGCATTTGTCAATCCAAAGGGCATCACCGTCGCTCAAAGTGCCCATAGCAGCGTCTGGCAGCTGTCTTAGGGATATCCTCTACAACCTCAGTGATGGTAACCGGTGCAAGGTCTATCTTGGAGTAGACTGCTCCTCTGTGATCAAACAAATCGTCGATCCTTGGTAATGGGTACGTTCTTGATCGTAACCTCATTCAGTATGCGCCGAATGTCACCTTGATGAAGGGTCTTGTCCCATGCTAGCCGCCAAATAGGCCGAGATTTGTGGTGAAGTACTCGGTCTAATGAACCCCCTTGTCCCGAGTGGCTCTTGTAGGCGGACTCACGAGTTCTGCTGACTCATTTGGTGCCATCTATGCGGTCATAGAGATGGGTGAAATACCCGGGTGAAACTACGATCTTTGAAGTCTCTGACCCTATGTGGGAGGTGGTCGGAGTGGCTCATCTGAAAAAAAAAAAAAAATCACATACTCGCAAACTACTCGAGGTAGATCTAAGTCGGTCTCTCCTAGATCCTGGGAATGGGCTCTCTAGCCATCCGCTAAGCGTCACGACACACGGACTCATTACCCAGCATGCGGGGCAAAATATCACTCTTGTCCCTGCGAAATACCACACGAGTACCGTCTTGCGATGGCGGTGGCCCTCCTGCGCTCCTGATCGATGCGACCACTGTGGATTTGTCGTGATCCATCCCAGGGATGACATCGAGCTCGACGTGTCCATGATCCTCCCGGGTCACGAGTAGAGTCCCCGAGATCTCAGCTTCGCTGACCTCGACATATCATCCCATTCTCGCCACAATCCTAGGGAAGAACTCACATACAAAAGGCTCACTCTAAGGTCTCAGCCTCTAAGCTGGAGCCTTGACTAGCTAATCTGGTAGTGTCGGAGGTAATCTCTCCATAGCCTCTAACACTTCTCGATCTGCATGAACAATAGTGCGCCACCATCGGATCTCCTCCCCCTGAATGTCGGAGGATAATGCGCCCCCAAACCTCACGGAGATTACTAGGACCTCCCGACTACTGCTATACCAGCACGTGCGATAGCGGCAGCCCCGATAACACAGCCTCCAAAAAGGCTGTGGTCGAACCTTTGGTGGTGTCGACCCGATGCCGGGTGGGCGCCCTGCGTCGTCGCCCTCGACTAGCCATCTACATATGTCGAATGGAAACAAGATTCATTTAATTTTCATTTTCGGTCCTGACTAGCAATGCACATACCAATTACTAATAGACTTGACAACCATGGCGACAAAGTTCATTTTTCTAAGTGAAGCTAACTTCCAACCACTCAATTTATTTATTTCGATGGAATTCTAAGCTTTCCTATTCATTTCATTATCCAAATCCTAAGTGTAGTTCTAACAGCATTCACCCCTTTTCTATACGCATTACACCATGCATGTACTCACCTCCTGACAACGCAAACATAATTCCCATATTCATCATCTGAGTATGTATATATTGTCTTCACACGCAATTTGAAACACAAATCATATGATCAAAACATGCAACATTAATGAGCGTATCTCAGGGGTGTAAATACAGCCCGGACACTATTCATACACAGAAAACATTTTATGTACTATGTCCTTGCATTTATAGGCAATGCAAGACAATTTATTCAATATATCAATTCATATTTAACATCAAAAATTTTATTTTTGAAAATTTCACTTTTCCAAAATTTTGCCTCATTTTATTTTATTTTTCTAAAATTTTATTTATTTATTTATTTTTTCGAAAAATTTTTCGCATTCTGATTGACCATTGACATTTTACTATTCCGCGACTACTTGTTCACGTTTATTGTTCACGTTTACTGTTCACCTGCGTAGACGACCCCGAATGCCAGCTCGCTTTTAGTCCTGTCCCAGTTTATGTCTTGCGATACAATGCTGACCTTCAAGCTTTGCCTCGGTCCTGATACACTAATGTGTATTGCAATACAGGCTTCACTAACTGACCGGGCTCCTATGTCACAATACCTCTGATTGTATTGTGATACAAACCTCAACCACCCAGCCACAATACAATAGGCGTCTTATGATACAGATTTACCATTTGCCTCCTAGTGCAATACACTTAGATTTGCCTCTCTGAGACTAGGCCTGATACAAAATTGTTTTTTTCCTTTTGCAATACAACCCATACAACTACACACCTAGGGTTACAATACAATTTTTCTATCACAATACAATTGAGCGTGCTTAATCCCGATCCAGAGCACCCGATTTTTATTTTTATTTTCGTTTTTTCTTCATTTCTTCCATTCTTGGGAAGATACACTAAAAATATATATATACCTAATTATTATTTTTTTCCAGAATACCAAACAAACTTATAAAAATTTATTTTAATCAATTTTCTTCAATTTTACACACTGTAAAACCTTAGAAATTTTTTTTTTCTTCGCCTCATTTTTTTTTTTTCATTTAATTTTGGACATTTTGTCCAAAATCTCCTCAAAATCTCCTCAAAATCTCTTGATCCAACACTAAACCTAGTGTTCAACCTTAAAATTTATTAAAATTTTAGTTTATTATACATTAAACCAAATAAATTTATTCAAATTTATTATTTTTTCTCTCTTTGTTCAGTTTTTTTTTTTACCTTGTAAAAACTCCTAAAATTTCCAACACATCATGCTTTTTCCTATGTGTAATAACTAAGCACACAACAATCTAACCCACATAATTCATGTTATGCATATTTTTCACACAACAATTCATCGAATCACCTGAAAACACACGAACACATGCATGCGGTGTCCTAGTTTTGTCCCCATGATTTCCTAGGTGTCTGCTTGCTAATGACATCGAACCACACCTGGTGGTGATGTTCTTCACCTCGAGGCTATGGCCTAAGCCCAGATCCTCGACCCTAGGTACTCGTATACCTAGGCTGTCTCTGGTAATGACCTTGAATCCCGGGGTCAGTTGACTGCCGTCAACCACTTGAATACTCGTGAGCGTGGGTAAACCGACATTCACGAAAATCGGAACAGAGTCTCCCTTTGTACCCGGGAGCTCTACCAAATAAATAGTCCCCCTAACAGGTTCAATATGACATATATATATAATTAAAATGGCCACTTAGGCCCTGAGCCAATACTCATCGATTAAATCCCTGACTATACAATAGTTTCAAGAGTAATAAATTATCCTTATACATCATATATCGAACTTATAGAGTTCTAATGCATGTGTACGCCAACAAAACCAAAGCCACAACTGGCTTTCTTCTAAAACGGCCTCTAGGATGGCTTGAGTCTCCTCGAACGCTCCACTGGCCACCTGAAAATAATATCCTCAGCGAGGGTAAAAATTTATCGCCCGAGTAGTAGAATCACCACAAATGGGTTACTCTCCACCTAAGTGCACATATCTGATGCTCAGTGAAAACATATATTCAAGTAAATGCATGATCTACTTGAATATACACCTAATCAGCTTCATATCAAGTCCCGCGACTCTCACACTTACCTACGACACGTGTAAGAAACATTATTTTTCAAAACAAAGATATTTGTTTTTAATTGTGGACTACCCTCCGATATAAGTAGTGGACCGACTCCGATGATCTATTTAGTGGACAACCCTCCGATGCCTTATCCAATGGGCCGACTTCAGAGCGATTGATATTTTATATGGACCTCAGATAATTTTTATTATTAATTGACCTCAGAAACCACACTCTCGATGAACCACCTCATTATAACTCCTAACGTTCTAGGGTGCCCAGTGCATATAAGATGCATAGTACCAAATTCAATACAATTATCTTCTTACATGTAAATATATAATCATGCATATATTCACATAATTTAAATCACACAAACATGTCATGTAATTTCACAATCCATTACATAAAAAATTAACTCACGTGGGCTAATGATCAAGCACAAGCAATTCAACTTGAATTACTCGACCAAACACGTTTTCACACAAAAATTTATTTCCGTGTCACTATTCACGTGGTGATAAAACCCTCGGAGTTCTTGTTCTGACCTATCATCAATCATGGTTCACTTTGGGAACCCAGATTTCATGGCCATTCAGGCCTCATGCGCATCAACACATGACTTAATACAGTATCACCTGATACTCAAACGGTCCACCCATTCGCAATTTGTCAAAGTACCATAATTTTTCACCGCCCCGGTCCCAAGTTTTGGGACCGATCAAACGGCCGTTCAAGGCCTCAAACCAACCGAAACATCAACAAAGCTCTTAAATCAAGAGTAAAACAAGTAAGATGAAACCCCTACCTCACGGAGTTTGTCGAAACTCCAAGAAACCGGTACTTACGCATTGCCCTCTCCGCGTAGAACATCTTTCCCTCTTGCTCCGAGAAGTGAATGGTCGAATCTCCCGAGAATCCTAGAAGAAGAAGCGCCTCTTACTGCAAAACCTAAAATGAAGCTACTGCATCTCATCTTTTCTTCTTCCCACGTTTTGGCTTCTTTTAATAAAGGTAGGAGACGACACTATTACAGTTTTTGTCTTATTATCATTTAAAACAAATTCTATAATGCCATACATGTCCCCGACGGATTTCGACATTTGGCACTATCTCGACGTCCATTTCCATACCTCTCTACTCACGCAACATGTGTAACATGTGTTACATGTTATAGGTGACTTTTGTCCACCTCACACACATTTCGTTTTACGGCTTTTGGAAATGCTGATCTGCCGAAAATGTAAGTGGGCTATCTCGAATTCGGCCGAAATTAGCGTGGTAGCTAGATTTCGCGAGAAGATTCCAACGATGAAATCCGTTTCGTCATCTGAGATCTAGAGAATAAATTTTGGATTTTTGATCGAAATTACGATTTTGCCCTTATTGAGAAAATTGGAATTTTCTCGGGTCTTATAACGCTAACTATCTATATACCCCGAATGTACAGAGGGCGACTTGCTATATAAATATATACTATATCTAATCCCCAATTGCCGACCAGGCAATATTATAGTTAATCATAATGTCCATAACCTGCCATGCACAATCAAGAGATACATGTGATAGGAAACTAAAAAGGCTGTGCCATCTAGGGTTTTTGCTAAACTGATTATTGTTTCTTAAGTACTGAAATCGAAATTTTCTACTGAGTATAACAAGTGGGAGGTAAAAACAATGCTTTACTAATTACATTATAATTTCAAAGCACTTTACAATCTTGTAAATTAAACACTTTCCTTTTCAAAAACGATTTTGAGTACTCACCTTTTTCTCGACTAATTTCTTTCAATTCTTGTAAACACACTGAATTATAGTTGTGCTCAGTGCCTACACAATCCATACAAGTGCAATGCCCACAGTTCAGCGTTTTAACCATAAAACATACAAGGGCTTCAAGCGGCCTGCCCGAAGCGAACTTGATTCTTACAAAACTTCTGGTGTGAGTCACATTCGATAAGGAACATAAATAATTTGAGGTGAAATTGATCAAAATGCCCTACATAAATGCCCCATAAAAACTATCATTTGTAACTTTTTCAAAGTGACCCTATGCTATTTCGATGTATTAGACCACTGCGTCGGCTACAACAATGCAATTCCCACTTTTGTGCTACAATTAGAATTTTTCGAAATTATGTAGGTACGAAATGCTATTAGCCAGGCATATGGTTAGATTCTAGACTCAAGGGACTTTCCATAGAGTCTAAAAACACCCAAAAAGATTTCTGAAAATTATGTCCGGACTGTCCAAATAAAATTTTGAAATTTCAACCCGGAGCGATAGAAACATTCGAAATTTGCTTGGATTAATGGGAACACGAGTCAAGAAAATTCCTAAAATTCTCGCTTCAAGTCAAAAAATTTTGGGGTGAAGTTCTGACACTCCTGACCTCTGAAAAATTTCATACATAGCATTTGGGCTAAAATAGCTTAAGTAGAAAATTTCCTCTTGGAGTTTATTGATGCTAAGCTTTTGGTACCTACACGTAGCTCTCGATCGCGTGGCCAACTTTACTTATTACTGCTCCCGAAATAAAATCTACGAGTCTAGATTTAAAGTAGATCGAGAAAAAGCGAAAGAAGAAAAAAAATATTTCCTCTCCTCACGCTCTTCTCATCCAGTTTGGACATCCTTTTAATTTTATCATTTTTTTAATATTACTTGTATTATTATTTGGATAAATGATTTATATTGCCTCATTAGTCCGTTTCTTCTCCGAAACAATTTATTTATTTTCAGTTTACTTTATTGTAAATATGAACTTAGTTAATGCATTCACGACTTAGGGATTTTGTAAAAATCACCGTCCCTAAAGATCCTTGACGACTTATCACCAAGAGAAAATCGTAAAATGTGTATTTGTCTCAAAATTCGATGAAATTTTCTCGGTCACTAGATTTGCGAGGCAGATTAATGGCGCGATGCGTTTCGTCATCCGAGATCTAGAGAATTTTCTAGGCTTCCCTGAACCATTCTGGCAATTTATTATCATTTTACCATTTTTGAAATTTTCTATTTTTTTTCCATAATTTGTATTTTTACCCCTCCACTTTTCTTAATTGCAAAAGTGACACAATTCTTTGAAAACTTTACAATTTCACCCTTAAAAACAACTTTCAAAAATTCTATTATGGCACTAAAATAATTAAGGAAGCCCTTAGTGCACCTCGTGGCCTTAGGATTACGTGTCGTACCACCTATCGAAAGGCGTTACGCCGGTGGTCGCGAATGAAGGCGTGGAGCCTCTCGGTGGTCGCGGTCGTAAGACTGTTTTGAAGAAACCTCTCGGTGAGGTCACGACCTAGGTCACGAACGTGAAGATATCTTGCTGCGACTATGGACTCCATGTCTCGGTGAGGTCGCGATTGTAACTACTCACGGTCGTGATCGTGTGACCCTCCAACCTAGTTTTCTTTCCATTTTAGGAGCGTTTTAGGCCCATTTTCTAGGCCTATTAAAGGTGTTTTTCACACATCATTAGGTTTCGAAATCTTGGAGAGGGAGGCTCTCTTCTAGGGTTTTCCCTCCTCAAGCTTTGCTCCATTTCTAGGTTTAGATTTTCTTTAGGTTTCTTAGTTTTAGGTTTATTTTGTGAAAGTTTTGGATTATAACTGAATATTGTTGAAGATTACAACTCTATAGAGTGGAGAATTTCAATTTGGAGCTCGAGATTGAAGACATTTGTAGACTTAACCCTGTTTTGTATTTCTATATCCTTTCTCTCTTCATTTTCTGCAATTTTATGTATGATATCAGCATGAATCTATGGATTGTGTTTGCTGAAATGTTAGGCTAAGTATCTATAGGGTTGATTATCATAAGTGATGTTAATTTTGACTAATCATTGATTGATTTGTTGTTATATGCTTGATTTGTTATATTTAGTGTTAGATCTATGGATGATTATGGTTTTAATTTATTAAACCTTGCTAAGAATTGGATCTTCGATCCTTTTTACAAGGGTATTCCTAGTGACGTGGGAACTAAGCCCTTAAATCTGGCTCTCATTCTCTTAAGGTGAGATTTAATCACTTGGAATGCTAAATAACCTGGTTAAAGAGACCTAGGAAATTAGAAAAGTCTAGTACTATGTGGATTTCATTAGGAGGGGACATTAAGTACAATAAGCAAGGATTGCAAGGACGTAACAGTGACCAATTCGAGCTTAGTCCGGGATGCTCTATTACAAGAACGTAACAGTGCCTAATAGAGTGCCTTAGGAAAAATGCCATTGAAAAGTATCGTATTAGCAACCTAGAAGGACGTAACTATGAATAGGAAGCTAATACAAGAAAACACAAGGGGAACACGAGAGTGGGATCCTTATACCAATTCCTAGGACCAATTTAGGTTATAAATCAGCCAATCAAAACTTCATGAAGATGAATCGGTAAACATCGCGGATGATAATCAACCCTAGTTCCTTTGTAAGTCGTTTTCTCCCAGTTTTAGTCAATTGAATCCAGTTTTCACAAATCATTCCTGTTTTTAGTTTTAGTTTTGTTTTATTATTTTTATAACCTTTTCTCAAACAATTTTGATACTCAAATAGTGAACTAAGCGAGTAGTCGGGGTACTCAATCCACTATAAAACCTACAGTCCTCGTGGGAACGATCTCAATTCATAATTGAAAACCTTGTATTACTTGTGCGACTCATGCACTTGCGGTTAGCAAACAAGTTTTTGGCACCGTTTTCGGGGACTTAACCAAAGTCTTTGGTAGCTACGCCAATTACTTAACAAGTTTTTGGCACCATTTCCGGGGACTTAACAAAAGTCTTTGGTAGCTATGCCAATTACTTAACAAGTTTTTGGAGCCGTTGTCAGGGATTCTACGGTTTTTGGTGTTTGGATTGATACTCTAGCAAAAGTGAAGTTTGCTAATTTGAGAACTAACAATTTTTTTTTTTATTTGTGAATATTTTTCTTTTTTTTTTTTTTTTGTAGTCAGTTTATTCGTTTTTGTTTTCTGATTTTAGGTACTCAGATAGTCAACCATGTGGAATTTTTATCAATCAGAGTTCCCGTACGCTCAACAAATCGCCCTCGAACACCAACTCACCCATCAACTTCAAAGGGAGCCAACACTACGAGAAATAGCATTTATGCAACCACTCTCTATTAGTGCCACTTTGTAGACCTACTCACTCATCAACTTCAAAGGGAGCCAACACTAGGAGAAATAACATTTATACAATCACAATACACTATTAGTGCCCAAGCCTACTAAGATGTCAACAATAGAGAATGTTTCTTTAGACCCAACAACAATGTTCTAAATGTTCACCATCCGAGTCTAAGGCATCACGAGAACCAATCCTTTGGGCATCAAGGCTATACACATTATATACCCCATGAAAATGAGCTTGAAAGTGAGAAAGAACTGGAAGAGAAGAACACTGAAATTGAGAAGATAATTCCATAAAATACTATTTGGGGAGATGTGCATGAGGAGTTATTATGCAAAATAGTGCCCCCTCTAATTGATGAGCATATGTGTGATTTCACTCAAAATGACACTGTGGATGACACACCCCCACCCCCTTCCAGCGGCGGGTGTGCCGGCCACTCCACAGAAATCCCCAGCCGTTACCTCTAACGACTAGAAACTCCTATGAAGCGAGGCCGTATTGCTTGCTAAAACCTCCACATAAAAAATTTTCTTTATTTTTCTAACTTAGGATTTGGTAAAATCTTAGCGTGGAAAAACCTCGACATGGCGGTGCATATAGGACAATTCAAATCTTAATATATACTAATTTACACTTTATCCAAATATGTAACCAGCATCCCAACACATTTCACAATACTAAACTATGTACATACATCTGTTCCATTTTTTTTTTTTTTTACATATTCAAGTCTTTTTCTGCACTAATATTCTTAATTACAACACTTGTACAATGTCGGGACAAATCCCTGTGCTCCAGCGTCTTGCATACTGTGGAAATAGTTTTAAATGAAAATAATGAGCTAAAGCAGGCTCGGTGAGTGTCTTTTATAAAAATGTTTTGCTTTTCCGGAAAACATCTCAAAACTATAAAACTCTCTTTTACAAATATTTTCCAGAAACTTTGCTGGCTTGATTCTAAAACTTTCTGTACTTGCTTGCTTTTAAAAGTTTATAAAACTTTTAATACTTGCTTGCTTGCTTTGCTTTACTTTTCTTTAAAAGCTTATAAAACTCTTATTGCTTGCTTGCTTAGAAGTTTATAAAACTTCTCAAAATTTCTCTTGCTTGCTTGAAAAGTTTCTTAAAACCTTTCACAAACCTTTTGCTTTAAAAGTTTCTCAAAACTTTTTCATAAAAATGGGAGCCTGGGCTCAATAGCATGCTTTGAAAATAAAGCAGAACTGGGCTCAGCGGGTTTTGCTTTAAAATCACGGGAGCTTGGCTCGGCCGATGGATTTTGAAATCTAAGCGGAGACTGGGCTCGACCGTTTGCTTTAAACTCTCACGGAAGCACGGGCGACCGTGAACCAATGGTTGATTTTTCAAAACTATATATCATACTTATAAAACATCAACCATTGAAGGCCTATACTTGCTTGATGTACCCTAGTGAAGACGGGAGCCTGTGCATCGACCGTGCCGGTGGAAGGACCTGTGTCCGCATAACCTTTTTCCGGTAAATATGATGGAATTGGCCTCGTGTCGCCATCACCATAATTTAATGAGGCTCTTGCTCGATCACGTGCCACCAAAATCTAGCTAACCGCATAGAGCTGTTTTCACAAATATTCTTTTACGCTTGCTTGCTCTTTGAAAAATGGTTTACAATTTAACCATTTGCTTACTTCTTCTAGCAAATGGTTTACAATTAAAGCCATTTTATTTGCTAACTTACTTGAAAAAATGGTTTAGAATCAAACCATGAAATACCAGTCTCAAAACAAGTTTATAAATAAATAATACACTAGTAATTTGGAAAAATGGGGTTTAAAAACCACTCACCTCTTTAGCACTTCAAACTTAATTTGATTCACATACCCGCACTTTGCTTTTTAACCTCTTCCCTCAGGCGGAATAAAGCCAAATAATTAAATTTAACCCTCGTAAATTTACCATAAACTTAACCATCACTCCTAGACTTAATGCACTTTCAGCGAATATCGCCCAGGCGCCAGTGCCGTATTCACGTTTCGTCGAGTTCTAATCTTATTTGAACCTCTCTTAATCATCAGTGTACGAATTCGGGCTTAATTATACAAAAACACAGCATTCTGGGCATTTTGGGCTCACATGTACCGGTACACACAGTTTTGTGCGATTACATATTTCATTCTATTAGCATGTACCGGTACATGTTGGCCTGCAGTGGGGTGTCTGGGGTACACCCACTGTACATCTTCACCCGGTACACCCTCGAAATTTTGCCCAGTTGTTATTTTTGCCACTTTTGCTACCAATCAACTTCGCCTAACTTCTATAATTCATAACATCTCAGAATCATCATGGACATCATCCAAAACAACTCCAAAAATAACTTGTAGTGAGGTTTGGGACAGTTTGACCCAAACCACTAAGGTGAAAATCCTAAAAATCCAACCTAAGGTCCACCAATTCTTCTAAACACCATAAGAATATGATGATTCCATGTTTATTTTCTACCAATTGGGGTTTTACCCACATAACCTCAACAAAAGTCTAGAGTTTGGGTGATCTCTTCCAAAACCCTAGACAAAAGACAGCCAATCTCCATACCAAGTCAGGAATCAAAATACACTTGATTCTAAGACAAACATACATGATCTTGTCCTTCCCTCCTCCTTCTTCTTCCTTCTCTTCCCCTTCCTTGCTCTTCTTCTTCTTAGAACCGTGAAGCCCTAGAAAAATAATAAGACCAAAAATAAAATGTTTGTCTCATGGCCTATTTATAGTCCCATACTTACCTTAATTGCAACTAAGTCCTCATCTTTTTAATATTGCAACTTAACTTGTTTTATTTCTATTATGGCCCATCTCTACTTGTTTTATGATTTCCATATCCTTTTGCTTTTAAACCAAACAGTGTGCCCATGTTCTCATGGATTTGAGTTCCATAATTTATGATTTCCTAATTTAGTCTCCAAAATACTACAATGTGACACTTGGTACTCTTATACACTCCTACAGTATCATGTACTGTACATTCTCCCGGGACGGGGTGTTACAGTGGAGATAAGTCTAACTAGTGTGTTCTATAAAGGGGAGTTGGATGTTGAGAAAATGATTGATAGTAAAAAGGTGGATGAAATCACTTGGGTGATAGAAGAGGTTGAAAAAGCAATGCTTGAGGTCAAAATGCTTAAATCATTTGAAGCAATAGCTCTCAAACAGCTACATGAGTGCTATTACTCATTCCTAGGGAAGGATGGAAGAACAAAGCATCATTCAACTGGAAAGGATGAAGGGTAAAGCGAAGATCTCGGACTTCTCCAATGATTCTAGTTAGACTCTAAAAATCAAGCACCTCTTGGGAGGCAACTTAAGCAAAGAAAAATAAGGATTTGCTATATTCATTCAGTACTTTAATTGTTTGTTTTAGTTATTTTTAGCATGTGTTGCATGTTGATCTTATTTTTAAGTGTTTATTTGATTTTTTTTTCTTTTTAGGGTATTAAAGCTTATTTTTAGTGAGGAAGTTTCATCAAGACCCACCACACCCGAGCCCAACAATCACTCTTGATCATCTAGGGGAGTCCTCTGTTCTTACTTTCATATTTCATACATTAAGGACAATGCATATTTTAAGTTTGAGGGTATTGGGGGGATTTCTCTTTGTTTTTAAATTTTTCCAACAGCTTCAATTATCCTATATTTAGTGTTTTCCTTTAGTTGCTTATATTTTTTGGTTACTTTTATATGTTTTCAGTTTTTAGGATAATTATTTTCATTTTGAGGTTGTTTTTGTTTTGGTTGAGCTTGTTTTGGGAATAATTGTGATCCCTTTGATGAATATTGATTAAGCTTTCTTTCACATGAAGAAAATGCAAGATAATTGAACTTAAAGCATAATGATGGTTTGACCCAACAGTTGACTGTTGAAGCTAAAGTTCTTATCAATTTGAGCACAAGTCATTTGATAGCTGTAATCTTTTCTTGTTAAGAGAAGAATTAGGTGAATATCATTCTAATTGATCTCTAAAGACTCTAGAACTTGTTCAATTATCGCTCAAGGTGAAATCCTAGGCATCACAACAATTAGGAACTAATTTAGGCCATCCTTGGACCAGTTGAGCCTTTCTAGCTAACCTTTTTATGCATATATCCATAGTCACCAAATTTGAGCCATATTAGCCATTTTCTTTCGATAGTGTTTCAAAAATATTCCTTGTCCTTTGGTTGGAATATCTTTTAATCAAAGCACTTGTTTACCCTAACATGTTGATTTCAATGCCAATATCTTGTGAATACATGTAATGTGAATTGGGAAGTTGGTTGAAGTGAGTGTGCTTTTAAGGGAAATCAAAGGAGGCTTGGGGTAGAAAAAGGAAGAAAAAGATAGAAAAAGAAAGAATAAAGCAAGGGGAGGAGGTGCCTAATTCCTGCAGCCTTCCACTCGGAGCAAGTTCCAGGGTGTTCCCACGCCTAGTACCCTAAGGCCAACTTAGGTCTGTGAGCTACTAACCTAAAACTCGCCAAAGCGGGTAGAAAAGTCAAAGCGCTGAACATTGCACCACTCCATGCTTGTAATCCAAAACACAAAGCCCGCCAAGTGTAAGACAGGAAATCATGCAAGCCTGTGAGCTTATGTGGATGGAAAAGATGCAATAAAGCTAAGTCTGGGGGAAGCTTAAGAAGTCTAACCGAAAAAGAAGGCAATATGCTGAACTGATGAACACATATACAGAGAAAAAAAAATGTGTATGTTTGCAAACTTATACATAATGACTCATTAATACTCCTTGTGTGTTTCATACACCTGGGCCATATATAAAGACTCCATTGTTCCTAAGAGTCAGGTATAAATTCTACACATCGAGAGTGAGCAGCCCAAATGTTTGCGATTCTACATACTCACCATGTGAGTGAGAGATCCCATTCCACACAAACTGACCTAATTCCATCCAAATTGCATTTGGCTAGAGGGAGGGGGGACTTCACACACACACTTGAGAACTTTGGTTTAGATTGGTTAACTTAGGGTTGTTCTATTATTTTTGAAAAACACGATCTCGAAGTTTTCTTTGTGTTGTATGAAGGTTAGAACCTTGAGGCAAATTGTCATATATTATCCCAATTTGATGCTCAAAATTGTAGTTAGTTTTGAATAAGGAAAGTATTTTATTGGTTTGCTTGAGGACAAGTAAAATACTAAGTTTAGGGGTATTTGTTAGGTGTGCTTTTATGTAATAATAAAATATAGCATAATTCATGATTTTGATGCTAATCTGGGTTAATCTCATTTTAGTTATTTTCATGTCTAACTGCCTATAGTTGTGTATTTTGCATAAACAAAGAAAAGAAGACGGCGCAAGCACCCCGCCAAGAAACAAAGAAGTTGTACTTAAAAATAAATCTACCGCGAATCTGCAAGATCAAGGTCGCGAATTTCAAACAACTAAGGTCGCAATCGTGGCTGACTTGTCTCGAGCTAACCTCTCTGAGGTCAACAATTATGAGCTCTTCCAGAGACTATGGAACCTCCTCCCAACAGGTCACTACTCCGGCCGACACCGTAAGACTGCTTTGCAGTGAAGAACCCTCCCATGAGGTTGCAAACCAAAGCTGAACCGTGAAGATATCCCGCTGCAATCAGGCACTCCATGCGCGGTGAGGTCGCGATCAGAATCCATCACGACCACGATCAGCAACGGAGAGCGATTTGTGTTTTATTAAGAATATGTAGAAAAATATCAAAAGTATAATCATTCCTGAGTAAGTATATACTGGTTGGAAGTAATAAAAGCGACTCGCAAGATATATCGATCCACAGGAAATCGAGATGCTAAGTACCAAAATTCGGACATTTAATATTCAAACGATCAAAGTGTGGTGAGTCGTCGTAATTTAAACTCAACTATTGGAATCTAAATCTAACTAATGGAATGTGCAACTAAGGGATACCAAGAGATGATAAATTCCTAGTGTATTTAGTGTTATTGGACAATCCTATTATATTGAGGCCAAAATTCCATTCTATTGTCTCTTGAGAAAGCTCTCCAAGGCGATTCTTGCCTAATTTATTTATGTTTCAAGTACCTGTAATATTTAATCTACCAACTAATACAAGGTTTCTTATTTCAACTCAACCCAACATTAGAGATGCTTAAGATCCAAGAATCTCACATGCCTCCAACACAAATAATTTTACACTACCAGCTAACTAGGTTAATTCATCTATGTCACCCCTCTACTCCCTTCCTCGCATCTCATAAGGAACCATCACTACGTTAGATTAGCTATGAAATCAACATGAAATAACACCTAAGCATGAATTAATAGATAGACAATCACAAATGCATAATAGAAATAAGAAAATCAACAAATTAGAGATATATGATTCATAAACCAAAATACACCCAAAACCCTAGATTACGAAATGTTCATCATCATATGAGAGATACAACCATAGAAGGCGTGAGGGAAAGTATACAAAAAGAGGGGAAGAAATAAACTATAACCTGGATGATGAAAGCCCAAAATCTCATCTCTCAATCTTCCTTAATCTTCTCTCAAATTGCTCCTCCTCTTCAAAAGATTCTAGTTCCTCTTAGGGTGGAAACAATCTCTAGAAACCCACAAATTTGTTCTATCTTGTTTCAGCTTTGAGTCCCTTAAACCTCCACTTCATCTGCTCAATCTCAATGTTTGAAAACAGACTGAAAAAGTCAACTAATTTTTCCTTAAAACTGTGAAAACAATCAAAAGCTATGTTTTCACACTTTGCATGCACAAGTCATACACGCCCAACTCCCAACCCATAATGCCAGCAGCTCCTGCACACTCTCCAAAAAAAAAATGAAAACACTGGTTGATCCTCATGTAGAACTAGATAGTGGTGAGCCAGTACTTTATGAAAGATGATACGCACCTAATCTTAAAAATTTTTAACTCATTACCAGCCCTCTTATCTTTTCTTCAACTTACAAGAGTCATAATTTGATCATTTGAAGTCCAAATTGAGTGAATAAGGTCTCTTTGGAAAGCTTGGGAAATAAAATATCCATAAATATAAAGATTGTAGCCATTTGGGATCATATTTCATCTGAACACATTAAAACACAGTCGCTGCTGCTGTATGTGTAATATGCTGATTTTTCCTTCATTTTTCGCTCATTTTCGCGCAATTCCACCAAATGGTTGTCCTAATCATAAATATGAATATTTAAAGCATTAGGAAACTTATTTAGCATAAAAAAATGCTAAAAACTAAGTAGGGCCAAAATGAGTATTTTATATACGCATCAATGATGTTCTAGCCCAGTTTTCTTTCCATTTTAGGCTCGTTTTGGCCCATTTTTCTAGGCCTATTTAAAGGTGTTTTTCACAGATAATTATGGTTCAAAATCTTGGAGAGAAAGGATCTCTTCTAGGGTTTTCCCTCCTCAAGCTTTGTTCCATTTCTAGGTTTAGATTTTCTTAAGATTTCTTAGTTTTAGATTTATTTTGTGAAAGTTTTGGATTGTAACTGAATATTGTTGAAGATTACAACTCTATAGAGTGGAGAATTTTAGTTTGGAGCTCGAGATTGAAGACATTTTCAGACTTAACCCTGTTTTGTATTTCTATCTCGTCTCTCTCTTCATTTTCTGCAGTTTATGTATGATATCAGCATGAATTTGTGGATTGTGTTTGTTGAAATGTTAGGCTAAGTATCTATAGGGTTGATTATCAGTTGTGATGTTGATTTTTGTCTAACCTTTGATTGATTGATTGGTATATGCTTGATTTGTTGTATTTAGTGTTAGATCTATGGATAATTATGGTTTTAATTGATTAAACCTTTATGAGAATTGTGGATTGTGTTTGCTGAAATGTTAGGCTAAGTATTTATAGGGTTGATTATCAAATGTGATGTTGATTTTTGTCTAATCTTTGATTGGTTGGTTGGTTGGTATATGCTTGCTTTGTTGTATTTAGTGTTAGATCTATGGATAATTATGGTTTTAATTGACTAAACCTTGCTAAGAATTGGATCTTCGATCCTTTTTACAAGGGTATTCCTAGTGACGCAGGAACTAAGCCCTTAAATCTTGCTCGAATTATCTTAAGGTGAGATTTAATCACTTGGAATGCTAGATAACCTGGTTAAAGAGACCTAGGAAATTGGAAAAGTCTAGTACTATGTGGATTTCACTAGGAAGGGACATTAAGTATAATAAGCAAGGATTGCAAGAACGTAATAGTGACCAATCCAAGCTTAGTCCGGGCTGCTTATTGAAAGAAACGTAACGATTACTTGATATCAGGCCTTAGGAAGGAATGTCAGGTTGAAAGTATCGTATTAGCAACCTAGAAGGACGTAACTGTGAATAGGAAGCTAATACAAGAAAACACAAGGGGGAACACGAGAGTGGGATCCTTGTACCAATTCCTGGGACCAATTAGGTTATAAATCAACCAATCCAGACTTCATGAAGATGAATCAATAACATCGCGGATGATAATCAAACCTAATTCCTCTATAAGTCATTTTCTCCCAGTTTTCATAAATCATTCATGTTTTTAGTTTTAGTTTTGTTTTATTATTTTTATAACCTTTTCTCAAACAATTTGATACTCAAATAGTGAACTAAGTAGTTGGGGTACTCAATCCTTCATAAAACCTATAGCCCTTGTGGGAACGATCTCAGTTCATACTTGAAAACCTTGTATTACTTGTGCGACCCATGCACTTGCGGTTAGCAAACAAGTTTTTGACGCCATTTCCGAGGACTTAACAAAAGTCTTTGGTAGCTACGCCAATTACTTAACAAATTTTTGGCGCTATTGCCGGGGACTAACAAGTCTTCGGTGATGTTGCCAATGACTTAACAAAAAACCCTTCTTGAAACCTCAATAACATCGCACACCCATAACCCACATTACATCAATATAAGATGAAGAAAATAATGAACATCATCTTTCACACAAGGTGGAAGGCTTTTAACGATAATACCTCAATCGAGTATCTGCACTTCTCACTCTTCAACACGTCCAGAAATTGCTTATTCTTCTTCAAGCTCTGCTCCTAAAATTTGTGATGAAAACTTCCAAACCCTTGAATTTATAGCATTTTGATTAAGTCTTGGAAATCTTGATAGAGTTGGATCATTATCCTATAATATGACTCCAACTCTACCTTCTATTTTTTGTACTTACCTTTAAGCTATCCCTAAGGAAACTTGTTGCTCAAGTATCCTCTTCAGAATAGAAACCTGATTTGTTTCTAATTATGATTTGATAACTTAGAAGTCCAAATCTTCTTTGATATGATCTTTATTCTCTTGCCAGATTGATCTTAGGCCCATCGGTACCTTGCTCCATGAGAACCTTGGCCTCAAAGCTTGCAGAATGCTTTGCATCCCATGTCAGCTCAACCCCTAGTTCGGACTCCTTGAGTCTTGCACGTCCCTACATTGTGGGATAGCTTTAGTCCGAACTACTTTCTAGGTCACCCAGGAACTTGACATCTATTTCATAAAATTTGATCTTCAATGTAGTCATCTTCCTATAGAATACTAAGGACGAAGATATAGACAATTCAAACCCAACATAATCAATTTAGAGTATAGTGTTCATCCAAGCAATTTAAAATCTCCAAATTCTCTTGTCAATCAACCAAATCATATCAAATTACCTTTCATTTCATGTTTGATTGCCTAATTCAGTGTATATCTTTCCTTTAGATCCTCATTCTTCTAAGATAAATGGAAATTAGCCAGTCATGCCTGTGGTTTTGGCTTTATAAAGTATGTTTGGCAAATAAAAATGAAAAAATAAAAAAATAGAGAGAAACAAAATGTTAGCTAGGTTTGTCACATGGAAACACCATATTAAATGTTTAAAATCTAAAAAATATAGTTAAAAATATATATATAAATCCCGGTTTTAGCACCATAGGAATCGAAATCTAAAATTTCGGAATTTCGCAATAATGCATGAAAAGTGTAGCATGACTGCAAAAACTCTTTAGGTCCTACCACTGGATCATGCATTCACAATAACATGAGAAAATTCTGAATGTTATTACGAAAAATCTATGCCTTATGTTAAAGTGATTTCTTTTAAATTTTTTTTTATGGATTTGGCTTGTATAACCCTCCTAACACATTAGACAACTTTTCAAACTCAAAAACAACCGCTGAAGTATATATTTTCATCACAACTCCATTTCAAAAAATCTTTGTCAAAATTTAACACATTACTATGAAATGACAAACTTCCATGTTTCAAACTTGTTTAAGCCATTCATTTTTTGTACAAAAATACTCCAAATATGTTTAATCGTTAGTTCTTGTTTGTAAGGATTACAAGTTACTGAATCAGCGTCTTTAATAATAATTACAACTAGAAGGACTAAATCCATACCAAACACCCTTCAAATATGCACCTTTTGAATAGCAATGAACTATAAAACCTTTGTTGGCTCTAAGCATACTCTCAAAGCCCATGAGCATAGACAAATTAAGTTAGAAATCTCTAATAAATTTTTTTTTTCAGAAACTAAGTTTATTTAAATAACTTTGAAATTAGTAAAGTCAATAAAATTAATATTTTACTTTAGGATTTAGTAAAAAAAAAAAATCATTTTAGCTTAATATAAATAGTACTTAAGAATGACATGGCGAGTACCACAAAAACAACCCTGATTCTTTCACTGAGTTTTTTTTTGTTTCCCTTACATTATTTAAAAAATAATAATTACTTTTTGGAAAATAATGATTAGAGTTTTCTTTTCTTTATCGGTATACACGGTAATCACATTCATAAGACATACAGGTAGTTCCTCTTAAACAATTAAATTAAGTAGTGAAATGTTATTATGTTCATGTAAGTATGTTTCAATGAAAAACATTGTGTCATAAGCCACACTTTATAGCAAGTGATTTCATTTTCTGATTATGCTTACAAATACCCATTATATTCACTTCACTTCATATTTTAAGCTTTTGAACTATTACTCCTCTTGGAATTTGGTTATGGGTTGGGTGCCCAAATGGACTTACTCGACCGGACCCAAAGATTAGGAGAATATAAAATAATCTATGTTTTTTTAGTTTTAAAGAATTGTTGTTAAGATCCATTAAAGAGACAATTTTTCACATATAAAACTCTCTGTTTTCTCTTATCTCTGCAAGTCTATCTTCATCCATGAATCTTGTTACTTTATGAAACCATGTTGGTTCAAGGCACTTGTGCTATGGAAATCGAATAGTTCTCGTTGTGGTTCCATTCATGACTTTAGACGAGAAAGTGCAACTGGTAAAACAATGAAGTAAAGATCTTGGGTCGCCAACATCAAAGCGGTAACCAGACAAGTTATTTTTCTACAAGTCCAAATATTGCATCAAAAAAAAAAAAACAAACTATAAGTTCAAATACTTCTCATTTTCTAGTAGATTTGAAACAATTTGGATCACTTCTTTTTTGTCCATTTTGGTCAATCGTGTCTTTGTTGGAATTTATTAATTTATAGTATGGTTTTAGATACTCTAATTCCTTGATATGTCAATGGATGTTTTGAAAGAAAAAAATATTGCCAATAATAAGAATATTTCAATCATATTTTCTTTCTCATACATAAATTACTTATATTTGAATCTCATTACTTTAAGTTTCATGTATCTCTTATGACATAATTGTGTACTTTGTGTCATGAGAAAACTGTATAATTTGTTCCTCCTTAAAAGATATTTGATTATTAACTTGGGGTTGATCATTCCATTTTAATGAAGAGCTAACTTTTTCACATCCATCTTTCCTTTATTTTTCTTTTTTGGTGCATCGTACCTTTTGAGTTGACAGGCCAACTATACTTCATAGCTGCTTTATATTCATTTTTAATGATTCTATTTCTAAGTTATCTCTTGTACACCTTTTAAAAAAATAAAATAATAATAATAATAAAGTTATCTCTTGTACATTGACAAAGATTCATGCATATTCAAGTGTTTGCAACTAATCCGTAGGACTTTGTAACTTCCTTTGAATAAGTAGCGAAGGTTTTCAATAATTGATTCATAACTTTCTACATTAATAATCTTTAGAAATGGATTTGCTAAGGATCAAGATGAGACGAAGTCAAAAGCATTTCAAGTAATTTTACTAATTTGAATTTTCTTTCTAGATCAACTTAATATTTGAAAATTTCAAACTATTAATATCTTTATAAATATGGTAAATTAAATTTTAAAAATTAAATTTATTTTTAATTTTCTTTTTCTTCTTTTGTTAATTTCTTTTTTTTCTCTATTTCCTTGCCTCCATTTTTCTTAATTACAAACATAAGAGATATTATAATGAAAAAAAGGGTGAAAACAAATTAAATTGGGGGATCCCAAAGATATTAAAAAAGAAAGAAATAAATAAATACATACACCTGCAAGGCGACCCCACCATGGAACTAGTTTGCAACAACTTGGTTTTCCTGTCTCTCCCACTTGGATCCACAGCGACATTTGGGCCTACAAAACACAACTTGTTCGTTCAAGGATAAGAATCATTGCAAGCAAATGGATATAAAATTCATAAGGGCAAATGATATTTGTACGTCCATCTTCATCCCAAAATGGTCGGATTGTCCCCAGTCACTTTCTGCCATGTAAACAACTTGTGCTAATATTAGGAGAAATTGATAATAATAATCTTTAGTTTGGCATGTCTTTTTTAATGAGTCTCATTTATTGATTAACTCAGAATAATTTCAGGTTTAGGGGGTCTCATGTCCTATTAGTCACGTGAAAGTGATTGAACGCGAGGTTGAAAATGTCGCAATGTTATTATATAGTGAGTACCATGTTTTTATTTTTTTAAAAAAATCAGATTTGATCCCAGCTCTGTCTCTTTATTAATCTCTGTCGTAGCCATTTATCTGGTGGTCGCGAAAATTTGATATTTTTTAAAAAATTCAGTTTTATCCCACCCTCTCTCATTTCCCTCTCCACCTCCACCTTCAACCCGGCCACCTCTCCCCTTTATCCCCTTCTCTCCTATCTCTCTCCTCCTCCGTCTCCACCATCGAAGTTTCTATTGGTGTTCTTGTTGCATAACTCAGAATCTCTCTTTCTGCCAAGGTGAATTGGGGCATTGTAGAATATCTTGCCCACTTCTCTGCAATCAGACACATTTTTCATCCTGTCTTCTTCATGATCGTCCTAACCTCAGCTACTTCTTCTTCAGCTATTTCTGTTGGAGAATAAAGGAGCTCAAACTCAACTTAAATTCCTATCCAAAAAGAAATAATAATGCAGAGAATAATAATTATAACAAATAAGTTAATAAATAAGGATAAATAACTAATTAGAAACGATAAGGATTAGAAGTAGCCTAATCGAGGCACGCAGTCAATGCTCTCATAAGAGAAAATACACCCTCTTCTGCGCAGAGTTGATCAGTGTTCTTCTCCCAAGATACAACGATCATCTAGATTTAAATTATTGTAGACAATTTAATTCCACAAACCAAATCTCACTCTTTTGCTCAAAAACTCAAAACACACGAATATTCACAATATAATTAAGAGAAATGTATCTATTAAACTCTCAGAGTTATATATATAATATAACTCTTTAATTTATTTAATAATATAAATATAAAGATAAAATTAAAGTGGAGAATGTGGGTGGTTATGTTATACCAGAACTATATATTCCCCTAGAATAGCTTTCAACTCACAACGTTCAAAAAATAATAAATAATATTAATAATAACAGTAAACATCAATAAATAAATAAATTAAAATATCATAAATATAATAATTAAAATTTAATTTAAATATAACAATTTAATTCATATTTCTTTTTACTACCCACACAGCAAGACTAATAAGTTCGGATCTATTCGGTTTTGCGCCTTTTTGGTCATGCACACGTATCTTATTTCATAGATGTTTTTGGGGATTAGCCCTACTTCCCTCAATAGCGACCACACCACTACATCTACATAGGTGAGTCTTCTAAGGATGCTTTGTGATCAACATCTTGTAGAAATCGTACCTGAGCATTCAGGGCTATTCCATTCCTAAAATACCATCACAAATATTAAGCACTATCACCATAGAAATGAGACTAGGGAATACCCCCTCAAAATCAGTGCTTCTCATAGTCATCCTATAACTTTGTTATTACCCATTGAACCTTCTCTTTATGGGATCTTCAATCACAAAGATTGGGTGTCAACTATGATGATAACTTATAGACTTAAGTCTCATTCCTCTTGATAGTTCTATTAAGACTTTACGAGCTAATCCTTTGGTTAAAGGATTTGCTAAATTTTTTTAAGATTTTACAAAATCAAGAGATATTACTACTTGAGACAACAATTGTTTGATAGAATTATGTTGAATTCTTATATGCCTTTATTTTTTCATTCAGATTGGTATTTTTAGCCTTTGTTATAGTAGCTTGATTATCACAATGGATGGAAACTACAGGAATTGGTTTATTTAGTAAAGACATATCTGATAAAAGATTTTTAAGCCATTCAGCTTCCGTGTAAGTCATGTCTAAAGCTATAAAATCAAATTCCATAGTGGATCGATATATGAGGGTTTGTTTGGTAGACTTCCAAGCTACCACACAACCTCCTAAAGTGAAAACATATCCACTTGTAGCTTTAGTCTCATCAAAATCTGAAATCCAATTTGCATCACTAAACTCTTCCAAAACTGAAGGAAATCCAAAATAATGAATTCCATAATTTATTAAGCCTTTAAGGTATTTAAAAGCCCTTGCGAATGCATTTAAGTGTTCCAAATTAGGGTTACTAGTATATCTACTTAAACTACCTACTACATACGAAATATCTCGAGTATAGTTAGACAAATACGTTAAGGATCCTACCCATTGAGAATATTTATGTTGAGAGACACTTTTGACTTGAATTTTTTTCAAGTGTTGGTTAGGATCATAAGGCATTGAGACAGGTTTAACTTCATAATAATTATTTTTTTTAATAACTTTGCAACATAATGTGATTGAGTTAGGATAAACTAATTATCCGATTTTATCAACTTAATACCAAATATGACATCGGCTACTCCTAAGTCTTTCATATCACAATTACTACACAAAAATATTTTTGTTTCTTTAATAACTTCTAAATTTGTTCCAAAAATAAGAACATCATCAACATATAAACAAAGTATTACACATGCATCATTAAAAACCTTATGATAAACACACTTGTCAGAATCATTAATTAAAAATCCATTAGATTTGATAACTTTATCAAACTTTGTGTGTCATTGTTTAGGTGTTTGTTTTAATCCATAAAGAGATTTGACAAATCTACAAATTTTCTTTTCTTGCTAAGGAACAAAAAACCCTTCGAGCTAATCCATATAAATTTCTTCATTCAAATCATCATTTAAAAATGTTGTTTTTACATCCATTTGATGTACTTTCAATTTAAAAATAGAAGCTAATGCAATTAACATTCTAATAGTTGTAATCCTAGTTACAATTGGTAGTGTCAAAGAAATCTATATTTCTTTTGTTTTAAAGCCCATAGTATAAGTCTAGCTTTAAATTTTTCTATAGTTCTATATGTTCTTAATTTTTTTCGTAAAAATCCATTTACATCCAATTGTTTTACAACCATGTGGAAGATCAATTAAAAAGTCTTATTACTCAAAACGGAATCCATTCCACTATTTACAGCTTATCTCCAAAAAGAAGCATCTATGGAATTCATTGCTTCCTCATAAGTCTTAGGATCATATTCCACCAAATGTGTGAAAAAATCAGCACCAAAATCTTCTTCGATTCTTCCTCTTTTACTTCTTCTAAGTCCAAAATTTTCTTGATTTTCTAAATTTAAATTTGAACTACTTTCTTCACTAGTGTCAAAATTCGAGTCTCCTACAGATTTGGATAATTTGTTTTTCATAGGAAAGATATGTTCAAAAAATGTAACATCACGTGACTCTAGGATATAATTATTTGAAATTTCATAAATTTTAGAATATATCACAAAAAAAAAAATAGAAGTCACACTATTTAATGAATATCCAATAAATATGCAATCTATAGTTTTGAGACCTAATTTTCTCATTTTATTTATTGGAATGTTTATTTTAGCTAGACACCCCCACACTTTTAAATATTTTAAATTGGGTTTCCGATTTTTCCAAATTTCATAAGGCGTTTTATCTTATCCTTTGTAAGGAACTCTATTAAGAATATGACAAGCTGAGTATAAGGCTTCTCCCACAAATTATTCGATAAACTTGAACTAGTCAAAATAACATTTACCATGTCTAATAAGGTCCTATTTTTTCTCTCTACAACCCCATTAGATTGTGGTGAATAAGATGCAGTTATTTGATGAATTATTCCACGTTGATCACTAAATTCAGACATCTCTTTGGGATGTATTCACCCCCCTCTATCTAATCTTAAACTCTTAATTTTATTATGTAATTGATATTTTACCAAAATTTTATATATTTTAATTCATTTTTAGAGTTAATAAGATAAATATAACAATATTTAGAAAAATTATCAATAAAAGTAATAAAATATCTTTTTCCTTCTCGAGTGATAATATTATTTAAATCACACATATCACTATGAATTAATTCTAATAATTTAGTTTTTGTTTCAACAGATTTAAAAGGCTTTCTAGGTTGCTTAGCTTGTACATAAATTTCACATTTTGTTTTAGAATTAATTTCAAATTTTTGGATAAGATCTAAATTCATCATCCACTTTATGGTTTTCAAATTTACATGTCCTAATCTACCATGTCATACATCAGATAAATCAATATTTGAAACTAAAAAGGAGGATAAATCACATTTAACTAAGGGGAATTTACTACATTCAAAACAAATAATACATCACATAAGTAACCTTTACCAATAAAACTCTTGTTTTTGGTAATTACAACTTTATTAGACTCAAAAACTAACTTAAAACCATGTTGAACTAAAAGAGAAGTACTAATTAAATTCGTTCTAATATCTGGAGTAACGTCCTAAAAATAACATTTTCGTTTTATTATTTTACTTTATAATATTTTCTGCTATTATAAATTTTTATTTTATTTATTCAATATTTTATTGGTTTTAAGTGATAAAAATAGAGGTTTTTAAAGTGAGAATTCCCATAGTTAATTAGTGTAACCCAAATTGAGCCCTAGTAGTTTAATGATATATTTAGGGTATAACACAAGTTAAATTTGAATTTCTTGGAATTTAAACGCTAAGTGAAAAAAAAATTATCAAATGAGGGCCCAAAGGTCATAAATGAAGAAAGAGTATATGCCAAAGTAGAAATGTGATAAGTTGTTATGCAAATGAAGTAGAAATGAAGGGCTTTAATGCAAAAATGGGAAATTAAGTCAAAAATGCTTTTAGTCAAACATGGCCTCGCACATGAAAAGGATATATGACCAAATCTTGTCTTGTAAAGGGGGAAGAACACATTTTGGTTTTGGGAGAGCTTAGGGCTACGGTGCTTGTGAGAGATGGTAAATTTGGTTTGATTCTTCGGAATTTGTTGAGGTTACGTGATCGAGAAAGGAAAAGAGAAGGAAGAAGAAAGCTAGTGAAGATCAATATTTAGGAACCCTCTTTATTGTGTTTGGGTTGGTAAACCTAATTTTAACTATATATATGTTTGGAGTTAGGAAGCATTTTCACGTGATTAGGATTGGTTTTGAGGAATTTTTGTATAAAGGAAATGTTGGGGTTTTATGGGAGATGCTATCAAAATTTTCCAAAACCCATGTTTTTATTTTGGCCATAACTTGGCCATTACTCATTCAAATTTATGGATAAACTAGACTTTTAGGAGAACAAATTTCCTTGAAATAATTAAAATTTTGACCCCATTGGACCCAAAACTATATGTCAAGTGACTCTGTTTCGGGCAAATTAAGTTACAGTTTGAATACAGTTTGGTGTTTTGAGTCTGATTTTAGTATTTAGACCATAAGTCGAGTTTCACTTATCCAAATTGATTGATTCAAATTTCTGATAAACTATACTTCTAGGAGAACAAATTTCCTTGAAATAAGTGTATTCAAATTTGGACCCCATTGTACTCAAAAATTTGTCTAAGGGGAGCTCTATTTATAGGAAAATTCTGGTTCTGTTTTGAAAATAGAGTAGTTCCGGTTGTTTAAAACATATCTTAAGTTTCGGTGCTCCGAATTAGACGATTCCAATTTCTGAATAAAATAGATTTATAGAGGAACAACGAACTTGAAGGAAGTTGGGTAAAATATGGCTCATTTGTTCCCAAAAAATTTTACAAGTGAAGGTGTATTGGGTAGAAATCAACCCTAACCAAAAACACAAGCATGCACGACTGATATTTTCTCTATTTGTGATGGATTAGGGGTTGGTGATGAGAAACACAGTAAGATCAGATTCAAGGATAGAAAGGAGTCAAGAAGCGACAACCTTTTTGGTTTGTTCTTCTCATTTCTTTTCTTATTATAGCTTTGTATTGGATTTGTCAAAAACCGAAATTATTTACATGGGAAAATTGCATGTTTGCTTTGTTTTTAACCATAAACAAATTTGTCTTAAGTGATTGGGAAATTGATTGCAAATGGTGCATAGTTGTATGAGTGTCAAAATGTGTTTGTTAAGGGTATATATGTATATACAATATTGTAATTTATTAGTATTAATGCCCTTAAGAGAATGTTATCCGTCATATTCGAGTTAAGGATAGATTGATATACCAATAAGGGTCAATGTAGCAGTACTGCGAACGAAATGATTTATAGTGGCATACTGATCCGTAACCCAACGGGACAATATCGGTAGTGTACACAAAATGAATTTGTAAATGACCATTTAATTGCCCAACGGGACCGTACTGTGTTATTAAATGTTTTTTTTTACCGACCTGTAGCCCAGCGAGACCGTGCCGATGATTCCGTTATCCTATGCATCGAAAGTCATGGTTAAATTCTTTTGAGGGCAAACTTATAAGTAAATGTGTGAAATGCACAATTTGAGTTTTGAATGAAAAAATAACATATATATTGTTTATTGCATTGACCAATGAAAATGAGCCAAAATGTTCTTTTCGAAAAGATACATATTTTGTGTTTGATTGAAAAGAGGATAGAAATGCATAGAACCACTAAGCATGAAAATGCTTAGCGCTTTGTTTCATCACGTGCGGGTACTGAGCGAATAGGGTCAAGATCAAAGATCACATAGCTCGGAGTCATCGTCGAATCATGAGGAGTATAAGTAAATGCTCCGTCTCAGCCACCTTGTATTTCAAAAAAAAAAATCATGTAATTGTTTTGCATTGCAAACAAGATGTATAAATCTTCATGGAAAAGTATATTTGATACGTTTAGACATGAACTACATGTTTTTATGAAAATGATTTAAAAGGGCAAGAAATGTTGTCTTGTATAAATGTAGAATTGAAGCGAAATGATGGGCTCTACCATGATTGATGTATATTTTTATATATAATGCGTA
This sequence comes from Tetrastigma voinierianum, assembly GCA_016808115.1. NCBI lineage: Eukaryota > Viridiplantae > Streptophyta > Magnoliopsida > Vitales > Vitaceae > Tetrastigma > Tetrastigma voinierianum. The sequence continues at coordinate 747,526 of JAEQBH010000699.1, read as the reverse complement.
TTAGTAATGAGATCATATTTTCATACATACATAAATATGATTTAAATAGATATTAAATATCTCATCGAAAATAAGTATATGAAATGTGTTTTACAGATAAATGGATTTAGCCATCTGCGTCCTCGGGTTTGGTCCAGCCGTCGAGTCGGGGGGTGCGACAAATTATTTTGGTATCAAAGCTTAGGTTTAGGCGATTCTATAAATTGATTTTTGAAATTGTGTGTAACTTGCATTGCATTTGTATATAAAAGGATGACGTGACTCTGATGCGGATCTTATCGGTCTTAATAGTTTAAGCATGGAAAGTTCAAGCCACCATGGGATCAAAGGTGACTTGAGATCGCCCCAAATAGCCAGCTAGGTATTGGATTCAGGTGAAGCGGCGTCCTATACTCCACAATAATCTATGAACGGGGACAAGCCGCAAGAATTACTGATTATCCTCCAACGGATAGCTCAAGCTAACGCAAAATGACGCAACCAGCTTGAGTTGTCCTCGGAGGACAGCAATTGAGAGAATGGCAAGATACCGACCCGTAGATTTTTCTTGGAAAGAAAGATGATGAGCCTTCCATGGCGGAAAATTGGCTCGAAAGAATAGAGAAAATGCTTCGACAAATGCATTGCACACCAGAGGAAAATTTAGAGTGTGCGGTCTCACTCCTATAGGATGACGTTTACCAGTCGTGGGTGTTTGTGACCAGAATTGCACCACCGGAAAATATTACATGGGAGTTTTTCATAGCAGAATTCAGAAAGCAATACGTGGGTTGTATCTACCTTAGCAATATGAGAAGAGAGTTCCATAATTTGAAGCAAAGGCAGATGAGTGTGACAGAGTATCAAAGGGAATTCACTTGGTTGAGCAAGTATGCTCCAGAGATGCTAGTTACAGAGGAAGAAAAGTGACGTAAGTTTGAGGATGGCCTAAATGACTATATTCGGGCCTATGTCATAGGCTTCGGCCATGATGATTTCTCTAAGATTGTGACATGTGCATTAAATGTTGAAAGGATAAAGAAGAGTATGTGAGAAAGAAAGCGGGAGTAAAACCACGAGTCGATTGAAGTTCATATCGGCAGGATAAAGTTTAGGGTCCACGGGGTTCTAGTCGGCTACCTCTGAGGACCGGCTCGGGGTATCGGTGCGTAAGACTATTCTACCAGCCTTTATTCGAGTAGCCACTAGGAGGGTTCTTCGAGGACCAGCTCCTCCTTATTTCACACATTGTGGGAGGAGACATAAAGGAGATTGTTTGAGACTAACAGGTGCCTGTTTGGTTTGTGGATCAAATGAGCACAAAGTAAAAGATTATCCTAGAGCCCGTTCTTACACAACACCCCATACTAGGGGTATAGCTTCAGCATTACAAAAGGGAAGTAAGGACAACAAGAGAGTTGCATCATCGAGTGCTCAGAGGCAAGTGACACAGACCATAGGCAGATAGGATGCCCGTGCTCTAGCCAAGGAGTATGCAATGAAGGCAGTTGAAGATAAAAAAGCCCCATATGTGATAGTTGGTAATTTCCATATCTTTGAGACTATTATACATGCATTGATTTATCCAGGATCAACCCATTCCTATGTTTGAACTTCCATTCTAAGTTTAGGTGGTTTACCGAAGAGTGAAACCGAGTATGATATCTTGGTGACAAATCCGCTAAGGCATAGTGTCATTGTGAATGGAGGTTTAAGTTGTCATTAGAATACGAGAATGAGTTTCGGGAGGATTATTGAGTTATGTTTGAAGAGTTCGATATAGTATTAGGGATGGATTGGTTATCCGGAGCTAGTGGCGGAGTTGATTGTAGAATGAATGGTGACATGGGACACGAGTGGCGAGGAAGTGACTTTCATCGGTGAGAGGCCGAACCACCTTTATAATGTGATGTCCGCAGCCACTATTAAAACAATTGTTCGAAAAGGGTGTGAAGCCTACTTGGCATATATGATTGATACGAAAAAAGCGGAGCCTTGTTTATTAGACATCGCTACTGTTACGCCCGCCGAATCCCAGTCCGACCCGATTGGCAAATCCGAACCGAAGTCCGGGGCGTGATACTATCTATACTATACTATATACTGTATACTGGGACTCTCATTGACCTGTTCTTTCTCAGAGCTGTACCTGTACCTATGGGTATACAAACAATTTCTGTAATAACAAAAATCATTTTACATATACAAAAGAACTACCACCGGAGTGGTGTCCATCACAATCTATACATATCTAGAGTCTCATTCTTACTCATGTACAATTTACATTACAAAACATTAGAGATTGCGGAGCGAAATTTGAGTGAGCACCCTATCACGAGTCGACTGCTGCGTGTGGAATGTCACGTCCTCTGGCCTCCTCTTGGTGCCTACGGATTGAACACTCGTCTTCAAGCTTTGCAGCTTAGTGAACATAAGCATGGACAACCACCAATGGCGACCGCCTGAAACACTCACGTATCGTATTATTATAGCTTTAATTACTTATCTATACATATCTTTGTCTATTGCATGGCCAATCTCTTTCGGTACATATTCTATGTCTTTGCTTATCTTTTATCTCCTTTTCTTGTATTCCTATACTTCTCATCTTTATGTTCTATGACTTATTGCATTCCATGTACTATTCATATACTTCACATACATTTGTACGTTCTTATTCTATCATATACTTTGTGCTTTTGTATACTTTTTGTACTTTTCTTGTGTTGACTTAAAGCCAATACTTTCATATCATATCTTTATTTTTCGTATTACGTGAATTTCTATCTCATCTTTCATATCTCCCGTAGGAGTATAAGACTTATACTTTTACTATCATATCATATACTATCATATGTTTTCATGTGTTTTCATATACTATACTTTTCATATACCTTTCTCTTTTCTCTACTTTCTGTACTTTACTTGTTCATATCCTTTTCGTGTACTATACTTTGTATACTCTATCTTATTCATGTCTTGTTCATGTACTATTTTCATATACCTATATTCATGTCTTGTTCATTTCATATACTATTTCTTATTTATACTTTTCATATGATCATATCTTGTGCTTTTCATCTTATATTGTCGTATCATACTTTCATGTGATATTCATATCTTGTGCTTTTCATATCTTTGTACTTTTCATATCTTTTCATATACTTTATACATCATATACATTTAAGTGTCATTGACACTTTATTTCTTAATAACTCATTATGCTTGTTATATACTTTTCTCTTTCATATACTGTACTGTTCATATACTTTTCATGTACTGTACTTTTCATATACTTGCATCTTGTACTTTACTTCTTGTTATTGTAATTGTCTATACTTTCATCGCATAGCAGTGCTATGCTTCTCATATCATGTCATATATTCTATACATGTCATTTCCTTTTAGGTTTCATGTCTACAAATACCTTAGAAGCGGATGCGAGGAAATAGCGTATGTGCAGAAAGTACTATTCTTGTATGGGACGGTGATCTCTAATACGTATGTACGAAGAGTACTATCCTTTGTCTGACAGTGATCTCTATACGTATATGCAGAAGGTATCATCACTGTACGAGACAGTGACCTATGCCATGTGCTATGTAGTGACCCTTTCGGGGCCACCGTGATCCAAACGGGATCTATGTCATCGACCCAAACGGGGCCTCGATATCTGTATCTGTATGCTGCAGCAACTGTGTCCCTATAGGCATGCCTATCTATCCCTCTACTAGGTTCTAAGCAGACAATCCAGATATTTTTCATATCACATTTTCTGTACATATTTCATAAGCATGAATAACTATTGTTATCATGATTGCTTATGCAATATATACTATCGTACTTTAATCTGTGATAGATTTCTCATATCTGTAGATTCATATTACGGTTCTCATATTTCTCTATAATACATATATTCATATCTTTTGCTATTATTTAGTTTTATCCATTCGTATCATATATGTAATCCTATCATATATCATGAATGCATCTATGCACTCTTGTATTCATATAGTCATATATATCTTTATCTATTCATATTCCTTTATATCATTTATGCATCATATCCTTTATGCGTTTCTATCTTGATTTAGCTATTCATGTACTTTCTATATTTCTATCATGTATGCTTTTACTTATTCATATATTCATATCATATACACTTATATTCATATACTTTCCTATACATGCTTCTACTATCAGATGCCTTTATATTGTATTTCATATCTTTCAATTCCATATGCCTCTGTCATGTCTTTACTATACTCATTCATGTACATGTACTTATTCTTGTGCTTTGTCATCTTTACTTCTCTCTATTGTTCTTAGCATTTACGCATTTCTATCATTTGTTCTTATCATGTTCTATCTATTCATTTAGGTATATCTATCATATATTCATATCATATAATCCTATATTCATATCATATTCATGTATTCTTGAACACATCTATAAATATTGCATTTTCTATATTTTCCTTGTTTCATGCCTATTACATATGGCATTTCATGTACTTGTAAAGTATGATGTCTATGAAATCACACCTTATTCATATATTCTTATTCCTCTATGAATCTACTTTACTTAGGAATTAGAATCAATCCAATCACATCATCCAAACTAAAGTTATGGCATTTTCATGCCAACTAGTCATTTTATCGATTTTACACTCGGGACTGTTTGAAATACCCATTTTTCCAGTGTCTTGCCTCCATATTTGACACTGGTTCTTTGTACTCCTTTAAAGCTAAGGTGCTAAGGGTTCTACTTCAACATGAATCACCTAATTCGGACATGAGGAAACTCAGATATGACTAAACACCAGGACTCTCTATGTTCAAAGCTGGAACTTGGTGGCTTGAACATGGCCCACTTTGAGTAGATTTTGGGCCACTTAAATCATAATTGACGATTTCTATTTCTGGATGTTTGGTTGTCCTTGAAGTCTATTTTAATTAGCCCACTTGAATCCTCTGTCGGATAGAGAATTGGCGAGGTATGGCCAAAATCACATTTGGTGAATGAGGAAAACGAACACTACTTTGTCTCGTGCAGCTCGACACATGCGGTACAAGTCTCAATTTTACTTGAGAATGTGGGCTTTTCTCACATTTTTCCATATTTTTCCACCCCAAACCAACTCTATACTTCATACACACATCAAAACCATTTCATATTCATCTTGAAATCTCTTTTCTAATCAATTCATCTTTCAATACATATCTTTCTTCAAAATTCTTTCATGAATCACTCCCAAAACAACTCTCATATGGGTTATGACCCATACACAAACCAAACATAAAGGTTAATTAGGGTTTGTTCTAAACCTAACTCAGTACTTACATTAAACCATAGATCCAACCACAAAGGGAGGGGATTCTATACTTTCTTGTGCTATTTAAGGTTTTACCAACCATACTTTCCATAATTTTAAGAGTTGGATGAAACCCTAGAAAAATCAATTGAAGAAATCCTTATCCAAGGTTGTTCCATACAACCCAAAACATGTATTCATGTTAATAGTCATAGTTCCATACCTTTTTGCTCCTCTATCTTCTTCCTCTTCTCTTCTTCTTCTCTTCCTCTTCCTCTTCTTCTCCTCTTCTTCTCCACGTTTTGGTCTCTCAAAAATGAGACCAAATTTGCTCTTATCCATGTTTTGTTAAGGCCATGTTTGGCCTTTACATTTTTCAACACTTTTCTCATTTTTGCACTTAAGCCCTTCCCTTCTTTATTATTTCTATTCCATCTTATTAAATTTTATACTTTGGCATCCCCTCTTTTCATCTTATGACACTTAAGTCCTCAAGTGGTAAATGACTAATTTACCCTTTGTTTTATTATTAATTCCGGGTCTCTCGTTTTATTTCCCGAAAATTCATATTTAGCTTTTTAATATACCCTAAACGAGTCCGAAAACTGTTAGGGTATATTTCGGGATGTTACAGCTACAGTTTGTGATTATCCAGACATGTTTCCGGAGGAGTTGCCAGGATTACCTCCATAGAGAGATTGAGTTCGTAATCGACGTTGTTTCGGGTGCCACTCTAGCATCCATTACACCGTATAGAATGGCTCTTGTGGAGTTAAAAGAGTTGAAGCTCTAGTTGCAAGAATTATTAGAGAAGGGATTTATTCGTCTGAGTGTACCACCATGGGGAGCTCCAGTCCTCTTTGTTAAGAATAAAGATGGTACACTTCAATTGTATGTTGATTATAGGCAATCGAACAAGATGATAGCTAAGAACAAGTATCTGTTACCCAAAATTGATGACTTGTTCGACCAATTGAAAGGTGCGAGTGTCTTTTCGAAGATCGACCTACGATCTGGGTATCATCAATTAAGAATTAAGGATGGGGATGTGAATAAGATGGCGTTTAGAGCGTGGTATGGACATTACAAGTTCCTTGTAATGCCATTTGGGTTGACAAATGCACCAACAGCTTTCATGGACTTAATAAACTGTGTTTTTCGATCGTTTTTAGATCGGTTTCTCTTGGTGTTTATAGACGACATCCTTATGTATTCAAAGGATCGGGAAGATCATGATACGCACCTTCAGGTAGTGTTAGAAACCTTGAGAAAGGAATAGTTGTATGCAAAAATGAGTAAGTGTGAATTTTGGTTGAAATAAGTGTCCTTTCTTAGACAAATTGTATCGAAAGACGGAATTAGGGTGGATCCAAGGAAGATAGAAGTGATTCTTGAATGGAAACCATCAAGAAGTGTCACGGAAGTTCGTATCTTTCTAGTCTAAGTAGGTTACTACAGAAGGTTCGTTAAGCGGTTTTCGATGACTACGACCCCTATGACGAGATTGCTCCAAAAGAATGTGAAATTTGAGTGGAGTGGAAAGTGACAAGCTAGTTTTGAAAAGTTGAAATCGTTCTTAACTGAGGCACCGGTTCTTACTTAGCCGACCTATAGTAAAGAATATGTGATCTTTAGTGATGCTTCGTTAAATGGACTCGGATGTGCCCTTATGCAAGAGGGTAAAGTGGTAGTTTATGCTTCAAGGCAGTTGAAGCCACATAAAAAGAATTACCATACGCATAATTTAGAATTGGCTGCCATTGTGTTTGCATTGAAAATAAAGAGACATTATCTTTACGGAGAAAAATGTTTCATCTACACCGATCACAAAAGTCTTAAGTATTTGCCCTCGCTAAGGGAGCTTAACTTGAGACAACGTAGATGGATGGAATTGATCAAGGATTATGATTGTGCCATCGATTACCACCCCGGGAAAGCTAATGTAGTGGCCGACGCTCTTAGTAGCAAGTCAGTGCAAACGCTACAAGCATTGAATGCTCATTTGTCATTATCAAACGACGGTGCAATAGTGGCGGAATTAATGGCAAGACCAAATCTGTTACATCAGGTGCAAGAGGCACAAAAGAGGATTTGTGCCATTGTAAGTCAGAATATAATGAGGAAAGAAACTGAGTTTTCAGTTAATGAGGATGGATTCTTGTATTATAGAGACGGGTTTATTGTACTTGATAGTGGTTGAAGAAATCCATTCTTGAAGAGGCACACATTGGATCCTTTGCTATGCATCACGGTATACGAAAATGTATCAGGATTTAAAGACTTCTATCTTGGTTGTCGGGAATGAAGAGATGTTTGAATTGTGACGGAATGTATGGTGTGTCAGAAAGTGAAAGCGGAACATCAAGTTCCTTCGGGATTGTTGCAGCCTATTAGAATACCTGAGTGGAAATGGGACCGAATCACAATGGATTTTGTGGCCGGGTTACCATTGACTGGAAGAAAGCATGATTCAGTTTGGGTCGTGGTAGACCGATTGAGGAAGTCAGCTCACTTCCTACCAGTAAGAACCGACTATTCACTTGATAAGTTGGCAAAGCTTTACATAGAGGAAATAGTTCGGTTACATGGGATTCTCGTGTCTATCATTTCAGATAGAGATCCAAGGTTCACCTTGAGATTTTGGGGAAAATTTCAAGAGGCTTTAGGCACTCGACTAAATTTCAGCATGGCTTTTCACCCGCAAACGAATGGGCAATTAGAGAGAGTTATTCAAGTTTTAGAGGATATGCTTAGAAGTTGTGTGATCGACTATGAGGGTAGTTAGGATAGACATATTCCTCTAGTTGAATTTGTGTATAACAATAGCTTCCAGTCGAGTATTGGAATGGCACCTTACGAGGCTCTTTACAAAAGGAAGTGTAGAACCCCACTGTGTTGGACAAAGTTAAGTGAGAAAAAGGTAATCGGCCCTGATTTGATCCAAGAGACCGAGGAGAATGTGAAAATGATCAAAGAAATATTAAATGTAGCCGTGGATAGACAAAGGTCTTATGCCGACTTGAAGAGAAAAGACATTCAATATGAGATCAGCAAGAAAGTGTTCTTGAAAGTTTCTCCTTGACGAAAGTCATGAGATTCAGGAGAAAGGGCAAGTTGAGCCCTAGGTTTATTAGGTCATATGAAGTGATCGAGAAAGTGGGTCTAGTGGCATATAGGTTAGCTTTACCTTCAAAGTTGGAAAAGATCCATAACCTTTTTCATGTTTCAATGTTAAGGGGGTATAGGTCAGACCCCTCACATGTGGTCTCTTCGGAGATTTTTAAGCTTCGCCCCGATTTGACTTACTAAGAGGAACCTGTAGAAATCTTAGCTCGTGGAGAAACCACAAGACTAAGGAAGCCACGTGGGAAAGTGAAGAAACTATGCATTAGCAAAATCCACAACTGTTCAATGAAGGTAATTTGAGGACAAAATCTCCTAAGTGGGGAGGAGTTGTAACGTCCTAAAAATAGCCTTTTCGTTTTATTATTTTACTTTATAACATTTTCTGCTATTATAGATTTTTATTTTACTTACTCTATATTTTATTGGTTTTAAGTGATAAAAATAGAGATTTTTAAAGTGAGAATTCCCATAGTGGATTAGTGCACCCCAAATTGAATTTGAATTTTTTGGAATTTAAATGCTAAGTGAAAGCAAAAATTGTCAAATGAGGACCTAAAGGTCATAAATGAAGAAAAGTATATGCCAAAGTAGAAATGTGATAAGTTTTTATGCAAATGAAGTAGAAATGAAGGGCTTTAATGCAGAAATGGGAAATTAAGTCAAAAATACCTTTAGCCAAACATGGCCTTGTACATGAAAAGGATATAAGACCAAATCTTGTCTTGTAAAGAGAGAAGAACACATTTTGGTTTTGGGAGAGCTTAGGGCTACGGTGCTTGTGGGGGATGAATCCAAATTTGGTTTGATTTACTCCATTTTGTTCAAGGTTCTATGTGATCAAGAAAGGAAAGAAGAAGGAAGAAGAAAGCTAGTGAAGATCGAAGATCAAGGTTAGGAACCCTCCTAACTCCCTCTTTGATTGTGTTTGGGTTTGGTAAAACCCTATTTTTGTGTATATATATATATATATATATATATATGTTTGAGTTAGGATTCAAGCACACTTCTTACTTTGATTAGGATTGGTTTTGATGAATTTTTGTATAAAGGAAATGTTGGGGTTTTATGGGAAATGCTGTCAAAATTTTCCAAAATCCATGTTTTTATTTTGGCCATAACTTGGCCATTACTCATCCAAATTGAGTTATTCAAATTTATGGATAAACTAGACTTCTAGGAGAATAATTTTTTTGAAATAAGTGTATTCACATCTAAACCCCATTGTGCCCAGAAATACGTGAAAGTGAAGCTTTATTTTCTGACAAATTCTGGTTCTGGTTTGGTACAGTTTTGGTGTTTTGGTATTTAGGCCATTAGTTGAGTTTCACTCATCCAAATTGAGTGATTCAAATTTCTGGGTAAACTATACTTCTAGGAGAACAAAGTTTTTTGAAATAAGTGGATTCAAATTTAGACCCCTTTATACCCAAAAAATCGTCTAAAGAGAGCTCTGTTTATAGGAAAATTCTGGTTATGTTTTGAAAATAGAGTAGTCTTAGTTGTTTAGAACATATCTTGAGTTTTGGTGCTCCGAATTTGAAGATTCCAATTTCTAAATAAAATAGATTTATAGAGGAACAATGAACTTGAAGGAAGTTGGGTAAAATATGGCTCATTTGTTCCCAAAAAATTTTACAAGTGAAGGTGTATTGGGTAGAAATAAACCTTAACCAAAAACACTAACATGCATGACTAATATTTTTCTCTGTTTGTGATGGATTAGGGGTTGGTGACGAAGAAACCTAAGTAAGATCGGGATTCCAAGGATAGTAGTCAAGGAGCCACAACCTTTTTGGTTTGTTCTTCTTTTCTTATTGCAACTTTGTATTGGATTTGTCAAAAACCGAAATTATTTACATGGGAAAATTGCATGTGTGCTTTGTTTTTAACCATAAACAAATTTGTCTTAAGTGATTGGAAAATTGATTGTAAATGGATTGCCATGAAAACTGTATGAGCATCAAAATGTGTTTATTGGGGTCTATATGTATATACAATATTATAATTTACTATGACTGGGTATTAATGCCCTTAAGAGAATGTTATCCGTCTTATTCGAGTTAAGGATATATTAATTATACCAATAAAGGTTCGAGTATAAGCGTGCTGCGAGACGAAATGATTTATAGTGGCATACTGTCCAAGTAGCCTTGGGACGATGTCGATAGTGTATACAAAATGAATTTGTAACTAACCAGTCAACAGCCCAGTGGGACCGTATTGTGTTATTAAATGTTTTTTTTACTAGCCTGCAACCCAACGAGAGCTTATCGGTGATTCCGTTATCCTATGCACTGAAAGTTATGGATAAATTCGTTTAAGGTCAAACTTATAAGTAAATGTGTGAAATGCATAATTTGAGTTTTGAATTAAAAACTAACATATATATTGTTTATTGCATTGACCATTGAAAATGTGCCAAAATGTTGTTTTTGAAAAGATACATATTTTGTGTTTGATTGAAATGAGGATAGAAATGCATAGAACCACTAAGCATGAAAATTCTTAGTGCGTTGTTTTATCATGCGTAAGTACCAAGTGAATAGGAGAAAGATCAAAGACTATAGAGCCTAAAGTCATCGTCGAATCGTGCGGAGTATAAGTAAATGCTCCGTTTCATGCATACATTTCATTTCAAAAAAAAAAAATCATGTAATTGTTTTGCATTGCAAACAATGATGTATAAATCTTAATGGGAAGAGTATATTTTGACTTACATTTAGACATGAACTACAATGTTTTGTAAATGATTTTAAAAGGGCAAGAAATGTCGTCTTGTATAAATGTAGGAATTGAGCAAATGATGGGCTCTCTACCATGATTGATGTGTATTTTTATATATATAATGCGTATTAGTAATGAGATCATATTTTCATACATACATAAATATGATTTAAATGGATATTAAATATCCATCGAAAATAAGTATATGAAATGTGTTTTATAGATAAATGAATTTAGTGGTCCATGTCCCCAGGTCCGGTCCAACTATCAGGTCAGGTCAGGTCGGGTTTAGGGGCACGACATCTGGGACATGTTGGATTCCTTCTAAGGTTAGAGTTTTCCTAGAAGTAAGCTTCAAGCTATTTGTCCTTATCCTAGTACCTTGGCTAAACTTCCATTTACCATGCTTATAGTACTTGTGTGTGATTCATGATAATTAGAAAATAAACTTCTATCAGCACACACGTGAATGTTAACACTAGAGTCAATCCACCAATTATTTGAATTACAAACAACATTTAAATCAGGGCCATTCACGTAATACCTTTTAGTAGGGATTGGAGAGTTGATCCCCACAGATACCACATTAGCTTGAGGTTTTAGAGCTTGACCTTTTTTTGGATATTAGGTTGGAATTAAGTTAGCATTTAAGCATGGAATTCGTGCATATATTAAGATATTGATGTCAAATTCACACCCCTATCATTCATAGTCAAGCTAAATTCCCATCTTACTTATCTTTTGTAGATAAGAAAGGAAATGCAAGAAAATGGAGCAACATTAGAGAATAAATGAATAAGGATTGCTAAAACAAGGCTTATGTCGCGACATCATACTCCTCATGTCGCGACATGAGGATATTTCCTACTAGAGCACATCATGCAATGATGTCGCGATGTCCCCACACATGTGGCAACACTGTTGTGATCAACATTCAGTCATGTCGCAACATGATGAGGTAAAGGAACCTAGAGACTTTTCATTTTTTGCCCAGTTTTGGCCTAACTTTCTAGGGTTGTAAATTCTTCTTTTGAAAAGGATTTTAGGATTTATATTTTGGAGAAGAAACTCTCTCAAATTACGGTTTCTCACTTCTTCTTGAACTAAAATTAGGGTTTCGATTTTTAGCATTTTTTAACTTAGGATTTAAAGCTAAAGATCCAACCTATTAAGAGAATCTCTTGCAATTTGGAGTGATGTTTAGAGGATTTATCATCTCTAATCCGTTTTGTATCCTTAACCTTAGCTCTTTTTCTCATCTCCTTCTTTATTCTTGTTGTAATAGACATGATAATGATGGATTTGTGGGTTGTAATGACTGGATAATCATCCTTTAGGGTTGGTTGTTGAAATTGATGCTTGATTTATGTAATTTTTAAAACAGTTTTGTGAGTTCATACTTGTGTTGATGTTAATTGATGTAATTTGTGGAATATTATGGTTTCTTCTAATTGCTTTATGTTAGGGAATGTGCCTAAGACCAGTTTTGTGAATGGATTATCTAGGGTTTCTATAGTGACGGCTAGAATTTAACTTGGGGCCTTGACCATTTCGTCCTGTCATAATTAAATTGTGGAAATCAACTTAACCTAATCAAAGAAGTTTAGGAAATGTCTAGTACTAAATGGATTTTATTGTGGGAAAAACATAAATTAGACATTACGCAGGAATTACATGGACTTAGCAATGGCCAATTCTTGCGTAGTTCGGGTGGCCCTATTGTATGGACTTAGCGGTGACTAATAAGACACCTAAGAGAAAAGTTGCCTTAAAAAAGTATTGCATTTAACCTCCTAGATGGACTTAGCAGTGAATAGGAGGTTAGTGTGAGAAGTTGAGGGGAGTCATGAGAGTAAGAACCTAATATTCTCTCTCTTGGACAAACACAAGTGTAATTTTGCTTAATGAACATGAATCAATATGCATCAATGGAAACAACCGACCCTAGCTTTGTTTTCATGAGTTCTTTGTTTAAAATTAACCCATTCTTAGTGAATGATCTTTTATCGTCCCTATTTTTACTTTGTTTTACTTTAATTTTGTTCTGATAATTTTTACCTCAAATCATTTTATTGCTTAAATAGTGAAAATCTCCATTAGCCGAGGTGCTTAGTCCTTACTAAAAATCTCTCTTCCCTTGTGGGATCGATACCGGTTTTTAAATTGACATTATTACTTGAGGTTATTTTTGGCAACTGTTTTTATAAAACACGGACAACCATCAACAAGTTTTTAGCGTCATTGCTGGGGAAGAAAGGATAAAACGGAAATTTAAGTTTTGGTGTTTGGATTGATATTTGGGTGAACAAGAAGTTTGCTACTTTGAGAAAAATCTCTATATTTGTGAATATTTCTTTTATTTATTTATTTATTTTGTTTCTTTTTTTTGTATTTAGTTTGTTTAGTTTGTTTTAGAGTTTTGTTTTGTATTTGTAGGTACTTAAGTGTATGCATAGAAGGCCTGATTCTACGCTTCTACCTTTTGATTTTGAAATAGAGAGAACTTTGAGAAGTTTGAGAAAAACAAAGCAAGTAGAAGACATAATCATGGTTGAGAATTGAATTGATAGAAATGAAGAAAGGCATCTACAATAAAGAACATTGGCTGAAATTTGGAAGCCCACAATTAATAATAAGTCCTCAGAGATGAGATTGTAGTCTATATATTCTAATAATTTTAAATTAAAGCCCACTCTTATCTCTATGTTTCAGCATCATAAGTTTAGTGGCCATTCATCTGAGGAACTGAATGGATACTTAGCATATTTTTTGGAACTAGCTCATACAGTCAAAGTAAATGGAGTTCCCCATGAAGTGGTAAAAATGATCTTATTCCCATTTTTTGTTGAAGGACAAGGAGAAATCGTGGTATCAATGCCTTCCCCAAGGATCCATTGAGACTTGAAAACATTTAGTGGAAGCATTTTTTTATGAAGTTTTTCCCTCCTCCACTCAGATCTCAACTTAGAGCTGAAATTAGTCATTTTTGACAAGGAGAATATGAGAAGCTATATGATGCTTAGGATAAATTTAAGGAGTTATTGAGAACATGTTCATAACACGGTTTGAATTATCATCTCAAGTCCAGATTTCTACAATGGAGTGACATATGCATCTAGGACTACTATTGATGTAGCTTTGAGAGGACCAATTACAAGAAAAACAGCACAAGAAGCACATGAGTTGTTGGAAGAATTATCCAAGAACAACTATCAAGGCCCTTCGGAGAAATCAATAGGAAGAAAGCAACCAAGGGTTCTTGAACTTGATCAGTTTTCAGCTCTTCAAGAACAATTTGACTGCTAAATCAAAGCAGTTGAGTCAATAAAGGCCTAAAAGTCCATCTATAGGAGATTTAGCGAGGTCGCGACCGCAAGCCTGTTTTAAGGTAATATCTCAGTAAGGTTGCACTCATGAAGCCTAATGCTGCTACTGAAGATGCCGACCTCTCAATAAGGTTGCGACTGTGAAGACTTCCTATGGCAAATTTGGACTCCATGTTTTGGTGAGGTCGGTACCGTAAGTCACTACAGTTGTGAGATGCTGGCCAAAAAATTCCCTTCCATTTTGGACTCATTTTAGCCCAGGATTATTTAATAGCCTTTTTCACATGTGATTAGGGTTCGAAATTTTGGAGAGGAGGCTCTCTCTCTAGGGTTTCTCTCTCTCTTGAGTTTTGTTCCATTTCTAGGGTTAGATTTTGTAGTTTTGCTTAGATTAGGTTTTGTTTTGTGAAATCTCTGGTTTGTAATCAAATATTGCTGGAAGAACCACCTTGTGGAGTGGGGATTGTCACGCCTGGAGGCGCGAGACACTGGACTGGGACTCTTTACTTTCTTTTTTAGACATTGGTGGTTCCAAGTCTTATAACTATATCAAAATATCATATACAAAATACAAAATAAAACTACCACCGTAGTGGTGTTTACAGTGTCATATACATACAATCCTGAGTCCCATTTACATATACAAAACTATACATTTACATTTACAAATCAGAGCGGAACCTCTTGTGATGAACCCTACTAGTGTCTTTGGCAATTGTATCACGGAAAGATCGCGGACGTCCTCCTCTGTACCTACACGGATTGAAAACTCGTGCTAAGCTTTACGCTTAGTGGGAAACATATGTCTTATGCATATAAACATTTATAGAAAGCAAATAACAGTAATAGATATCAGAATTTTCATGAATTCATATAACAACTAATACACATACTTGTACTTATAGCAGATTTATGCTTGTTCTGATCTCCTTAGGAGTTACAGAGTTTATTCTTATACTTATACTTTTAGCAGACTTATACTTGTACAGAAGTACCCCTGCGTACCCTGAATTTTACACTTATATAGAAGTACGTAGAGTACATTCGAATGAAGCGATATATATATATATATATATATATATATATATATATATATATATATATATATATATATATATATATATATATATATATATATATATATATATATATATATATATATTTCTTTACTCTTATTTGTCATTCAAATTCTTATCATATAATTGTTGGATTACCTAGACCAGAAATAAGAAATGAGTAGGATATAGCACAATAAGTACCCGAAGGTACTATACAATCTTGGTCTTAGTAGCCTGCGAGGAGTGGCGACGGTCGAACATGGTTGCCGCATGTAGTGTCGTAGCACTGGTAAGTGTCGTAGCCTTGCATTCGAGCGTGCCTACCTGTAACAAAGTGTCGTAGCACTAGCGAAGTGCGAAGCAACGGTCCGAGCGTACTTTGCCCACATAGCGAGTGTTGTAGCGCTAAGCGAGTCTTGAATCACTGTCGAGCGATGCTGCCCACATAACAGAAGTGTCGTAGCTCTAGCAGGAGTGTCGAAGCTAATCAGACGTGCTGTGCATTAAATGTCAGAAGTGTCGTGTCATTTAATATATGGTCTTAGGCATCCCTACAATTATATGTATTCAGGAACTTATCATAGGGGCATTAAGTTTGCCCACTTCGCTCCACCTCGGTGGCGAGGTACGGTGCATTTTTCACTTAGTTTCATTCTTATTTGGATCCCCGTTAATCATTTATTAGGGTTTCTATACCCTCGGTGTTCAAATTTGAGCTTAACAATGTAAGCATACTAAAATTCAGGGTTATAGGAAGTAGTGGTATTGGGACCACTTGGATTAGTCTGGGTGCAAAAAGTGTTACAGTGAGTGGTCTTGGTACCGCTGCCTTAATCTTGGTACCATTTGGCCTCTGCTTGTCTAGTCTGGGGTACCACCCCTATTAAGTGTCGGTGCACCACTTTGTGGGACTGCCCAGAAATGGAAGATTTTTCCATTTTGATCCCAACTTTTCTTCCTTAAACCTTTTCTTTTCATCCTACATCAAAACCCATCATGGAATCCCTCCAAAACCACTCCACAAACACTTAGAATGGTGGTTTGGAATTTCTTAAACCAAACCCTAGCCATAGAATCCAAGGATTCATACCAAAGTTCACAAATCTTTACAAAACCATAGAAATAGGAAGGATTCCATATCCATTTGATACAAACTAGGGTTTTTCAACCTAACTTCCAACAAATCTAGGGTTAGGATCAATTCCTAACTAAACCCTAGGTTTGGAAACCATAAAAATCCCTACCAAATTCCAAAAGACACATGATTTCATACAAAACCATAATTCCATACAAAGTCCCTTACCTTCTTGGCTCCTCCTTCCTCTTCTTCCTCTTCCTCTTCCTCTTCCTCTTCCTCTTCTTCTTCCTCTTCCTCTTCTCTTCCTCTTCACGTATGAGCTCTCTTTTGGAGACCAAAAATGAGATATTTTTGGTCTCATTCTCTTTTTATAGTTAAATTTTCTTTTATTTGCCTTTTAGTCCTCCATCACTCTGTGTTTGCCTCTGATTTATATTATTTCCACTTTGGCCTCTAATCTTGTGCTTATGACTTTATGTCCCTTTTAACAAATTACAATTTTGTCCTTGTGTCTTGTAAAATTTAGGGCTTCTTGATTTCCATGTTTAGTAAAATAACAATTTAGAAAATTTTCATCACAATTACAATATCACTAATTATATTAAAAACAACTAGAAGTTGCATTTGTTGAGGTGTTCTGAGGATTTCATCTTAGAGTGCAGGTTGGTTATTTACGGCTTCAACCACTGACTGTATCTCTATCTCTTTTCCTTCTTTGATTTCTTCAACTTTGTGTTTGTCGACAGCATGATTTTGTGGGTTTTAATGGCTAAAATGTTAGGCTAATCATTCTATAGGGTTGGTTATCAGATTTGATGATTAGGATTTGTCTAATCTTTAGTTGGTTGGTTGTTTTATACTTGATTTGTTGTGTTTGGTGTTAGATCCTTGGAAGATTTTGTTCTTGGTTAATTAATATGTGTTGAGAATTGGATCTTCGATCCTTCTTACAAGGGTATTCATTGTGACGCGGGAACTAAGCCCTTAAATCTGGCTTTAATTCTCTTAAGGTGTAGATTAATTAATCCGAAGTCTAATTAACCTAGTTAAAGAGACCCAGGGAATTAGAAAAGTCTAGTACTAGGTGGTTTCACTGGAGAGGGGACATGAGCCAGGCCAGTGGATTGCAGAATGTAACTATGACCAATCAGGAGCTTAAATTAGAGATAGCTCTATTGTAAGGACGTAACTGTGACCAATAGATTTCTCAAGGAAATATGTCATTGAAAAGTATCGTATTAGTGACCTAGAAGGACGTAACTGTGAATAAGAAGCTAATACAAGAAAACACAAGGGGGAACACGAAAGTGGGATCCTTGTACCATGTCCTCGGACCAACCCAAGTCATAATTCATTCAACTTGGCCCTTACCTAGACTAATCCTTAGGTATCAATGACGATAACCAACCCTAATTCCTCTATAAGTAATTTTCAACCGGTTTTAGTCAATTCAATCCAATTTTCACATATCAAACCGTTGTTTTGTTAGTTTTGTTTTTATTAGTTTTATAATTTCACCTCAACTCACTTAGATACTCATATAGTGAACTAAGCGAGTAGCCGGGGTACTCACCTCGTGGGAACGATCTTGGTTCATAATTGAAAACCTTGTATTACTTGTGCAACCCGTATACTTGCAGTTATCAACAAGTTTTTGGCGCCATTGTCGGGGACTTAGCACAATTTTTGTTGCTATGCCAATTACTTGACAAGTTTTTGGCGTCGTCGACGAGTATTTCACGGTTTTTGGTTTTTGGATTGATATTCTAGCAAAAATAAAGTTTGCTAATTTGAGAACTAACAATTTTTTTTTTTTTGGTTTGAGGATATTTCTTTTCTTATTTTTATTTATTTCTTATTTGTAGCTAGTTTACTTCTTCTTCTTCTTCTTTTTTTTTTTTTTTTTTTTGTATTTTTATGTAAGGTGTTGAGCATAATGTCTAACGAAGAGATGAATGAACTCTTCTACACCCTCCAACAAGAATTTTCTTCTCAAGCAGCCCAAATTGTACCAACATGGGAAGATATCATCGCAAGGTAAGCACAAACCTTCACGAGCCAACAAGCTTATAAATTTGAAGGGAGGAATCATTTCAACAACAATGCGAGTTACTTCTCCCAACCACACAACTACATGCCAAGCTACCATCATTCGGGTTGGGGGACATATGACAATTACTCCTATTGACATCCAATTATGCAAAGTCAAGGAAGTTCAAGTTCCTATTGTCAAGAGCAATTTCGGCAACCGTCTGATGAAGAGCTATTCTGTGCATTGAAGGAAGAAATTAAGAGGGATACTGAGGCTCTACAAATGCGGTTGCCAATTATGGAAACCAATAAAGACACCAACATGATAGCAAACATGATCATAGTTTGACAAACCTTAGAAGAGAAACGAATGCTATCATGGAAAGAATGGTAAGACAAGCTGAGGAATTAGCAAATATTATAAAGGAACAATCTTCAAGGCAACTCCTGAGAGACATAAAGAATGATGACATATGAGAGAGTGAAAGCATATCTTTAAGCCTTGAAGAAGAACTTTCAAGCCCGACATTGGATGAGGACAAGAACACAATAGAATGCGACAAAATGCCTTTGGTCCTTGAGGGAGAATTGCAAGACCCGACATTTGTTAAGAATAATGAGCTTGTCATTGATGAAGAGTCATTATTGGAAGAGAAGCAAGTTGAAAAGCAACATCCCTAGATGAGAATTGAAAATGTTTTGGTTGAGGTTGAAGACTTAAATTTTCCCATAAAGTCTTTGACTTTTAACATGGAGGAGGACCGACAAGTATCATTTGTAGAAAAACCCTCCTTTACCACAAGTCAAATGTGGATTGATGCTAAAAATAGGGAAATGACACTCCTTGTTGGTGAGGAGAATTTGAAGTTTAACCTCCACCAAAGCAAATCATTAACAGATGTAAAAAAGAGGGCATGCAAGAATTTAGAGAGCTCATTTTCGCCCATTGAAGAGCCAACACCCAAGATCATTCAAGAGGACACTATTGAAGGATATGAATTAAAGACCAACTCTTTTCCCACTAAAGAGTTGGAATTGGAGCTTAAATTGCCTATTCCAAAGGTGGAGGAGCTCATCCTCACGAGCAATGAGGATGAAGAGAGAGCATAGGCCAAGATGGATGAAGGGCCAAAGCAAAGCTCTTAAACTTCCACAATGAGTCTAGATGGACTCTAAAAATGGACCAGCTCTTGGGAGGCACCCCAAGCAAAAATAAGGATTTTATCTATTCATTTATTTAATTTGTTTTTAGTTTTAGTATGTGTTGCATGTTGATCTTATTTTAAGTGTTTATTTGGTTTTTGCTTTTCAGGACATTAAAGTTGATTTTTAGTGAGGGAATTTCATCAAGATCCACCACACCCGAGCCCAAGGATAACACTTGGTCATCTAGGGGAGTCCTCTGTTCTTATATTTCATATTTCATACATTGAGGACAATGCATATTTTAAGTTTGGGGGTATTGATGGGAATCCCCCTTTGTTTTTAAATTTTTCCAACAACTTCAATTATCCTATCTTTTGTGTTTTCCTTTAGTTGCTTATATGTTTTAGTTGCTTTTTTTTATGTTTCAGTTTCTAGTTTAATTTTTTTTTCATTTTTAGGATGTTTTTGTTTTGGTTGAACTTGTTTTGAGATAATTGTGATGCCTATGATGAATAATGATTAAACTTACTTTCACATGAAGAAAATAAGAGATGTTTAAACTTAAAGCATAATGGTTTGACCTTATAGTGGACTATTTAAACAAAAGTTCTTATCATTTTGATGCACAAGTCATGTAGCCTTGATAATCAATTTTGCTTGGTTTAGAGAAGAATTAGGTGAATATCATTCTAATTGATCTCTCAAGACTCTAGAACTTGTTCAATTATCCCTCAAGGCGAAATCCTAGCCAACACGACAATTAGGAAATGACTTAGGTCATCCTTGGACTGGTTGAGCCTTTCTAGCTAACCTTTTTGTGCATATATCCATAGTCACCAAATTTGAGCCATATTAGCCATTTTCTTTCTAGAAAAGCTAAGAATGAGCCCCTTGTCCCTTTTGTTGAATATCCTTAAGTCAAAGCCCTTGTTTACCCTAACATGTTGATTTCAAGGTCAATATCTTGTGAATACATGTAGTGTGAATTGAGAGTTTGGTTGAAGTGGGTATTCTATGAATGGAAAATCAAAGGAGGTTTAGGGTAGAAAAAGGAAGAAAAAAAATAGAAAAATGAAGAAAAAGAAAGAATAAAGCAAGGAGGAGTAAGTTTGGTCTTGTAGCCTTCCTACCATGAGCAAGTAAGTTCTTAGGGGTGTTATACACGTAGTACCCTAAGGCCAACTGGTCTAGGAGTTACTAACCTAAAGCTCGCTAATGGGGTAGGTAGAAATCTTAAAGGGGTTGAACATTGCACTACTTTGTGCCTTGTAATCTAGAAAAATAAAGCTCTTAGTGTTCTTGATGAGTCCTAAACATATCTATTTTTAGTCTATTTTTCTTGAAATTTTTCAGTAATTTATGATTCATTTTAATGCAGAATTATGGAATAATCACCGACTTTGTGTTTTGCAGGTTTTGAGTGAAAAGGAAAGAAATCCAACAAGAAAAGTAGAAAAAATGGTTAAGGCAGAAATCTCACAACATAATTTTAGAATGTCGCGACATAATATCAGAATGTCGCAACAAAAGCTCAAGGTAACTAGTAGAGATATGTCACAATAAGTACTGATATGTCGTAATAAGACAAAGCGGAGCTCAAGTTGGGAGTAAAGATTGTCGCGACATTTCACAACTTTGTCATGACATAATATGAGAAGGATTGAATGATAAATGTTGCAACAAAGAAATTTATGTCGTGACATACTGAAAATCAGAAGATAGAACTATGTCACAACAATGGATTTTTATGTCACGACATTGCCTGAGAAGTTCCTAAAAAAGAATGTTGCGACAAAACAAAACTATGTCGCGACAGAAAATGGCAGAGCAAAGAGATACGTCAAGACAAGTTGGTAGCAACAAAGGTTTTTATGTTGTGAAAAACATTTCAGAGAATGACAAGATCAAGGCAGGAAATATGTTGCGACATTTTCAAAGTATGTCACGACATAAACTTCAGAAGTCAGCATCGCAAGGCAAGAGGGCTATATCGCGACAGAGAAGTTTTATGTCGTGACAGCACAACAAAATGCTAAGAGGGAACTTTGTCGCGACATAGTATTTTATTATCGCGACAAAGGTTGAGAAGAACTACAGAAAGACTGTCGTGACATAGAAATTTATGTCGCGACATAATGAAGAGCTGAAGGCAAAGACATTTGTTGTGATAATTGGAAGCTATGTTGTGACATTAATTAAAGAGAAGAGGCTTAGAAGAGAACTGTAGAATGTCGCAACATTTTCGAAGATTGTCGAAACATAGTTAGAGAAAAAGAGTTAATGTATGTTGTGACATAAAACAAAGCTGAAGGTTGAGAAACTCTATCGCGACACAGAAATTTTATGTTGCGACACAATCAAGAGCAACAAGGATGAAACTTTGTCGCGACAAAGCTTTTTCTATGACGACATACCATTCAAGTACTAAAACTGCAAGACACTAAAGAAATGTTGCTACAGAAGACACTCATGTTGTGACAATACAAGACAAATTCAGTAAAGCTCTGTCGCGACATTTTCAAAGTATATCGCGACATAATTCAAGAAAAAGACACAAAACTCTGTTGCGACATAACACTAGAAGCCACAACAAAGCTAGAGGACAAACATTGTTACTTTGTCATGGCAAAGACGCTACTTGGGCAAGTTTTTGGGGATCCACAATTTCAACCTCGAAGTGCAGCCCAACATTTGAAAATCTATAAATAGAATCACATAGAGCATTGTGCGTAGCTTCTACCGAACCAGGAACATTTGGGTAGCTGGAGTCTCCTTTGTATATTATTTTTCTTTTATTTTATGTTTCGCAGAATTAGGTTCAGATTACATTTTAGTTAGCATTTTCTTTGGAGTTGAGTAGTGATTAGAGCTAAAGTTTAAAGTTGGGTTCATTGTAAAAATTTAGTTTTCATTACTGTCTTATTTCAATGGAATTTGGAAATTTTTTAGAGTTCATTTATCTCAATTTGCTTGCAATTTCAGTGAATTTTCTTGATCAGTTAGTCACTGTTATTCGCAATCCAGTTTTGAAAGATTGAGCTTCCTCTGGGAATGGACTATTGTTAGCTATCATTTTTTGCACAACTTGAAAGAATGTCATAGTTAGAAATCTTAAATTTATTTAATTGGTATTGTTCTTGAAACTAATTGTTCCGAATATTAGTAGCTTATACCCAAAAAAACGGACTGCATCTTGCTCTAATTTCCAAGAGGCCCTCTGAGTGACACAGAGATGAAGATTTCTGAGAGTATAGAGCAGTTATTTGGGGATATGCTAGACTAACATTATGGAACTAATGAACTCTAAAAGATTACTTTGATAGATCACTAATTTACTCATTGTGTGAGGATTAGTTGGTTGATGTATCAGTTTAACTGATTAGAGGTTTCTCCTCTATTTGATGAAATAATCTTGATCCCGTGTTAGCATATATCTAATCAAGGAGATAAAGAGTTTATTCAAATTTGTAGGATGAGATATCAATTAGATTGGAGAAGGCTTGTGTTATCCTGTCTATGGGGGCAAGAATTCTTCAGTCCTAGGAACAAGGTCTGAAGTACTGGAAAGGAAAAATACCTAGTGCTTAGAAAGAGGATTATATCCTACAAATAACTAATTAGACCCATGGGTCTAAAAGGAATATGGTTTTCTAATTAGTGAAATGTATAGTGTATGGAGGAATCCAAACTATACTACCTTTTGCATCTTTGACAAGTTAAGATTTCAAACTAATGGCTGAACTATATTGTAGAATGATGCAGAAATTGATCTATTTCCCAGTGTTAATTTTACTCAGTGAACTCTCAATTCCAATTCATTTTGAATTTTCGTTATAGTTATAAAATTTTAACCATTCATTCTTTCTTTAGTTTAAACAAATCAATCTTGCAATTTTGAGTTCAAATAGTAAGGATCTTTAGTAGTAGGGGTAATTGATCTTTAGATCGCTCATCAAATCCTCGTGGGAATGATATCTGGACTTAAAATCCACTTTATTACTTGTATGACCTGTGCACTTGCAGAGAATTAGACATAATATAAATTTACAAAAATTACATACGTATTAGGAAACATTATCTTATAATTCTCAGTTATTTACAAGTTTTTGGCGTTGTTGCCAGAGAGTTTAGTTAGTCTCTAGTAGCCATGTTGAAAATTTGTTGTTACAATTTTTGGCACCGTTATAGGGGGCTGAATAGTTTTGAGCAACAGTGATAGAAATTTGGCATATAGAAAAGGTCAATGTGTCAACAAGTTTTTGGCCTTGCTGCCGGGGACTGAATAGTCTATGGAGGCAGTGCTAGAATTTTATCACACATACACATTGATCTCAACATATAATTGGGTCTCAACAAGTTTTTGGCGCAGTTGCAGGGGAATGAATAGTCTATGGAGGAAAAGCCAGAAGTTTAGCACGCACACACTGATCTCAACATATAATTGGGTCTCAACAAGTGTTTAGCGTCGTTGTCAGGGATCTGAAAGAGAATTTAAATATCAATATTCCAACCAAAGAAAGAATTGCTAATTTGGACATTTTTCTGTTTTATAAAAATTTCAAAAAATTTACAAAAATAGTTTTAACTGCAGTAGCTGAGTAAGCTACTAAAAATGTTTTATGAGCTTATAGAGATATAGTTGTTTTTCTACTAATTTCAAGTGATCTTATTGTGTTCCCATTTTAGGAAGATCTTACAAGCAGAATTGTTGTCTTTGGACATAGAATTGGAGAGGACACTAAGAAATGATGAATCAGTAGTTATGGCATAATAGAGGGAATTTATGAAAACACTCGAGGCGGAAGCGGCGGCGAAAGGCCTCGAGAGGCGAGGACTATGGGAGGATTTGAAATTGAAATCATTAAAGATGAATATTCTGCTGTGAGACAACCTGCTATAGAGGCCAACAATTTTGAGTTAAAGAAATCCTTGATCATAATAGTGCGCGGCCATCAATACAGCCCATCAGTGAACTACCGATGAAGCGAATGGGAAGATTTATGAGGATTGCGAATCTGATGTGGCCCAAATGGGGTGAGACCTAAGGTGATCAAGCTGTAACTCTTTCCTTTTTCACTAAGAGATGTGGCAGCCACTTGGTTTGAATCACTGCCATATGGATCAATGAACAATTGGGAAGAGTTGGTGGAAGCTTATATGACCAGATTCTTTCCTCCTACCCTCACTTCATAAAGGAGAGGGGAAATCATAGTGTTTAAACAAGGAGATTATGAAAGTCTCTATAATGCATGGGAGAGATATAAGAGATTGCTGAAAAGATGCCTAATGCATGGGATAGATTTGACCACCCAGATGGACATCTTTTACCACTTTATGAACTCACTCAAGGTATAATTGATGCGGCATTTGTGGGCATTCGAAGGAAAGTCTTTGAAAGAAGCGAAACCGATTGATTGAAGATCTAGAAAAAAGCAATTCTGAGGACTACCATCGAGACTTGAGAGGAAACGACGACGGCGAAAGAAGTGGGGTGATAGAAGCTGAACAAAATGACACATCATCGAGCTTGAGCTTGATGCATTGATGAACAAGCTGGGAAACCAAGAAAGAAGAATGCATCCAGCAGATGAAGTAAGAACAATGGAAGAAAGTGAACAAAAGAGTAGTGCTAAAGAGGGACTAGCCCATGAGGGTCCCTATCAGGTTAAGAAGGCTCGGTTTGTCAATAGCAACAGAAGCTACAACTTTAAGCCAAACCTCAACCTACCAACTCATTACACACAAGCACTAAGGAACCGTGAGAATTTCTCATATGGAGGGTGGAGCCGCAAACCAAGGGGTCAGGAGCCCGGTCACGGAATTTTCAACAACAGTATGCTTCATATAAGGGTCCCGAGACGAGCGCGGCAAGGGTCGAGCATGAAATCCAGGGCAAAGGAGATCTTAATCCTTTGAAGATCAAATGCTGACATTCATGGGAGAGAATAAGAGGCTATTGAACATTCATGAGCAGAAATTTGCTAAGCTAGCAGCATTTCAGGCAAACACAAATGTGTTTTAGGCCAACACTAATGCCTCTCTAAAAATTCTGGAGACACAAGTAGGGCAGTTGGCCCTAGTAATGCAGAACTAGTCCAAGGATGCCTTCCCAAGTAATACAAAGAAGAAACTTAAGGATTGTATAGTTGTGACTCTAAGGAGTGGCAGAGAGTTGGAAAGTAGAAAAGAAGATGAGCAGAAAAAGACTAAAAAAGGCAAGAAAGGAAATTGGAAAGATGACAAGTTGGCGGTTGAGTGGTAGGGGCGAGAAGAAGAGGTGAAGACTAAGCAACAGGTGGAGAAAGGAAGACTGAGTAAGAAAGAGGAAATGGAAGCCTACATGCCTGTTGTTCCATTCCCTCAAAGGCTTCATAAAGCAAACATGGAGGAGTAGTTCTCTAGATTCTTGGATATGTTCAAGAAAATAGAGATTAATATACCTTTTGCTGAGGCATTAGCTCAGATGCCTAACTATGCTAAGTTTTTGAAGGACATTCTGAGTAAGAATATGAGGTTTGCTGAAGAAGGAGTGGTGAATTTATTAGCCGCCTGATCTGATGACCGAGCCTTCGATAAAGATGTAGGATCACGGCGACCGCATTCCTTGCACTATTGGGAAGGTTGAATTTAAGAAGGCTTTATTGATTCGAAGTGGCTTATCGGCATGCCCTTGTCGATGAGTGAAGAGGCCGGGTTTGGGGGGGAGCATACTCCCATAAATATGACCCTACAAATGGCAGATAATACTATGGCACAACCAGAGGGAGTCCTTGAAGATGTGAAGAAAGGAGAACTCACTCTCAAGGTGGGGGAAGAAGTAATACACTTTAACTTGAACAAAAGCATGAAACAGTCTGAATATGAAAGTACAGATTATAAGACTGTAGAAACAATAGTTCCCATCAGCCCTGAATTGACTTTTAGATGTAATTTTTCAGAATTCAATCAATGAAAATGAGATGAATTTCCAGTATCTTGAGGATCTTGATTGTGAATTGCTGACTTCCAGTTGTGATTTAAAAGAGATAGTCTTAAGTTTGAATGAGAACAATATAGAAAAATCAAGCAACAATGAAGAGAAAACAAAAGAAATAGAAACAAGTTCAGAAGTGTTGTCCTTGAAGGAACTACCCAAACACTTGAAGTATGCTTTCTTAGAACCAGAAAAAGCCAAACATGTAATTATATCAGCTGCATTGAATGTGCTTGAAGAACAGAAACTGCTGGAGATTCTCAGGAAATACAAAGAAGCAATTGCTTGGTTAGTAGAAGATTTGAAAGGAATCAGTCCTTCTATTTGCATGCACAAAATCCTTTTGGAGGAACATGCAAAGACCTCCATTGAACATCAAAGAAGAGTGAATCAAGTAATGAAAGAAGTTTTCAGAAAAAGACGTACTGAAATGGCTGAATGCAGGCTTTATATATGCAATCTCAGACATCCCCTTAGGTGAGCCCAGTTCATGTGGTTCCCAAGAAGGGTGGATTTACTGTGATAAAAAATGAGAAGGATGAATTGATTTCTACAAGAAATGTGATAGGATGGAGGGTGTGCATTAACTACAGAAAGTTGAATATTGCAACCAGAAAGGATCACTACCCTTTACCCTTTATTGATCAAATGCTGGACAGGTTAGCAGGACACCCCTATTTATGTTTTCTTTATGGATGTTCTAGATATAACCAAATTTCCATAGCCCCTAAGGACCAAGAGAAAACAACAAACATGTCCTTATGGCACTTTTTCTTTTAGAAGGATGCCATTTGGATTATTTAATGCTCCTGCCACCTTTCAAAGGTTTATGATGTTTATGTTCTCAAATTTGGTGGAAAAGGCTATGGAAATCTTCATGGATGACTCCTCAGTATATGGATCCAGTTTTGAGAAATGCTTAGAAAATTTGGAAATAGTACTTTAGAGGTGCCAAGATAAGAATTTAGCTCTGAATTGGGAAAAATGATATTTCATGGTAACGAAGGGTATTGTCTTAGGGCACAAGATTTCTGCAACGAGGTTAGAAGTTGACTAAGCAAAGGTTTCTATCATAAAAACTCTCTTGCCACCTACAACAGTTAAAGGGATAAGAAGTTTCTTGGGACATGCTAGATTTTATAGGAGATTTATAAGGGATTTCTCAAAAATCTCTAGACCATTATGAAGATTGTTGGAAAAAGAAGCAAAATTTGATTTTGATGAATCATGCAAATCTGCATTTTAAGAAATTAAGTCCAAATTAGTTACAGCTCTCATCATAGCAACACCTTACTGGAACACAGAGTTTGAAATCATGTGTGATGCTAGTGACTATGCAATGGGAGTAGTATTGGGACAAAGAACTGAAAATATATTCAGGGCCATATACTATGCCAACAAAACCTTCATTGAGGCACAAGAGAACTACTCTACCACAGAAAATGAGATGCTAGCAATGGTGTTTTTTTGTGAAAAATTCAAGCCTTACATAATGGGGTCTCATGTTATCATACACACTGATCATGCTGCAATTAAATATCTTATGGCAAAAGATGCCAAGCTAGATTGATGATGTGGTATGTGTTGCAGAAGTTTGATTTAGAAATCAAAGACAAGAAGTAAAGTGACAATGTGATAGTTGATCACTTGTCTAGATTAGAAAGGCCTATTGAAGAGGAAAAAGGAAATGAAATAGCAGAAAATTTTCCTGATTAGCAACTTTTTCAGTTATCAGTCCAAGTACCCTGGTATCCTAATATTGTGAATTGCTTAGCCTGTGGAATTATACCACACAGTTCATTCTGATGAAAAAGTTGAAACTGATAAGATTTTATTTATAGGATGAATCACTCTACTCATTTAGAAGAGGATGGAATTTTATTATCCCGAGGATGTGTATCAAACATAATAGGAAAAATTCTTGATAGATGTCATGCATGCCATATGGAGACACTTTGCAGGAGATAGAACAGCTGTAAATTCTCCGATCATGTTTTTATTACAGCCTCTGCTATTGAGCTATTTTGAATGGGTTAAACATTATGATAAATGTCATAGAATAGGCAACATAAGCAAAAGAAATGAGATGCACATTTATGACCAAATTTTCCGCCACATTCTGAATAACTAAAGTCTGATAGCAGCTTTTGCTTGTTGAGACCAAATGATGTATATATGAAAATATGAGCAGGAGTGAATGTGTATATATCTCTGAAACTGATTTGAAACAAAAGTAGTGTACTCAAAAGCGTAGTATTACCAACACTCCAACCTCTTTCCACAAATTGCCTGGGTCTTTGTAATAGTGGACTCTAAAAAGTCCGGATATTGTGCTTTGGGGATTGGAGGTTCTCTCTAGTGGAATTTGATCACCCAGATTACAGGGCTGCTTCGCTGTTAGGCGACCAAATAGGTTGTGAAATAAAATCAATTTAACTGAAACAAAAACTGATTTAAAACTAATCTTAAAAATCTACCAAATAAACAACTACTTAATTCTATTAGGTATGAAGAGAGGCACTAAGGATAGGGATAATTATTTAACAATCAATTTGCATTTCCTTGGAAGCTCAACATTTGTGAGTTGAATGCTGAATTTGTCCAAGAGCAATGTATTATGGATTCTCAAACACTATACATTTCACTATCTAACACACCATATTCCTTTTCAAGACAAATGGGTCTAAATAGCTACTTGTAAAATATGACCCTCTTTAAGATTTGATTGTTTTTCTTTTTCAATACTTCACAACCATTTCTTAGGACTGAAGAATTCTTGCCCCCATAGATAAGATAATGCAAGCCTTCTCCAATATAATTTGTACCTCAGCCATCAAATCTAATAAAGTTCTCTCTCTCCTTGATTAGATCTATGCTAACATGGGATCAAGGTCATTCTATCATATTGAGGTGAGACCTTTAAACATTAAACTGATACATCATCTAATTGATCCTCACACCACGAGTAAATTAGTGATCTGTCAAAGTAATCTTTTAGAGTTCTTTAGTTCCATAATATTAGTCTAACATACCCCCAAGTTAATGCTCTTTACTTTCAGGAATCTCCATCTCTATGTCACTCAGAGGGCCTCTTGGAAATCAGAGCAAGATACTGTTGGGCATGGTGCCCTAAAAGCATGTAATTTGTACTTCTTCATGAAAACAATTTTCTATATTTGATTCTTTATAGATGTGTTGTATAATTTAGTAAATATCATAAATTCCCAAGTTTATTAATGTAACTATAATCTTAGTATATAACAGTTATATATGAGATGATCAAGATTATAGATAATAAACAAGCTAATGTATTAAATCAAAGTAGGGATCTTTGATCTATAATACTACTAATACGGTCCACTGAACATTAAGAATGCAGTAATCTTAATCTGGATTACTGATGTAGATGTGTTGTATAATTTAGTAAATATCATAAAATCCCAAGTTTATTAATGTAACTATAATCTTAGTATATAACAGTTATATATGAGATGATCAAGATTATAGATAATAAACTAAACTATCCATAGTAAATCAAAGTAGGGATCTTTGATCTATAATACTACTAGTACGGTCCACTGAACATTAAGAATGCAGTAATCTTGATCTGGATTACTGATGTACAACATGACTCAACTCCTGAATGAACTGCAAACTTTTGAGGCCATAAGTAAGACTAGGCCCAAGGGCGAAGCAAATGTTGCTGAGCATAAGCCATCTTCCTCTTCTAGTAGCAAGAATAAAGAGGAAGAACACACAAGGTGGAGTGCAGACACAACCCGAAAGGAACCAAAGAAGCCCAGGGGAAGAAGACTTGACCCCAAGAGACCAGAAGCACAGGAAAGTTTTTCCATTGCGGGGTTGAAGGTCACTAGAAGAGAAACTGTAACAAGTATCTCTCTGAATTGAAGAACAAAAAGAAAGGTAAATATGATTTACTGGTTTCAGAAGCCTGCTTAGTGGAAGATGATTTGTCACCCTGGATAGTTGATTCAGGAGCCCACAAGCATGTTTATTATTCTTTGTAGATGCTTAGTTCTTCGAGGGAACTGGCGATAGGGACCGTTACTATGAGGTTGGTAGTGGGGAGGTGATCGTCTTAGTAAAGAATGTGGGAGTCGCCCGTTTAAATTTACAGGAATAAATTTCTTGTTTTTTGAACAATGTATTTTTATTCTGGTTTTAGGGAAGAGAAATTTGATTTACTGTTTCTATGTTGCATAATTCAATTATTTAGTATTTCTTTTATTAATAATGAGATTGTTATTTCCAAGAAATGATTTAGATATTTGTCATACAAAACCTAAAATGGGTTGTACGTCTTAAGACGGCGAGGCGATCATTAAATAATTAAATTATTCAAAGTAGAACATCTTAAATCTAACAAACGTCAAAAGTTTGCCATAGTGATAACCGTATCTTTATCTCGGGTTAAGGCGACATTAACCTTGTGAATAAACCGGTTAAATGAGATGGTCCTTTAGAAAGCTAAATGTTGTACTTCTGGCCCATGAATCTTGTTTTAGAAGGTAAAATAACTAGAGACCTTTCTCGGCAAAGAGGCGAGAATCAAAAGAACCTCTTCAACTTGTACATAGCAACATGCGCGGTCCGCTAAGTGTACAAGCTAGAGGTGGTTATAGATATTTAATCACCCTTCATTGTGATTATTCAAGATACGGTTATGTTTACCTAATGCACAAGGAATCTGAGACTTTTTGGAAAGTTTAAAGAATTCATGGCAGAAGCTGAAAAGCAGTTAGGTAAATCACTAAAACTCTTCGATCGGATCGAGGAGGTGAATACTATGATACAAGTTCAAGAGATCATATCTTTGGAGCATGGAATCCTATCCCAACTCCTGATACTTGGAACACCATAGCATAATGGTGTTGAGAGAAACGGGACGTTACTAGATATAGTTAGAACAATGATGAGCTACTCACATTTCCAATCCCATTTTGGGGATATTCACTACAAACTGCGGTCTACATTTTGAATGTAGTTCCATCTAAGTCAATCCAAAAGACACCCTTAGAGATGTGGAATGGACATAAACCTAGTTTACGTCACTTTCGCGTATTAGGGTGTCTAACACACGTGCTAAAAGGAAAGACCGGGAAGTTGGAACCCCGCACAGAAGTGTGTATGTTTGTAGGCTATCCAAAAGGCACAAGGGAGGTTTTTTCTATAGTCACCGGATAAGAAAGTATTTGTATCGAAAATGCGAATTTTCGAAGATGATTATATGACAACTTCAAACCTCCTTGATAAGGTTGTATTATTAGAGGAACTACGTTACGATCGGATCAGAAAATCACAATCAACCTGTGGCTTGACCAAAGTCAAGGGCTACTATTCTATTTAGAATATCCTAGTACCTCGACGTGAGTGGGAGGGGTAGTGAGACTACCATCGGGTTACGGACATGAAAGGAGAAGTACAATTTCTAGTGGTCACTAACCGGGATGATCCATTGACATCTTTGTGATACCATGGATGATTCGACAGAGGACAAATGGCAAGATGCTATGAATCAAAGAAGTAGGTGTGTATAACTCACGTAAGAACGTAGATCCACTAAGGATGTCGGGGCCCGTGGGATGCCAATGATCTTGAAAAGAAAAAAGAGGCATAAATGGGAAAGTAGGAGACTTTCAAAGCTAGGCTAGTGGCAAAGGGTTATACCCCATAAAGAGGGAGTGGACTATGAAGAAACTTTCTCGCCAATAGCTATGCTTAAGTCTATTCACATCCTTTTATCCATAGCCGCTTGTCTCGATTATGAGATATGGTAAATGGATGTCAAGATGGCTTCTATGAATGACTATCTTGAGGAAAGCATCTACATGATGCAACCAGAAGGTTTTGTGGCTAAAGGGCAATAGTAGAAAGTCTGCAAGTTGCTTAGGTCCATTTATGGATTAGACGAAGCTTAGTCTTGGAATCTGTGTTTTTGATCAAACTATCAAAACATATGGTTTTGAAGCGAAATGTTGATGAGACCTTGTGTATACAAGTACATCAAAAGAAAAGAAAGGTGGTCTTTCTTGGTTTCTTTACGTAGATGATATTCTACTCATTGGGAATGATGTAGAAACATTGCTCGGAATGTAAAGAAATGGCTAATCGAGCAATTTCAAATGAAAGATTTAAGAGAGAAATAAGCTATATTCTTGGGATCCAAATTATAGATATAATGAACAAGCTTTTGGCATTGTCTCAAGCATCTTATATTGATAAGGTGCTATCTTGATTTTGATGCAAGATTCCAAGAAAGATACATTACCGACGAGCAGCGGAATTATCCTTTCCAAGAAGCAGTGTCCTATGACACCTCAAGAGGAAGAGGATATGAGACAGATTCCCTATGCCTCAGCGTAGGCGGCCTCATGTATGCCATGTTGTAATGCAGGCATGATATACGTATGCGGGGAGGGATAGTCAGCGTGCAATCCGATCCTGGAATGGGTCAGCTGGATAGCAGTGAAGCCATTCTCAGTATCTTAGGAGAACGAGAGATTATATGCTTGTGTACTCAGGTGGAGACCTGAACCCTATTGGATATACTGATTTTGATTTTCAATCAGACAAAGATAGTCAAAAGTCGACATCTGGTTCAATATTCACTCTTGGTGGTGGAGCCGTAGTCTGGAGAATTATCAAACAATCTAGTATTGCGGATTCAATCATGGAATTCGAATACATAGCGGCTTGTGAAGCAGCTAAAGAATCGGTTTGACTCAAAAAGTTCTACACTGATCTGGAAGTAGTTCCAAACATGGAAAAACCACTTGTTTTATCTTTGTGACAGGTGGAGCGATAGTTGCAAGAACAAGGAGTCATAGAGAAAGCACATAGAAAGTATCACGATGAGAGATCGTACATAGAGAGGAATTGTGTAGTTATGAAGATAACGTCGGAACATAACCTTGCAGATCCATTTACCAAGACTTTACCTGAAAGGGTGTTCACGGGTCACTTATAGGGACTAGGTTTAGAGAGACATATACCACTACTTTAGACTGAGTGGGGGTGTTGGGCATGGTGCCCTAAAGCATGTAACTTGTGCTTGCTTCATGAAAACAATTTATATATTTGATTCTTTATACATGTGTTGTATAATTTAGTAATATCATAAAATCCAAGTTTATTAATGTAACTATAATCTTAGTATATACTTGATTATATATGAGATGATCGGTATAGATAATAAGCTAAAATATCCATAGTAAATCAAAGTAGGGATCTTTGATACATAATACTACTAGTACGGCCTGCGAACATTAAGAATGCGTAATCTTGATCTAGATTACGATGTATTGTTTTGATAAAATGGAAGTGCTTTATGTAATCTGATTACATAGGATAGGACTAGACATGGATTAAACTCTTAAAATAATATGCAGATTACAAATTAGGGGTTTAAACCCAGGTAATCACTAGATGATCATATGCAGATTGATCTTAATCCTGAGTAGCCATGGACTCTTGTCTATTTCAATAGGGCCTTTTGATTCATAGGTTACGGTCTGTCCTAAGACAGGCCCAATACTTATGTCTTGGAGGCCCATTGAGATAGGTGGCTGGGAACATGTCCTACAGATATGGAATCCAAACCCTTCTTGAGGGAAGCCAGATAATTGGTTCCCTTAAGTGATGGTCACAGGCTGAGCAGGTTTGAGCTCTAATTTATAACGGGTTTATAAATTAGCGTGCGCTAGTGAATTAATGGAACTTAAGAATAAAGATATCACTAGAGGGGTAAAACAGTAATTTCACCTAGCTCTAATGATGGACCAATTTTGGAGGATTGATTACATGTACTGATCATATCAATGGACTGGTTGAGTATTACTACGTAAATTATTCTGTAATTACAAGAGTTCAGTTTCAGATTTTTTGTGGAATAATACTAGAACTAATAAATTAGATTAATTGATTAAAGAATTTAATTAATTATCAAATTTATTGGAGCTTGGAATTATAGGTCTATAGGTCCCCAGGCCACCTCTGTAAAACACTGTATAGGATTAAATTAACAAAGAAATCCCTTGGAGGGCATAGTTGTAAAAGAAATTGTTTCAAAGCAACTATGTAGTAATTATTGGATAATTAAATGTTAATTCATTGAGTGAATTAATTAATTATAGTAATTACTATATGGATGAAAAACGGTTAATTTGAAATTAATAACATTAATTAATTATTAGATGAGTGAGTGGCATCAAATTACCTATATGGATGAAACGGTTAATTTGAGAAATTAATGCTATTTATTTTTGGTTACTTAATTTGAATGAATTTTAATTCAATATTTAAATATGCCACTTGATCCAATGGTTGAAATCAATTCAAGGCATATTATAAATAGAGGAAAAACCCTAAGCTTCAAGGAGTGATAAAAAATTAGAGAAAAAAAAGAGAGAAAGAGTTTCACTTTTTTTGCCTCCATCTAACCCTCTTGATCTCATGTGTTGAGAATATCAAGAGTTCTAAAAATAAAACATTTGTTAATTTGTATGCCCACACGTACCTTGTAGTGAAGAGGAACGGCTTGGAAATCATGGAAAACATGGAAAAAGGAAAAAAAGGATCTTGAGTTGTCAACCCTACTTGCCAAAAAAATCTCCTTAATTTGATTGAGGTAATTCTTCTTTATTGCTAGTTGATTAGTATGCATGTACCATAGGATCGTAAAAAGTGTTTTTATTAATTTTTTAAATTTACTAGACCAAAATCTTCTGCTACAAACTTTGTTTTGAACTTTAAAAACCTACAGATACAACTATTTTCCGGGTATAAGCTACTAATATTCTGAACAACTAATTATATGAATAGTACAAATTATATAAATTCAGTCTTCAAACCCACGAAATAACTGAGAATCTGAAGATATGAATGTTCAACAATTAATCCCCACCCCTAGAGGGTGTTTAATGTTCCATTACTAGATTCCAATCATCACCAATCAAACAAAAAGTAAGAAAATGAAGAAATAAATCAAGAGACAAGGAGTGAAAAAAAAATCCAGATTTTAGTTTAAATCTTTGTCTTAACAGTAATGAAATTTGAATCTCTATTATACAACACCGAAATCTCTTCAATAGAAATAAAAATATGCTCCAAAACTACTCTAAGATCTATTAAAAATCAAAATCTGTAACAAAACTAAAAAAAAAATGGGTAGTTTAGAGAGAGAAACCCCATGAGAGGTGTTCTCCCACCTTACCCTAAAAACCTAAAAAGACAAGTATTTATAGTCCTAGGATAAATGGAGAGCGAAAACAAGCCAAATATCCATTTTAGCCTTTTTAGGATTTTTTACAACGTTTTGTTCGCGACTCGGTTTTACGTCACGTGAGTTTCTGTTGCGATGAAAACTTTATCTGATAGAGTTTCTTTGTCCAACTTATCGGAGCCATAACTTCTTCGTTTTAACTCGGATTTGGGTATGTGAGGTGTCGTTGGAAAGATATTTGAATGTAGAATGTAACCATGGGTAGAGTTGAACCATTTGATGCTCCAAAGGATATAGAAAAATTGATCTTCTCAATGATGCACTATGAGACATCTGATTAACTCTCTTTTTGGAAACATTTTTCATCTTTTCTTACTAAATCACTTGCTTTCCATAAAAAATCTTGAAAAACCAAATTTAGAGGAAATGTTATGAGTTTTACATGAATATGGATATAAAATGCTCAAAATATCTTGTGAAATGAACTCAGAAACATAGATGGGTTTGCACATCGATGCCCTACAAGGAATCGGTGGTGATTTTTATGTATAGGATAGACTTCCTTGAGACCTTTCTCAACCTCATTTGGAAATTTATGCATTCTCCTAGTTGTGGATTATGTGTTAAAATAGATGGAAGCAATAGCTTTTCCTAGAAATGATGCCAGCATAGTGGTGGGGTTCATTCAAATAAATATTTTGAGCAGATTTGGAGCACCCAGGACAATCATTAGTGATGAGGGAAGCCATTTTTCAAATAAAGTGTTTGCAAAACTCATGAGTAGATATGGAATCAAACATGTAATGGGGTTGGCTTATCACCCTCAATCAAATGGACAAGCTAAGATTTCCAATAGGGAAATAAAGAAGATTATAGAGAAAACAGTGAACTCAAGCAAAAAAGACTGGTCTCTAAAGCTAGATGATGCATTGTGGGCTTATAGAACTTCTTACAAAACTCCTATTGGAATGTCCCCATACAGAATTGTATTTGGGAAGCCTTGTCATCTCCCTCTTAAACTTGAATATAAAGCTATGTGGGCTATCAAGAAATTGAATTATGATTTCGAAGCTACCAAAGAGAAGAGATTACTCCAAATGAATGAACTGGAATAGTTGAGGAAATGAAACTTATGATAATGCCAGAATCTACAAGGATAAGATAAAGAAGAGGCATGATCAGAAACTTCTGAGGAAAGAGTTCAAAGTAGGAGAGCTAGTCTTGTTGTACAATTCAAAGCTCAAGCTATTTCTAGAAAATCTGAAATCAAGATGGAGTGGTCCTTACTCAACAGTTGCCAGTACACCCTTTGGAGCAGTAACACTAAAAACTAATTCTAGAAATGAGTTTAAAATGAATGGTCAGAGATTAAATGGTCTTAAAGGGAACATAAATGAAGATTAACTTTAGATTAAGAAGAGATGGAAGAATTTTTCTTACAGGAAACCATTTTGCAGTAAATGTCTAGCTTAAGACATAAAACATGAGCAGCTACTTGGGAGGCAACCCAAGAAATTTTTTTAATTGATTGATAGCTTGATTTGGTTTAATTAAGTGTGTTTAATTAGTTTAGATAATTTAGTAGAATAGATTTTGAGTGTCCATTTTGAATTTATAATTAGTTAAGTTTATTTTGTTGACTTTTCAAGACAATGAAGCTTAAATTAGAGATGAATTTTTAATTTGGAAGCACTTTGTCTCAAACTCATTATGCAGAAAGTGCTACAAGGGGGAGTATTTCTTTTTCCCTAACTTGTTCTTTAAGGATAATGCATGATTGAAGTTTGGGGGAGTGTATTTTTATAGAACAAAAAATGAAAAGTAGCTTTGTTATGCCCATTCCTTGAATATTTTGATTATCATCATGGTTGATTGGAGTTGAATGAAGAAATGAGATGTATAGTTCACACTTTAATTGAGGTTCTTTGTTGTTTGACATGTCTTCACAAGTATGATTTGAGTGGTATGAAGGATTGAATACTGATTTGTGTGTTAACTGGTTGAAAATGTTAAAATTCTGATTTTGAGGACAATGCATCGTATTGTCGCTACTTTATTTCTATATGTCACGACATTATTTCTCTTTGTCGCGACA
Source organism: Tetrastigma voinierianum (assembly GCA_016808115.1). NCBI lineage: Eukaryota > Viridiplantae > Streptophyta > Magnoliopsida > Vitales > Vitaceae > Tetrastigma > Tetrastigma voinierianum. Next base: position 709,434 of record JAEQBH010000699.1, on the reverse strand, counting down.
AGGATTGCCATAGCCTGTAATGCATTGAAGAAAATTATGTCGTGACATAATACTTTATGTCGTGACACTATTTTACTTAAAAAGAGAATAATTATGTCATGACATAATACACTTTGTCGCGACATAGGTGAAAAATATATATATAAACCCTAGGTTAGTGTTTTTCGTGACAATTAAAAGACACAACAAAAAAATTAGCCTATAAATAGAGAACTTTGAAACTTAAGAAGCCACCTTCCTCATAAACCATCAAACCATTCAGCCACCTTCGCCAAATCTGTCTCTCATCTTCATTCGAAAAAATCCTAAATCCCAGATAAGCTTTTGACCATGTATGAGCCATCGAACCTGATTCCGAACTTGAACGAGATAATGGAAGAATAAGTAGAGATTGAGGAAGAAGCCATTCAGGAAGTTCAGTTAGGGGTAGTGCGGGAAGAAGAAACAAGAACAGAGACTGAGCAAGAAGCTGAAGAAACAAGGAAAAGAAAAAGGGGAGCTGAGGAAGTTGAACCTAAGCAAAGGAAAGAAAAAGTAAGTGATTTTGTTTCAGAGCGTGCGTATTTCGCTCAGAGGGATAAGTTGTAGAACAAGGATTTCATTGGCGAAATGGGGTTCAGCAAGTTAATTTCACCCTTCGTAGAAACAATTGAGAAGAAAGTATGACACTTATTTTGTGAGAACAAGGCTCCTAGTTTTGTGGATGTAGTTAAGGAATTTTACTCGAACATGGTAAGGCTTAGGGAACAGACTTGCTACATCATATGACAATGGATATCATTTAGCAAGGAGAAAATAGATGAAACCTTCAATCTGAAAGAGAGAAAAAATGGGACGAAGTTTAAAGGCGGTGAAAGGCGGATTACCAAAGGAGAAATAGTAGACTTCATGAATAAGGAGTAAGAAGGAGCGATACTCATGCTATCTTGAAGGGATACAAAATTTAATTATTAAGAGGGGAAATAGAGAACTCTATTTTGAGCTACTTCAGAAGCAGCTATACAGGATTAGTACCCCATCCAGCATTAATCACCAGATTGTGTATCCTGGGAGGCGTGGAAGGAGATTGGGAAGAAGAAGAAACATGTCCCAGAGCTTCTTCTCTAACATTGAATGGTATAACTAAGGGGCCAAAGAACAGAGGCAAAGAGAAAGAAGTGGAAACAAAAGAAGAAGAGGGGATGATAGAGAAATTGAGCAAGTACAGTTGGAAAGCCCAGCTCAAGAGCAACAAGAAAGGTAAAGAAGCTTGGGCCCCATCCTGAATATATCTCCAGATGTAAGACATGCCCATCAAGAGCCAGCTGAGAGCTCAGGGCAACAGAGTAGCAATGTAGAAGTGATGGAGATGCTGAGAGCTATGAGGCAAGAAATGTAGGAGAGGGATAGATACCTGAAACTCCAACTTCAAATGAGAGATGAGTACATGGATGCAAAGCTGAGAAGAAGATATCAGAATTTGGAGAATGCACTTAAACAGAGAGATGAAGGGAAGAATCCTTCATTTGAGACCAACTAAAGAGAAAGGAGGAACTACTGAAGATAATGAAGGAGAGAGAGGATGCACTGGAGCAAAACATGTTGCAAAAGGTAGATGCCTTTGGATACTTATATAAGGAACATTAGAAGGAAATCAAGCTCCTCATAGAAAAGAGAGATAAGGAGATAGAAGCAACCCGCAATTATAGGGAAAAGTTATGGACAAAGAGCTTAGACATGGTCAATAATAATTTTATCAAGATGTACTCTGCCTAGGGTGAGTTTGAGGGAATCCTAAACTCCATTGGGTAGAGACATAATGATCTTATTAAACAATTGGCTCTCTCAATGGAGTGGTCTACCTTCAACAAAGAGGAGGGTCGTAAGTCTAGAAGACCAATAGTCCAAATCCCTAAGTTCTCTCCTTCTTCTATTGGTTATAAGTTTGAACTAGTAAATCTGAACCGTCCTAATAGTATGATAGGAAAAAGAAATGTCCTACCTTGTTGTCTCTTCCTTTTTTCTATCCTTGTAACTAAATCCCTTGTAAAGGAAAACATAAATGAAAAGGAATTCATTTGCAAAAATCTGTGTCCATTTTTCTCTTGCATTTTTCTTGTGTGTATTTTCTTTTTCATTCCTTGATCTTCAATAAATAAAGAATGATGACATTTTAGTTAGTGAAGCTTTGCTGAATAATGGAGAAATTAGTTTTCTTGAATGTATTTGCTTGGTAGTTATGAATTGTTTGGTGGAATGTGAATGATGAATGAATTGAGTTGCTTATGCTATGTTAGATTTTTCTGAATTGAATGGCTTGATTAATGTAAGATTTTGAGTTGTGAAACAACATAGCATCATGCCCAGAAACCAAACAAGAAACTGATAAATGAAATTAGGGTAGGATGAGATGAATTGAAAAAGGAAGTTGTAAAGTTATCATTGAATAAGTTGAACTTCAAGAACTAGGAAGATTTAAACAAATGATGGAACAAATAAGATTTATAATTCTGTTTTTGTAAACAGTTTAGTTATTGTGAATCCTGAAAAACAATGCACATGGTCAAAAGTACCTCTGAAACAAATTGTGCTAAGATTAGGGACATCTTCTGAGTTCCATCACAGCTTAATCTCCTCAAAGTCCTACAACTTGTTAGATTATTAGTCAAGGCGAAATCCTAGGCAATACCATTAACAGGAAATGATATGCCATTCTTGGAAGTTTGAACCTTTCAAAGCCTATCCTTGTAATATGCATATGCATATACCTTAGTTCCTTATTTGAGCCAAAAGCTAATTTCATCATCAACCAACAAATGAAAAACCTAAATCCTTCCTTAAATCTAATCCTACAGTAAAGAACCCTTGTTTGCCTAGATTGTAAGACAAGTACATCAATAATAGAAGAGGACAAGTTTGGGGGAATATTTTTCTGAAATGTAAAGGATAAGAAGAAAGGTTGAGAAAGGAAAAGCAATGGAGATAAGGAAAGAGGAAAAAGAAAGAAGAAAAGAAGTTGAGAAAATACAAAGTATCAAGGTGGAATGAGTTTTGTCTTGTAGCCTTCCTCCCTTTAACAATTAAGTTCTTAGGGAAGTTTTAACACCTAGTACCCCAATGTCAACTGGTATGGGAGTTGCTAACCCAAAGTTCGCTAAGGGTGGTAGAAAGCTTAAAAAGACAAAACATTTCATTGTTCCATACGCCTTGACAGAAAATGAAAAGTGAAAAAAAGCTTCTAATATGACAAAACTGAATTTACAGTTTGAAGGTTGTTAAGAAAAACACCACAATAGAGAGTATGTAGAATGATGCACCAAAACAAGTTTGGGGTTGTTTGAAAGTTGGCATCAGTGGAAAAGTAAAGGATGAAGAATGAAGGCAATTGTTTTGACTTGTAAGTGGAATCTAGGTAAATTTGAGCTTAAATCCATTTATCACGTGATACGAAGCCACATTAAAGGAGCCCTCTGAAGACCTAATTGATCTTGAAGGTGGTATATGCCTACATTAGTGGAGATTAATATGACAAACAAGCATATGGGACTTAGAAGAATCAAGAATAAGTTTATTATATGAGTACCGTCTCAGAAGATTAACTAATCTACCAAAATGAAAAAGAGAGAAGACCATCACACACTCACAAATCAGGGTTAAATAATGAAACTATTTACACTATAAGAATTTTTTGTCTGTTTAGTGAACTTACTTGAAAATCTTCCTTATTCTAGATTGGAAACTTGTTCAAAATTAATTTTTCAACTAACCTATTTTTGAGCTAAATTGTGGATTCAAGAGAAAGATGTCTAGTGCAGATAGAAAAATGTCCTTAAAAAAAATAATAAAACTGAATTGTTTGAGGACAAACAAAATTTTCTTTCCTTTGCTAGGGGACAAGCAAAAATTTAAGTTTGGGGGAATTTGATGAGTCCCAAACTCATATATTTTTAGTCAATTTTTCTTGCAAATTTTAGTAGTTTATGATTCATTTTAATGTAAAATTATAGAATAATCACCAACTTTGTGTTTTGCGGGTTTTGAGTGAAAAAGAAACAAATCTAGCAAGAAAAGTAGAAAAATTGGTTAAGGCAAAAATGTTGTGACATAATTTCAGAATGTCGCGACATAATATTAGAATGTCGCAACAAAAGCTCAAGGTAACCAGTAGGGCTATGTCGTAACAAGCAATGATATGTCGCAACAAGACAAAGCTGAGCTCAAGTTGGGAGTAAAGATTGTCGCGACATTTCACAATTTTTTCGTGACATAATATGAGAATGATTGAATGATAAATGTTGCAACAAATAAATTTATGTCGTGACATACTGAAGATTAGAAAACATATCTATGTCGCGACAATGGATTTTTATGTTGCAACATTGCCTAAGAAGTTCCTAAAAAAGAATGTCGCAACAAAACAAAACTATGTCATGACAAAAAATGGCAGAGGAAAGAGACAAGTCAAGATAAGTTGGTCGCGACAAAGGTTTTTATGTTGCAACAAACATTTCAGAGAATGACAAGATCAATGCAGGAAATATGTCGCGACATTTTCAAAGTATGTCGCGACATAAAGATCAGAAGTCAGCATCACAAGGCAAGAGGGCTAGATCACTACTAAGATGTCTTATGTCGCGACAACCATAACAAAATGTTAAGAGGGAACTCTATCGTGACATAGGATTTTATTATCGCGACAAAGGTTGAGAAGAACTACAGAAAAAATGTCGCGACATAGAAATTTATCTCGCGACATAATGAAGAGCTGAAGATAAAGACATTTGTTGCGACAATCGGAAGCTATGTCGCGACATTAATTGAAGAGAAGCACCTAGAAAAGAACTGTAGAATGTCACAACATTTTTGAAGACTGTAGCGACATAGTTAAAGCAAAAAAGTTAATGTATGTTGCGACATTCCAAACTTATGTCACGACATAAAACAAAGCTGAAGGTTGAGAAACTTTGTAGAGACACAGAAATTTTATGTTGCAACACAATCAAGAGCAACAAGAAGGAAACTTTATCGCGACATACCATTCAAGTACTAAAACTGCAAGGAACTAAAGAAATGTCACGACAATTACAAGAGAAATTCAGCTGAGCTCTATCGCCATATTTTCAAAGTATGTCACGACATAATTCAAGAAAAAGGCACATAACCTTATCGCAACATAACACTACAAGCTACAACAAAGCTGGAGGACAAACATTGTTACTTTGTCGTGACATAATTTTCTATGTCGCGACAATGATGCCACTTGAGCTAGTTTTTGGGGATCCACAATTTCAACCTCGAAGTGCGGCCATACATTTGAAAATCTATAAATAGAAGCATATAGGGCATTGTCCACAGCTTCTTTGGATTTGAGGAGTGATCTGGGATGAAGTTTCGAGCTAGGTTCATTGTAAAAATTTAGTTTTCATTACTATCTGATTTCAATGCAATTTGGAAATTTTATGGAGTTCATTTATCTCAGTTTTCTTGCAATTTCAGTGAATTTTCCTGATTAGTTAGTCATTGTTATTCGTAATCCAGTTTTGAAAGACTGAGCTCCCTTTAGGAATGGATTGATGTTAGCTATCATTTTTTACGTAACTTGAAAGAATGTCATAGTTAGAAATCTTGAATTTATTTAATTGGTATTGTTCTTGAAATTAATTGTTCCGAATATTAGTAGCTTGTATGCAAAAAAAAAGGATTGTATCTTACTTTAATTTCCAGGAGGCCCTCTGAGTGACACTGAGATGGAGATTCCTGAGAGTATAGAGCAGTTATTTTGGGGGCATGCTAGACTAACATTATGGAACTAATGAACCCTAAAAGATTGCTCTAATAGATCACTAATTTACTCATGATGTGAGGATTAGTTGGTTGATGTATCAGTTTAATTGATTTGAGGTTTCTCCTCTGTTTGATGAAATGATCTTGATCCCGTGTTAACATAGATCTAATCAAGGAGATAGAGAGTTTATTCAAATTTGTAGGATGAGATACCAATTAGATTAGAGAAGGCTTGTGTTATCTTATCTATAAGGGCAAGAATTCTTTTGTCCTAGGAATAGGGTGTGAAGTACTGGAAAGGAAAAATACCCAATTCTTAGAAAAGGGATTATATCCTACAAGTAACAGATTAGACCCATGTATTTGGAAGGAATATGGTTTTCTAATTAGTGAAATGTATGGTGTATGGAGGAATCCAAACTATACTACCTTGCATGTGACAGATTCGATTTCAAGCGATGGCTAAACTATGTTGCAGAATGATGCGAGAGTGATGTGTATTGAGTCTATTTCCTGGTGAATTTTACTGGAGTGAACTCTCAATTCCAATTCATTTTGAGTTTTCGTTATAGTTATAAAATTTTAATCCGTCGTTCTTTGTTTAGTTTAAACAAATCAATCTTGTAATTTTGAGTTTAAATAGTAAGGATCTTTAGTAGTAGGAGTAATTGATCTTTAGATCGCTCATCAAGTCCTCATGGGAATGATATCTGGACTTAAAATCCACTTTATTACTTGTATGACCTATGCACTTGCAGAGAATTAAACCTAATATAAATTTGCAAAAATTACATACATATCAGAAAACATTATTTTATAATTCTCAATCAATTACAAGTTTTGGCGCCGTTGCAGGGGACTGAATAGTTCTAAGTAGCAGTGACAGAAATTTGGTATATAGAAAAGGTCAATGTGTCAACAAGTTTTTGGCATTGTTGCTGGGGACTGAATAGTCTATGGAGGCAGGGCCAAAAGTTTAGCACACACACATTGATCTCAACATATAATGGGGTCTCAACAAGTTTTTGGCACCGTTGCTAGGGACTAAATAGTCTATGGAGGCAGGGCTAAAAGTTTAGTACACACACTGATCTAGACATATAATTGGGTCTCAACAAGTTTTTGGCACCGTTGTTGGGGATCTAAAAGAGATTTTAAATATCAATATTCATCAATGCACAAGTTTGGCTTCTATGGAAGTCATTCAGTTCAGTTATATCACCCCACTTCCTTTCAATCTACTACTACTCCTTGAAGTCTCAGATGGAGCTCTATAATTGCTTTTTGCTAGATCTTCAATCAACAGTCTTGCCTCTTCAGCACTCTTCTTCTATGGCAACAATTCTCTCTTTGGTTGGAATATTGATATTTAAATTCTTTTTCAGATCCCCAGCAATGGTGGAAAAAACTTGTTGAGACCAAATTATATGTTGACATCAGTGTGTGTGTGCTAAACTTTAGTCTTTGCCTCCATAGACTATTCGATTGCCATTAGCAATGCAAACTTATTGACATTGCCCTTTTCTATATACATTTATCCTGTTGCTACGAACTATTCAATCCCCTACTGTAATGTAAAAACTTATAGTCGCGAAATTATAAGATAATGTTTTCCGATATGTATGTAATTTTTGCAAATTTATATTTGGTCTAATTCTTTGCAAGTGCATAGGTCATACAAGCAATAAAATAGATTTTAAGTCCAGATATCATTCCCGCAAGGATTTGATGAAGCGTCTAAGATCAGTACTCAACTACTTAAGATCCTTTACTGTTGAAGTACAAGGTGATTAAACTAAACAGAGCGTCAGTAAAATTTTATAGCTATAACGAAAGTCAAATGGTAAAAATAGATCAATGTATAGTGAATTAAATAAATTCTAACATATTAAACCATCGGTTTGAGCGAGCTTGCCAGGTGAATGGCTATGGTTGAATACCAACCCATATACATTTCACTATTAGAAAAACCACTGTCCTCGTTTTATAGGTCTGTCCGTTACTTGTGAGATATAATGCTATAAACTGGTATTTTTCACTTTCAACACTTCACACCCTGACTCTAGGAGCTAGAAAATTAGCATCTATATTCAAAGATAGCACAGAGCCTTATGTGCAGGTATTATCTTATCCTGCAGGAGTGAACCAAATATGCTCCTTGGTCTGCTTTACGGGGATCGAATCATTTCATCAAGTAAGAAAGAGGCTCACTCTGAAAATCGGAAATACATCAACAACATCTCACACCATGAACAAATTAGTGATCTATCAGTAATCATTTAAATTCATTAGTTTCACTTACTATAAATATTGCTCTATACTATAATCTCCATCTCTATAATGAACTCCTAAAATCGAGAGCAAGATATGAGTCGCTTTTTGTGTACAAGCCACTATGCCGGAAGCGATTGTTTCAGAACAACTCTGTAAATAAATTCAGACTAACATGACATTCTTTCAAGTTGTGCAGAAAATGATAGCTAACATTAATCCATTCCCAGATGGAGCTCAATCTTTCAAAACTGGATTACGAATAACAATGGCTAATTGATCAGGAAAATTCACTGAAATTGCAAGCAAACTGAGATAAATGAACTCCAGAAAATTTCCAAATTCCATTCAAATGAGACAGTAATGAAAACTAAATTTTTACAATGAACCCAGCTCGAAAATTTAGCCTAGATCACTACTCAAATCCAAAGAAAATGCTAACTAAAATGTAATCTAAAACTAAATCTACAAAAAAGAAAAATAAAAAGAAAAATAATAAGCAAAGGAGAATCAACCTACCTAGATGTTTCTAGTTTGGCAGAAGCTGCGCACAATGACCTATGTGCTTCTATTTATAGATTTTCAAATATTAGGCGATACTCAGAAATTTTGAAATTATGGACCCCAGCGACCCAGTGAGTCTTAAACTCATCTATTTTTAATCCATTTTAAAGCATGTTTTTTAACAATTTTAGTTCTATTTGTAAGCCTAATTATGGAATATTCACAACTTTTGTTTTGTAGATTGTTAATTGAAAAAAAAAAATAGCGAAAAAGAAGCAAAAAATGTGGAAAATCGGCAATCTGTAGTCGCGACATAATTTTGTATCCATAACCTAAAATTCAAGTAGGCAGAAAATATCTTCATGTTGCTGTTAAATGTACATAACAAAGCTCAGACATAACTCAATGGCTAAAGGAGAAATTTTGTCGCGACAAAGAATTTTTCTATCGCAACATTGTTGAAGAAAATTATGAAGGAAACTGTCACGACAATCCTTTACTGCATCGTGACAAGGTCAAGCAGAGAAGCGAGAAGTTGTGTCGCGACAATATAATTTATGTCACAACATAAAAAGTTGAAGGCTAACTGATGAACTGCATTTGCGACGAGCAATTACATTGCGTGAAATTGCCGATTACAACACAAGTCAATTGAGATAAGTGTTTTTGTGTGGTGACAAAGTTTTCAATATCTAGCCAACTCAAGGAAGAGCTGGCGAAAATTAAGTAACAGAAAATCTGTTGCGACATGTAGCGATCGAATTCACGAAGCAGAGCAACCTGATCTTTGTCACGCGACCGAGATTATTCTGTCGTGACAAACAAAACATGAAGGAGGTGAATTCCCTGTCGCGATAAGAAGCTAAATGGCACCATAAGAAGAATGGCGACAAATAAATTCTTGTTGTGACATAATCAAGAGTTGATGACAAAAGTTGTGTTGCGACAAAGAAGTTTTCTATCGTGATAATAAAAGTTAAGGAATGATAAAATTATGTCGTGACAGAGAAAAGTAGGTCGCGACAGAAATTTAAGAAGACTTGAGAATGGACAAGGCAATTGTGTCGCAACATATAATTCTATGTCGCGACAAACGACAACAGCGACAAGAATCGGAGAAAATTTGTCTGACCAAGAGTTTCTTGTAACGGCGAGAAATTGCGGGACTTAAAGGAAATCACAATCGCGATAGAGTTGCCCGGGTTGAAAAGCAATTGTTTGTGGCAACAAGGGAAATTATGTCGCGACAAACTCTAGAAGAACAAGGATATGAGAAACTGGGTGCAAATAGGTTTGGTGTAGCGACACAAGGCATTCCGGTCGCGACAAGAACAAGACTGTTGAATAAAATTTATGTCGCAACATTATCAAAGTAAGTCACAACACAATCTAAGAGCAAGCCCAAAGAACAGACCATGATAGAATATAAGAAGCTACGATAGAGGGAAAGACAAAGACTGAAAGCTCCATCGCGACAGACCTTTCTATGTCGCGACAAAGAGACCAATTTGGGCCAGAATTCTGGGAGTCCACAATGAAATTAATGAAGTGAGGCCCAACATTGGTAAGCTTATAAATACACGCTTCTAGGGCAATGTGCACAGCTTTTTGACAACTCTAGGATTTCTGGGTGGTTGAAGACTCTTATACATTTTTATTTTTTTTCTTTTATTTTTCATTTTAGTAGATTTAGCTTAGTATAGTTTTATTTTGTTAGTTTTCCTGTAGTTTTATGGATTTTAGTATTATACTGAAGTGCAGCTTCGAGCTGGTATTTCTTTATAAATTCTTCTTTTCATTTACTATTTGATTTAAATGGATGATGGAAAGTTTTTGGAGTTCATTTATTTCAGTTCCTTTATGATTTCAGTGAATTTTCCTGATTAGTTAGTCACTGATAAGAGTAAACCAATTTCAAAAAGTTGAGCTCACTGGAAATGGGTCATTGATGATAGTCATTTTGCTATATAAGGTGGAAGAAAGCTTTAATTAGAATTTTTGAATTTATTTGATTGGTATTGTTTATAAATTTACTTGTTCTCAGTACTAATCTTTTGTGTACCCAATGTAAAGTCTTGTCATCTCACTACGATTTCCGGGAGGCCCTCTAGTGACATAGAGATGGAGAATCACGGGGTGCAAAGCGGAGTTCATTGTGGGTATGGTAGACTAATCTATGGAACTAATGAACTTTAAAGTTACTCGGATAGATCACCAACTTATAATTGGAGGGGATGGTTGAATGAGTATCTATTTAATCACTCAAGGTCTCTCCTCTTTACATTGAATTGATTCGATCTGTGTTAGCAAAGATCTAATCAGGAGATGGAAATTTTCATCAAAGTGTAGGATGAAGTGTCAATCAGGTGGAGAAGGCTTGCAAGATCTTGTATATGAGTAAGAATTCTTTAGTCCTCGGATGAGTGTAAAAATGCGAAAGGAAAAATACTTAATTCTTGAAAGGATTATATAGTACAAGTCACTGATTAGAATCATGTCTCAGAAATGAATATGAACCTCTAAACGGTGAAACGGTGTGAGTCGGAGAAATCCAGGCTATACACCTTGCGTAGCCCGGCAAACTCGGTTTCAGTTAGTGGTTGAGCTATGAATAAATGATGCAGAAATTGATTATTATTAATTGATCCATGTCTAGTTTTGCCTCACCCAATGAATCCTCAACCTAAATTTTATTAAACTTTACTTTTGTACATTTAAGATTTTAGTCTAGGACTACATCTTAGTCATCTTATCATCATATCAGTGGAGTTCAAATAGTAATGATCTTGAGTAATTAGGGTAGTTAGTCTTTTGATTTATCATCTTTCCTTGTGGCAATGATATCTGGACTTTAAATATCCACTTTTATTACTTGTACGACTTGTGCACTTACAGTGATCGAGACCACACACACAAATTTTTAAATGAGTCATTTTAAAAACAAAGAACAATTCCATCTTTTCATACATATGAAAAATAGTCTTGACAAGTTTTTGGCATTGTTGCCATGGACTGAAAAGTTCTTGTGTAGCTGTACCAGAAGATTGGCATACATTGATCACATCATATAGTTTGGTCTTAACAAGTTTTTGGCGCCGTTGCCAGGGATTAGGAAATAATCCTTTGGTAGTAGTGTCATAAATTTGTATATATCATTTGGTCTTAACAAGTTTTGGGTGTCGTTGGCCGGGGATTGAATGATAAATTTAAAGATCAATATTCTAACCAAAAAGGGATTTACTAATTTGGACATTTTTCTTTTTGATATTATTTTTCAGAAAATCACAAAAACAGTTTTAATAAACGATGGCGAAGAAGCTACTAACATGATTTTATGAGCTTAATTGGATATAATTGTTTCCCACATATAAATTTATTTGATTTTAGTGTGTTTCTATTTCAGGAAGTTTTTAAATGCATAGAAAACCAGAAGCAGATCTGCTGCCTCTAGACACTGAAATTGAGAGAACACTACAGAATCTAAGGAAGATCAAAGTTGTAGAATCCACAAGTATGGAAAATCAAAGAGAAAGATTGCAGGTTATTCCAGAAGAAGAAGAAGAAGAAGAGAGAACTCAGAGGCCTAACACTATGGAGGACTTTTGGAGGCCTATTATTCAAGAGGAATACTGCAACGAGTAAGATAACACGCCATAAAACCAGCAATTTTATTTGAAGCCGGCATTGATTACCATGATGCGGCAGCACCGATTCACCGTCATCCCTGCGAAAGATCCCGATGAACACCATGGGGAGATTCATGAGGATAGCGGCTCTGATCAAGGCGAATAGGGTGAGACCAAAAGTAATCAAGCTGCAGCTCTTCCCCTTTTCACTAGGAGATATGGCAACAACATGGTTTGAGTCACTGCCAGTGGGATCAGTGAACACTTGGGAAGAATTGGTGGAGGCCTATGACGATTTTTTCCTCCGGCTTTAAGCTGGCGGGAAGGCGCGTAGGAAGATTGAAGAGAAGTTGGTAAAGATGTCCTATGTGGAATAAATCGACCACTTAAATGGATATATTCTATCATGCCATGAATTATGCCTCGAGGTATAATTGATCGTCACGGTAATGGGGCTTTCAATAGAAGAAGTGCGAGAGGTGATTAGTACGAAAAGTCTTTATTTTGGGCCACATATCGGATAGGTTTTGAGTGCTTTGCGCGCTAATCATGTCAATAATACTTGATTGAAGTGTTTAGGTCTTCTTAATATCCTTATGCCGTTCAAGGGTATTTTTGGTTGTTTTGCGGGTTTTGCATATTTTGAGAGTTCAATATCGAGATATGCTGAACCGTGAAGATCGAACTCATTTATCGGCCTTGAACATCTCGAAATTCAATGAAGGAATGAAACGAGAGTGAAGAAATGATCGCATTAGAGGATGCGGAGTGTGTAGCGATGAAGAATATGCAAACCCGGGGAATTTTAGCTAAGATTGCGAAAATTTATTTGGGATTGAAATTCGCAATCATAGAAAATTTATAATCTAGCGAAATTGAGAAAATTCATCTAAACACAAAATTTCGCTATGCCTGTTCTATGAAATTACACATTTCGCTATCACTAAAATTTCGTAAGCTAGCGAAATTTAGTTAACTAAGCGAAATTGCCCCGGTCTTCCTAGCGAAATTCTGAATTATATCAAACTCAAATTAGTACCCTAAATTTTCCGTAGCTAAGCGAGTACTGCTACCCTAAGCGAAATTCTGCCTTTAGCGAGAATCTCACGCATTGTCGTCCTTTTGTAATTAATGCAAGCCCAGGCCTCATTTTGGTGTATTACTTCCTTGTCCTTATTTTAGCCAAAATCTTCAGGCTTTCTTGTATTTTCATACATTGGGTGGTCTATATACATTGTAGTTTTTGTAACCCTAAACAGCAGGAGACAATCTTTGGCTAAATTTTCATTTTATGTAAATATCTTTGACTTTAGTTAGGGTTTGGTTTCTCTCTTCCTCTGCTCCTCTTTCTTTCATTTTCTGAGCTACCAAACAACCTCTTGAGGATGACAACTCAAGAGATGTATCGCCCACTGTTGAAGAGTGGCTAGCTTGGTTGTGGGACGTTACGAGGTTATTCTCATGTCCCAAGTAATCACAGTACTGTATTTATGGCTCCATCCTTCTCAAACTAGGGTTGATACCATTTAATGTTATTAATTTGGCCAATACTTACCATGCTTTAGGATACGATTTTGCCCTTATTGCTAGATGTCTTTGTGGTTCTTTAGATAGCCTTCTGAGCCATTGAAATGATGTTGAATGTTAGGGTTTCAAACTAAAAGAGCGTAGATGCATGTTACTGTGTTGACTCAAATAGGGTGATTCTAGGAGTTAGGTTTGCTAGTTAAGCAAAGATCCGGTTATGGCTTGGACTATAGGTTTGCTTGTCTAAATGCGAGACCAGCTTAGGGGACACTTGTTTGCCTATATCAAGTTAGTGACCTAGAGATCTTCAAAGTTACCTTTTCACACTTTACTTCGATTTTTCTGATTAATCAGTTTTCAAACTACTCCACCTTTGTTTTGAAACAAAATCAAAAATCCAAAATAAAAAAGCCTCGCCATTTCAACAACGATGCAAGTCATTCATAGGATGAAAACCCATCCCGATGTTCGACCTGGAGCCACTATCTTTGCCGGTAGCTTGACTACGGCGTGGGAGAAACAGGATATAAATTTTGTTGATTAGGATCCACTCTTGTGCCGCAGTGAATCAAATGGCGCAGATTGCAGAGTGGTGTAAACTACGTTTGATGAGTTGAAGTGTGCTTGTAATCCTCATTACAAGTGAAGGTATTCTTACAATCGCTTTTTTCTATTCCGATTCTTTGTGCTTGCAAGTGTTCATCACTTTGCGATGCTTCATCTTGTTTTGTTTTCATCTGATCGGTTTATTTTTAGTTAACCTAACCTTTTGCAAGTTAGTTTGTCTTTGTTTGTTGTGTCTCGGTTGGCAAGCAGTTTGTATGCGATGCTGGGACGGAGGAATAGCAATTAGATTACAAAGGATCGATGGTCGGTACACATAGTGAAAACATGGATCCCTACGAGACGACAAAGTCGACCAGTACCCCAATGAATCAACTGACCTATACGTCGATGAGGACCATATTCACCCTCCTAGAGTTAAGTGCCCTTCACGCATCATACCTCCTGGCGAAGATGTCGCAGTGAGGCCACTATCGGTACCTCTTACTCCCACATATCATGGTATGGAAAATGAAAATCCATACATACATAAGGGATTTTGAGGAAGCTTGCAATAACTAAGGAAGGTATAGTTGACATGGATTGCTTAAATGAAAGCATTTCATTGACCCTAAGGACAAGGCCAAGGTGCCGAAACCCCTTCCATTTGAGGCCTAGAACCATAAGAAATTGGGTTGGCGCAAGCGAGTTTTAAAAATTCTTGATGCTCATAGACCCGACAATTTGAAGAGACAAATTTACACTTTTGCAGCTCAAGATGGTGAAAGGTTTTACCAGTGCTGGGATAGATTCATGGAGACTACCAGTGCATGTCCACATCATGGGTTTGATACATGGATGCTGGTAAACCACTTCTATGGTGGTATGTCTCTGCCATGAAAGCAGTTATTGGAAGCCATGTGTGGGGAGATTTTACAGGTAAGCATCTGATGAAGCCATGGATTTTACGAACTATGTGGCTGAAACTTCTAAGGGTTGGGATGAACCAAGCCCGAGAAATGGAAAGAAAAATGCCTTTAACCCGACCCTAGAGAATTAGGATGTATGCCTTTGTCGAGAGGATATAGAAAATGAAAGCTATAATTTCAACCTTAGCTAGGAAGGTGGAGGAGCTTGAAGGAAAAAGGCCATGAAGTGCATGCGGTGGCTGGCTCTTTGCCTGATCCAACCCATTCACCAGTTTCCAACCTACAGGTAATCCAGGAGAACATGATATGAGTGCTCCATCAATGAAGGATTTGATGCCGGAAGCGAGCAAAATGTTGTAGGTCAATCTGAAGCCACCACAACCTAATACCCAATATGGTAATACCTACAATTCCAATTGGAATCACCTAACCTCTCTGAAACCCAATCCCCCGCCTATGTACCCCCAGTGCCCGAACAACAATTTGGTTCCCTTAGCTCAACCCTGGCAACCACCATCCTCTTCTCTGTAGAACAGCCATCCCTAGAATTTGAGTAAGGTGGTGGGTAATTTTAATGGAAGAACAAAAAGGGATCAATGTGCAAGCGCACAAAGGATTGATGTAGAGAGCACACTAAACAAGAGGAATAGATGGGCTTGAGAGCAATCTAAACAAAAGAATTGACCTCTGGAACTTCAGTCACAAAGATCAACAATATTACGGAGGTACATGAGAGGAAGGTTCCTTCCCAAGCATTGCCAAATCAAAAGGAGTCCATGAGGTAGGTTCATCTAACTTAATTCGAGAATGGATGAGGTAAAGGCTATAATCACCCTTAGGAGTGGAAAGGGTTGATCAGCCAATGCCCAGAAACCTGTTAAGGAAACCGGGAATGAAGTAGAAATGGGCAGGTACATTTTCTGAAAGAGGATTCAATGAAACAACGTATGCTACCTCCATTTCCCCCGAGCACTTGAGGCAAAGAAAAGGCATCCCGACAACGGGCATCACCAGAAGTCACAGGCGGGTAAAAGTCAACATACCTCTTTTGGACATAATCAAATAAGTCCCTGCCTATGCAAATTTTTTGAAAGATCTTTGCACAATCAAGAAGGGATTAGGTATTGAGAAAAAGACATTTCTTATTGAACAAGTCAGTGCCATAATCCAAAGCAGAACCTGTCAAATACAGGATCCGGGATCTCCCACAATTTCGAGTTATGTGGTGGGAATTGCATAGACAAGTGTTGCTTGATTTAGGAGCAGTGTGAACCTCACTGTAGGTGATACGTGTACAAGCAGTTAGGTTTGGGTGAACTTAAACCTACCAATATCACACTTTCATTGGCCGATAGATCGGTGAAGATTCCTAAGGGATAGTTGAGGATGTCTAGTGAAAATGAATGAGTTCTACTACCGAGTGGATTTTGTAGTACTTGACAGGCGATTGCAAATGGGCAATCATGTGCGATTATCTAGGAAGACCATTTACGGCCCATATTGATGCAATCATTAATTGCAGGAATGGAGTCATGCAACTTTACGTTGGTAACATGACCTTGGAGTTGAACATATTTCATTTGAACAACAAACACAAGTTGGAAGCGAAAATCAAGTGCCTGATGGAGTATGTTCAATGTGTCAGGATGCAGGGAAAGGCTGAATGTCAAGAATTGCGAGGATACATAGCCAAACGGCGGTGTTGTGAATGCGCCATCAGGAATCCAGCGTAGGCCAATTGCTCAATTCGGAATCCATCGGTGAAAGCAGAACAACAATGGAAATCCAGCACAAAGTTAGGCTCGGACTATTTGTTTGAGTTTGGGGAATCATCCTCCTTGACCCTCCTTGAGCAATTTGGTAAAATTGAGCTGATTTGGTGTTCTCACAAACCAAATTGCAGCTCAACAATTTTTGCTTTTTGCTTTAGTTTAGTCAATTTCAATAATTTCGGTTATTTTTAGAAAGTTTCTTAAATTAGCAGTTTTTTTTTAGTAACTTTGTATTTATATTATAATACTTTATATAAAATTTTAATTATGTATTATATATTAATTTTATTATAATAATTTTTATTTCTTATATTATTAATATTTAAACTAAAAATTTTGAAATACGAGGTGTGATGCGGGCGAGCCCAAATTCGCTATAATAGCGAAAAATGGTGAAGTGGACTCTTGGCTACCTCGTCGGGCTATAAAGAGGGGAGGGGCTTGCCATTTTGGTCACTTCATATTCTCCCTCCCATAAGAAGCCACCAGTCACCCAGAGCCTCATTTTGCCATTATCGGTAGCACGGCACCACGGTGAGCCCTTGGTCGCTGCGTGGGTGCTTTACGGGCGAGATCGCTGGCTCACATGGCGATTCGATAGCCCATGCCCTTGGCTCGGTTGCCTTGCCTACCATACCCGGTCAGTCCACGGCAGAGCCTTGCACGAGCTCACATCGGCGCCACGAGCCCGGTTTCGCGACTGATGGCGCGGCGGCAGTCACCACTAGCCATTCTGATCGTGCACAATATGCGAAACGCGCACCGCAGTCCCACGAAACCACTAGTAGTCTGTCGCCTCTTACGCGCACTCGGTCGATTATACTGGTCTCTGCCCACGAGCGGATCAGCCTACGGTACCACTGTTTTCATTTTCATCAATGGAGCTTTATTCGATTTCTTTTCGGTCTATAGCTGTGGTTCGTTCCCGAGGTGGGTCCATAGGCCTGGGTCAGTTAGCACCCCGTGAAGGCCGCCCCGGGATTCAGCTCGATCCGGGCGATCCGAGGAGCCTCGAAGTTGAGCGATATCGAACTCGGATAGGACCGGGTCATCACACAATACCTCAACCTGAAGCTAGAGGCCCGGCCCCTCAATGAGCCGCATCGAGGCGGTGAGTCATCTGTCAGGCCCAGTCATCACCGATCGCGCCCGCGGAGCAGCATCTTCCTTTCGAGTTATCGCTGCTTCCGGATAAGAGCCATTGTTTGTAGACTATTAGGGAGCACGTCGCACTTCACTCCGAAGAGGACTTCCATCAAGTCTTACTATGACGTCCTGGCGATCGTGATCCCGAGTTCGGGGGGATTATGGGGTTGATTGAGGGGCCCATTCCCTGCGGCCTTCGCGGCCAGGGCGGTATTATTACCCAGTGGTCTTTGCGAGTTTCGCCGATGACTCTCGGAGAGCAGATGGTCCACTCGAGCTTCAGTTCTCTATAGATGATCGCCGGAGTAGGCGCGGATATTTCCGGCCCAGGCTGGGTATCTGTAGAGCCAATTCAAGGATTCTAGAGGCTTGGGCCCACCACCTCGTGGGGAGATGGTTCGTATGCGGCCCGGGACATCACGGCGGGACGGTGTCTTTAGGAGCGGCTCACCATCGGATCTTTGTGATTGATCACCTGGCCAGGGACTAGCTGTTCAGCTACGGCATTTATACAGCGGAGGGCCATCCTAGAGCTCTTTACGAGATCTCGAGAGGGATCTGGTTTAAGTCCCTCTGGTGGTGACCTCCTTGATGCATTCGAAGAAAGGTCCACTTAGGAAGGGCTGGACCGAGGCGAGGAGTCTACCGGCTGCTGATCTTGAGACTGCTATGGATCCTTGGGCACTTGGGTTTAGGAGGGCCAGGATAGAGGAGGATCCGATGCCCTCTGGTTTTGTCATTGGAGCAAGTGATGACCATGCCCGTATCTTTTCTCCTCCAGCGAGCGGGACCCGGGGAGGAGGGGTTCCGGTTCCCGAGGCGGAGCGGCTCTCCCACGAAATGATGTAGATCGTACGAGCTAGAGTGGGCGGAGTCGATTCGCATATGTCCCTCCATCTCTCCTCCACATGCTCGTCCTGACTGCAGCAAATACTCTGGCCCATCACCATACATCACATCGTCGCGGTACGTTCATACTGGCTCCGAGAGAGACCATTTGGGTGATGGATGCTATTTGTTCTTTGCCGACTACTCGGGCGGCACGGGATCGAGGAGTTGGCTCGGTCTGCCTCCATCTTTGCGGCGGATTATGACTCACTGGTTCTTCCCTCGTGTTCCGGATCAGAGAGAGGCCCACCACAACCATGGCATCTTTGGATGTATTGAGTCGACGGCGGCGATTCTGAGACCCACCACCACCACAGCAGTGAGGTGGTTAGGTTTCTTTTATGTTTTCGTATAGTTACCAGCTTTATCCATTTGCCTCTTGATTTGATTCGGATTTATGTGTTAGCCATAGTAGCGATGATACTTTTCAATATGTTAGCTTTGTATTCATGTACTAGCCATTTGGCTATATCAAAAATTGTCATTATATATTCTGAGACTTTTATATCATGTTTGTCTTGCTTCACCATGTGTAACTGTTTTTGTCTTCAATTGGACAATTGAATTGCTTCAATTGAACAATTGAATTGCTTCAATTGAACAATTGAATTGCTTTAATTGGACAATTGAATTGCCTTTTGTTGGAAAATTGAATCATTGTAAGTTACCTTTATGTTAGAGCAAATTCCATGTTTGAAATAATTTTTGGTCAGTTGAAGTTCCAGCATGCTCAACTTGAACATTTCTCCCTTAAGCTAATTCACACACTGCACACCAGATTGTTTCAATAGGCTGTCAAATTAGTTGCCTCCTTTCACTTTGCATAGCCGGCCTTAGGCATGTTGGCTACCTAGGATAGGTTTGTGTTACCCACATTCGAAGACGATGTAGTCTTGAGGAAAAGAAAGAAAAAGCAAAAAAGAAAAAGAAAGGAAAGAAGAAAAAGAAAAATAAAGTCGTGACACTTTGTAGCGAAACTAGAACAGTCATTAAGGGTGAATGGCCTTTGAAGCAGATGCCTAAGCCTTAATTGGTTGGGAGTCATCGATTTAGTGTTCGTTACATGGGTGGATAGGTAGAGTTTAACGAATTGTAGGTGCTTGATTTTCGAAGTCATTCGGAGTCTAGAGTGAAGCCTGTAGAGTTTGTGGTTAGTGATCCTTTTGGCTTAATGCCCTAAACCTTAATTGGTTGGGAGTCATCGGTGGACCCCCGTTACACGGACTTTGGTGAAGTCGGGTTTTAAGCATTGCACCCTATAATGTAGTTAAATAAAGAAAGGAGAGTGTAACTATCCCTATCTAGGTTGTTCAACAACAAGGTATGCCGATTCTAGGTTGGGAGGACAATTTTGCAATTTATTGGCTCCGATCTGGTTACATAAAGAACCATTAGACTTTGGTGGAAATTTAGAAAGTTGAGAATCATGGAATAATATTGACCTAAAATTGTTCTTGTATAGTTTGGTTCTTTCATGTCGGTTTTTCAAACTAGGTGTCAATTTTCGAGTTTAAAGGTAATGTTTATTTGTATATACACCTTTTTTTGAATCATAAGCTTTTTGAAAATCCTTTTGCATGCATGCCTTTATTATTTTTGCATTGCTAAGGGACTACTTGGCGTTTCGGTTGGGGGTGTGATTAGTACCCAAAGTACTATTTTGAGCCACATATCAGATGGGTTTAGTCTTTTCTTGTGTCGTGTCGATAATCTGTTGAGTGTTGGATATTCTTAATATCACTTATGCTGGATTTAGAGGTATTTTTGAAGTTTGTTTCTCGAGTTTTTGCATATTTAGAGAGTTCAATATCGAGATATGTGCTGAACCATGAAGATCGAACTCATTTATCAGCCTTCAAACATCTCAAAAATTCAATGAAGGAATGAAGGCAAAGTGAGAAGAAATGATGCAGTAGAGGATGCAATGTGCAGCAGTGAAGAATATGCAAACCCAGGGAATTTCGCTAAGATTGCGAAAATTTCGCTGGGATTGCGAAAATTTCGCAATCATAGAGAAAATTTCGCAATCCTAGCGAAATTGAGAAATTTCGCTAGGCTTCAAAATTTCGCTATGCACTGTTCCTAGCGAAATTACACATTTTCGCTATCACCTAAAAATTTCGCTAAGCTAAATTTAAGCTATCATGAATTGCCGGTGCCTAGCGAAATTCTTTGGAATTCGCTATCTCTGTGCAATTTCGCTGCCTAGCGAAATTTTAGCTAACCTAAGCGAGGAAATTTTGGCTACCTAAGCCGAAATTGTTACTACTTTATGAAATCTCTGCATTGTCATCATTTTATGAGATTAATGCAAACCGACCTCATTTTGGTGTATTACTTCCTTGTCCCTTATTTTAGCCAAAATGTTAGGCTTTCTTGTATTTTCATACATTGGGTGGTCTATATAAACCCCCTTAGTTTTTGTAACCCTAAACGCTTGGGGAGACGATCTTTTGGCCCGCAAATTTTCATTTTAATGTAGAAAATATCTTGGCTTTAGTTAGGGTTTGGTTTCTCTCTTCTCTCCTCTTTCTTTCATTTTCCTAGGCTGCAAACAACCCTCTTGAGGATGACAACTCAAGATATGGCAGCCTAAGCCCCTTTTCTTTGAAGAGGAAGGTGGCTAGCTTGGTTGTAGAGGCGGTTGCGGGGTTGTTCTCATGTGTTAAATGATACAGTCTTTGTGTTTATGGCTCAATCTTAGCCCAGGGGTTGAATCTCAGTTTAATGTTATTAATTTGGCCAATACTTACCATGCTTTTTGGGATCTAGTGCATACTTATTGCTAGATGTCGCGTGGTTCTTTAGATAGCGCTGCGAGCCATTGAAATGATGTTGAATGTTAGGGTTTCAAACTAAAAAGAGTTGTAGATGCATGTTACCTGTGTTGACTCAAATAGGAGTGATTCTAGGGTTAGGTTTGCTAGTTAAACAAAGATCCGGTTATGGCTTGGACTATAGGTTGCTTGTCATAATGCGAGGATAAACCCGAGGACACTTGTTTACTTTATGTTATCAAGTTAGTGACTAAATCTTAAGTTACCTTTTCACACTTTACTTTCAGTTTTACAGTTAATCGAGTTTTCAAACTACTCACCGCATTTTGAAACAAATCCAAAATCCAAACTAAGGCTTCATATTTTCAACAACGAGTGCAAGTCATTTCATAGGATGAAAACCCATCCCTTTGTTCGAATACTAGACATTTATCTTTGCGGTAGCTTGACTACGACGGTAGGAGGGCTAGGATATAAATTTTGTTGATTCTGGATCACCCTACTGTGGCACGAATCAGGAGGCAAGGCAACTGATTGAAGACCTTGCCAAATGCAACTATAAGGCTCCATTTGAAGCTTAGGGACGCGTGAGGCCCCGAGGGAAGTGGTTTGATTGGGTGAACCGTATGACCATAAGGAAGCAATTTGGATACGATGATGAACAAGCGGGAAGGAATGAAAGGAGAATGCATATTGCACATATGAAGTGGGACGATAAATGGAAAGGAACTAAAAGCGATCGCGAGGACCGGTTGAAGAAGAGCCCTACCAAGTTGAAACCCAAGTATGAGTGAGCAAAGAAGTTATCCCTTCAAGACTAACCCCAACTTGCCTACACACTATACACCAGCACTAAGGAACCATGAAAACCTTTCATATGGTAGAGGAGCATAGTAGGGCCCCAGACTTGGACAGCATTACCATTAGACTTATGCTCAACCCAGGTTCCAAGAACAACAGCAGTAGAGGGACAATAGAAGAGAATATCAGGGTCAGAAAAGGACTCGATCATTTGAAGATCAGATGCTGCATTTTATGGGGGATAACAAAAGGCCAATAAACATACATGAATAGAAGTTTGTTGAGCTAGCAGCATTCCAGGCAAACACAACTGTGTTCCAGGCCAACACAAATGCCTCTTTGAAGAATCTGGAGACTCATATAGGGCAGCTGGCTCTAAATATGTAGAAACAATCCAAGGATTTAGTTCCAAGTGACACAAGAAGGATCTAAGGGAATGTTTGGCAGTACTTCTAAGAAGTGGCAGAAAACTGGATGAGAGAAGAGTTGAAAAGAAGGACACTGAGGAAGAGAAATATGCTGATTTTGGAGAAGAGTTTAAGCTATAGAGGAAGAGAAAACAGTCAAGATAAAGCCAAAGCAGCAGGTGGAAAAAGAAAATCCAGGGAAAAATGAAGAGGTTAAGGCTTATGAACCTCAAGTTCCATTGCCTCAAAGGCTGTAGAAAGCAAGGCTTGAAGAGCAATTCTCTAGATTCTTAGACATGTTTAAGAAGATAGAGATCAACATTCCTTTCTCATAAGCATTGACTGAAATGCCTCTTTATACAAAATTTATGAAGGAGATATTGAGAAAAAAAATAAAAATTGCTGAAGAAGGAATAGTGAGTTTGACACCAACTTGCAGTGCAGTAATTCAGAATTCTTTACCAGAAAAGATGCAAGATCCTGGAAGCTTCAATATACCCTATAAAATTAGGCATGCTGATGTGGGGAAAGCATTGTGTGATTACGGAACGGCATAAGCTTGATGCACTGTGCATTGCTAAGGCTAAGTTTGGGGGAACTTACTCCCACAGCCATGACCTTGCAAATGACAGACATAACATTGGCCCATCCTAAGGGCATTCTAGAAGATGTGTTGATCAAAGTGGGTAAGTTCATTTTCCTAATGGACTTTGTAGTCATTGATATTGAGGAAGACAAACAAGTCCAGCTACATTGGGAGACCTTTCTTGCAGAGAGCAACTTTGATCGTGTAGAAAAAAAGTGCTCTCAGGGTTGGAGATGAGGCAGTGCATTTCAATCTCAATCACAACTTGAAACAGCCTGAATTAAGTAATGCAGATTGTGAGATTTTAGAAACAAAAATTCCCATCAGTTTTGAACTGAATAATGATTGTATTTTTCAGAATTCAATAAATGAGAATGAGATAAATTTCTAGTATCTTGAGCATCTTGAAATTGAATTTACGGACTCAATCGAAAAGCGTCTTCCGGTGTTGAAGAAGATAATACAGAAAAATCCAACATTTATGAAGAGGAAGCTGCTAATATAAACAAAAGTTCCGAGGGTTTAATTATAAAAGAATTACCTGAACATTTAGAGTATGCTTTCTTGCAACCAAAAAAAAAAAGAAAGCCAGTCATCATTTCAGTTAAATTGACTGAGCTTGAAAAACAAAAACTACTGGAAATTCTCGAAAAATATCAGGAGGCAATAGCTTGGTCCATAGAAGATTTGAAAAGAAATAGTCCTTCTATTTGTATGCACAAGATCCTGTTGGAGGAGAATGCTAAAACCTTTATAAAACATCAAAGAAGGCTGAATCTAGTTATGAAAAAAGTAGTCAGAAAGGAAGTACTGAAGTGGCTAAATGCAGACTTCATATATGCAATCTCAAACAACCCTTGGGTAAGCCCAGTTCATGTGGTTCCAAAGAAGGGAGGATTCACTATGATCAGGAATGTGAAGAATTAATTGATTCCTACAAGAACTGCGACAGGATGGAGAGTGTGTATAGACCATAGAAAACTGAACACTGCTACTAGAAAGGACCATTATCCCCTACCTTTCATTGACCAAATGCTGGTTTTGAAAGATTCTAAGGACCTCAAAAATCTCGGACCATTATGTAGGCTGGCGAAAAGAATCTGAAATTTTGATTTTGATGAATCATGTAGATCTACATTTGAAGAAATCAAATCCAGATTAGTGATAGCTCCCATCATGTTGACACCTGAATAGAACAATGATTTTGAAATTATGTGTGATGCTAGTGATTATGCAATGGGAGCTGTATAGGGACAAAGAACCGAAAAGATATTTAAGGCCATATACTATGCAAGCAAAACCTTTAATGAAGACAAGAAAACTACTCCACCATAGAAAAGGAGATGTTGATAATGGTATTTTCTTGTGAAAAATTCAGGCCTTACATATTGGGGTCTCATGTTATAGTACACACTGATCTGCAATTAGATATCTAATGGCAAAGAAGGAAGCCAAACCAAGACTGATCAGATGGGTATTGCTGCTACAGGAATTTGATCTTGAGATCAAAGATAAAAAGGGTAGTGACAATGTGATAGCATATCACTTGTCTAGATTGGAAATGAATGATGGAAATGAAAAAGGAACCGAAATAGCAAAATTTCCCTCTTGAGGTAGTTGTTTTGTCGGTTCAAACACCACAGTATCTCGTGTATCCAATTACTTAGCTTGTGGAAATTAGAGACCACGAATTAAGCTACCACGAGAGAAAGGAAATTGAGGCGATTGCGAGATTCTATGTTTGGGATGACCCACTACTTTATAGAAGAGGAGCATATATGATAATAAGGAGACGTGTTCCAGAAACAGAACAAGGTGGTATTATGGAGAAATGTCATGCATCACCATATGGAGGACACATTGCAGGAGACAAAACAGCCTAGAAAATTCTACAATCAGGTTTTTATTGGCCTACTCTATTCAAAAACTGTTTTGAGTGGGTAAAACATTGTAATAATTGTCAAAGAATGGGCAACATAAGAAGAAGAAATAAAAAGCCCATGCAAGGAATTCTAGTGGTGTAGATTTTTTATGTTTGGGGAATAGACTTCATGGGACCTTTTCCATCATCATTTGGTAACATATACATTCTCCTAGCTGTGGATTATGTATCTAAATGGGTGGAAGCATCAGCTTATCCCAAAAATGATGCCAGCACAATGGTGGGATTTATACAAAGAAATATTTTGAGCAGATTTGGAGCACCTAGAACAATCATCAGTGATGAGGAAAGCCATTTTGCAAATAAAATTTTTGAAAAACTCATGAGCATATATGGAATTAGACATGTGATCGGTTTGGCATATCACCCTCAGTCAAATGGGCAAGCAGAAATTTCCAACAGGGAAATAAAGAAAATTCTAGTGAAAACAGTAAATACAAGCAGGAAGGACTAGTCTAAAAAGCTAAATGATGCATTGTGGGCTTATAGAACTCCTAACAAAACTCCCATTGGAATGTTCCCATACAGAATTGTATTTGAAAAACCTTGTCATCCCCCTTTAGAACTGGAATACAAAGCTATGTAGACCATCAAGAAGTTGAATTGTGACTTTCAAGCTGCCAAGGAAAAGAGACTACTCCAAATGAATGAATTAGAAGAGTTGAGAAATGAAGCTTATGATAATGCCAGAATTTACAAAGAAAAGACCAAGAGGTGGCATGATAAAAGGATTCTAAGGAGGGAATTCAAGGCTGGAGAACAAGTCCCCTTCTATAACTTCATACTTAAGCTATTTCCAGGGAAATTGAAGTCAAGATGGAGTGGTCCTTACATAGTGGTAACAAGTACCCCCTTTGGACCAGTAACTCTAAAGGATGAATCTAGAAGTGAATTCAAAGTAAATAGTCAGAGACTGAAGCATTATCTTAAAGGAAGCATAAATGGAGTATATCCAGATTGTGAAAAAAGGAAAAGAGTTTCTTTGAAGTGAAGACGTGCAGCAGCAGTGTGGCTAAGGACATTAAAGCTGGCGACTTCTTGGGGAGACAACCCAAGCAAAAATTTCATTTTAATAGTTTGATTTATGTTGATTACTTTTATAAGTTTGAAGTTTAATTTTAATTTTTGTTGAGTTTTTTTTTATTAACTTTTATGGGAAGCAACCCATGTGAAAAATTTTTTATTAGGAAGTTTAATATATTGCTAAATTTTTCTTAACAAGTAGATCAATTGGAAAGAGATATTATTAGGAAGCACACTTTCTCAACTAAATGTGCATAAAATAGCTACAAGGGGGAGTATTTCTATTTCCTTAAATTTGTTCTTAATGAGAATGCATAGTTGAAGTTTAGGGGAGTTTAAATATTTTTAGAGCATAAATTGTTAGACAACTTTCTTTAGCCAACTGTTTGAATACATTGTTGAAAATCTAGATGAACAAAATTTAATGAAGAAAGAGATTTGTTGTTTATACTTGAACGAAGATTGTTTGAAGAAATATGTGTTTTCACAAGTATGAACTAAGTGGAAGACTTAATTGCATAATGTCATTTGGTTGAATGATTGAAAGCAAGAAATTATGTAAAGAATGTGAGGTAAAACAAAATTTTGTCGCTATAGAAATTGTTATGTCGAGACACTGGTTGAACTTTTAGTGCTAAAATAGAACAGGCTTTTGTCGCAACATACTTTCTTTTTGTTACAACACAGTTGGTGCTAAAATAGATAAGCAAGAAAAAGTTGGTCGCAACATATTTTCTCTATGTCACAACAAATAGCAACCTTGGGCCTCAGAGAACATATCGCGATAAAATTTATGTATGTCGCAACATAATTCAATTGGAGCATAGATGAAATTGTGTCGCAACAATTTTTTCTTGGTCGTGACAAAGAATTGCCCTAGTCTAAACTTAAGTGCAAAATTTATGTCGTGATATCACTTCTCTATGTCGCGACACCAATTTAAAAAGGGGCACACTTTAGGTCAAAACTATGTCGTGATAATTAAGTAAGCACAACAATTCTTGACCTATAAATAGAAAAGTTCAAAGACTGAAGAGTCATCTGCCTCATAACCTTCAAACCATTCAGTCTCTCTCACAGATTCTCTCTCACTCATTCGAAACCCTAGATCCTAAACCTATCTCTCTGTCCTAAGCTGGCTTGGTTTCCAAACTGAACAAAATCATGGAAGAGTATGATGAGGTTGGAGGGTAAACGATTCGAAGCCACTCAGGTAGTAACAGGGCAAGGTGAAGAAAGAGCTGAGGTAAACGATGAACTTGAGCAAACAGTGGAAGAATCTAGGAAGAGAAAAAAAGGAAATGAAAAAGCAAAGAGCAGCGAACAAAAAGCTGGTGACTAGGTCTCTGACATGGTTTATATTGCTTGGAGAGACAAGCTACAACATAGAGGGAAATGGATACCCTTCGGAAGAGAACAGATTGACCAGACATACAATCTTCAGGAAAGGAAGAATGGGTCAAAATTCAAGAGACTGGTGGAAAAACCTGACCACCGGAAGACTGTAGACCTAAAAAAAAAAAGGCAAAGGGAAGTGGAATGCCACCGGGAAGAACCCACATGAGTCCATCGCCAGAAGAGCACTGACTGAACCAGCAAAGGTGTGGTTTTATTTTTTATGTTCAGTCATGCTACCTTCCAAACATTTATGCATAGTCAGAGAGAAGGAGGCAGTATTATTATATGCCATCCTCAAGGGTTACAAATTCAGTGTGGGAAAGATAATAGAAAACACAATTTTGAGTTATTAAAGAGGAGGTTACAAAGGGCTAATCCCTTACCCGGCTGCTTGATTCAAGACTACTGCATATTGGGGTGTCAAAGGAAATTGGGAAGAAGAGAAGAAGCGCGAACATCGCCACTAACATTAACCAGAATCATAAAGGGGCCTAAAAATAGAAACAGGGGAAGACAAGTGGAAGTTATAAGGGAAGAGAAAGAAAGGAGCAGAGTGGAAATCTGACTGACACGAAGATGAAGCAGGGAACTCCCACGAGGCGGAGAAGTGGCGCAGTACTGACTTTCTCTGCTGAGTGAGACAGTGACAGAGCGGGGTGAAGCTCAGAGTCCCTAAGTAGTAGTGCAGTGCTAACCTTGCTACAAACCATGAGGCAAGAAACGGAAGAGAGGGACAAGCATCTAAAGCTCCAACTACAACTCAGGGATGAGTACATGGAGGCTGAGTTGAAAATGAGGGATCAAAACTTGAAAAAGGCCACTGAAACGAGGAGGGATGAAGAATGGAAAAGTAGATGGGAACAAAGGGAACAAGAGCTAAGTGCACAACTGAAGGCAAGAGAATATGCCTTATTCTTTCAGCAACTAAAAAGAGAAAGTGAGTTATTCAAGATCATGAAGGAAAGGGAGGATGCTATGGAAAAGAACATGTTGCATAATGTATATGCCTTTAGGTATTTGTACAAAGAACATCAGAAGGAGATCAGAGCTTTAATTGAAAAAAGGGTCAAGGAATTGGAGGGCACCTTGAATTATAGGGAGAAGCGCTAGACATAAAGCTTAGATATGCTCAACAAAAACCTGATTAAGATGTACGCTGCCTAGGGTGAGTTTGAGGGAACCCTGAATTCTATTGGGTAGAGACAAAATGATATGATCAAGCAACTAGCCCTAACCATGGAGTGGTCTGTACTGAACAAAAGTGTAGAAGGCATTAAATCAAGAGAGCCACAAGTCCAAATCCCTGAATTCTCACCTTCTTTAGTTGGATATAAGTTAGATCCAGTTAACCTACCATCCTCCCATAGGCATCAAAGAAAAGAAAATAGCTCACCCTGCTCTTCCATCTCTTCTCCCTCTCTGTACCTAATATCCATCCTTGAAACATTCAATAAAATATAAATTGTGCATTTTTATACAGAAATTGATGTTCACCCTATTTGTAGAATATTGTGTGTGTTTGTGTTTATGTCCTTTCCTTCTCTATGGTTACTTTGAATAAATAGAAACGGAGGAAGTTTCAAGGAATAATTAGTTGAAATAATTGAGAAACCTACTTGGATCTAAATGTTAAATTGATGCAACATGTTTGGTTGGTTGGAGCTGATTAATGAATGACATTGTGGTTGTGTTGAACTGTTTGAGCTGAATGCATGATTTAAATGAACATTTTGACTGGTAAAGCAACACAACAACAAATCTCAAATCCAAACAAAAATTTGATAGATGCATTAGGGTAGGATGAAATGAATGGAAATGGAAAGTTGTGAGATTATGAATAAATATGTTGAATTTCAAGATTAAGGAAGACTTTAATAAATTGATGGAACAGATGAGACCTATAATTCTGTTTGTGTAAACAGTTTGGTTACAAAATCCTGATAAACCTTACACATGGTTAACATAACTCTGAAAGAAATTGTGCCAAGACTGGGAACATCTTTTGGGATCCATCACAATAAGATCTTTGATGTTCTAGAACTTGTTGGATTATTAGTCAAGTAGAAATCTAGCGATAACGAGGAAATGATTTAGGCCATCCTTGGAAGTTTGAGCCTTTCAAAGCCTACCCTTTTATATGCATATGCATATACACTAGTTCCTTATTTGAGCCTACATCTAATCTCATCATCAAACAAAAAATAAGAAACCCAATTCCTTTCTTACACATGATCCTACAGTAAAGAACCCTTATTTGCCCAAATCATCAGACAAAGTACATTAAGGACAGAAGAAGACAAGTTTAGGGGAATATTATTTCAAGTTTTAGAAAATGATGAAAAGGGTTGAGAAAAACAATTCAAAGAAATAAGAAAAAATGAAGAGGATTGTGAAAGAAGATGTGAAAAGAAAAAGATCAAGGAGGAATGAGTTTGGTCTTGTAGCCTTCCTCCCTGGAACAATTAAGTCCTTAGAGGTGTTCAACACCTAATACCCTAATGTCAACTGGTATGGGAGTTATTGACCTTCGCTAAGGGTGGTAGAAAGCTTGAAAAAACAAAACATTGCACCATTCCACCAAACTTAGAGAAAATGAAAAGTGAAAAGGCTTCTGGAATAAGGAAAGTTATCATACATTATGTGGGGAAAGGAAAAGAAAAAAAAGGCACCCTGATGAAAAATATGCAAGAAGCTTGGTAGGAAGGTTGGAAACTTACAATCAAGAGAAATCAAGGATGGATCAAGAAGGCAAGAGTGTAAATTGTTAGTGAAGTCTAGGTTAAATTGAGCCTAAAATGTCTAATTATCTACCTCATTACCCAAGCCACACATTACAAGCCTAAAAGACCTATTTGATTTTGAAGGTGGTGTTATGCCTACATTAGTGGAGTTTAATATGATAAACAAGCATATGAGACTTTAAAAATGAAAGAGAGTATGCCAACTGAGTATTATCCTAGAAGATTAACTAATCTGCCAAAGAAAAAAGAGTAAAGACCAACACACACCCACAAATCAGGATTGAATGATTAAATTGTTACAAACTATGAATTATTGGTTGGTTTAGTGAACTTAATTGAAAATCTTCTTGATTCTAGATTCGAAACATGTTTAGAAGTAATTCTACAACTGACTTATGTGTCTTGCCCAATTGAGCTTAAAACAGAAAAATGCCCTTAAAAATAAAAAGCTGAATTGTTTGAGGACAAATAAAATTTCTTCACTTTGCTTAGGGACAAGCAAAACTTTAAGTTTGGGGAAATTTGATGAGTCTTAAACTCATCAATTTTTAATCCATTTTTCTAGTATGTTTTTAACAATTTTAGATCTACTTATATGCCCAATTATAGAATATTCACCAACTTTTTGTTTTGCAGGTGTTAATTGAAAAAAGAGAGAAAACAAGCAAAAAAGAAGTAAAAAGGTGGAAAATACGATCGTGTCGCGACATAATTTTGTATGTTGTGACTACAAGGTAGAGGATAAAGGAAATATGTAAGTAACCCCGACAACTAAATGTCGCGACAAAGCTCAAAAACACTTCGATGGCTAAGAAAAGGAATTTGTGTGACATTGTGAGAAAATTATGAAGGAAACTGTTGCGACAATCCTTTACTCTGTCACGAAAAAGATTAAAATAGAGAGCAAAGAAGTTGTGTCGCGACAATATAATTTATGTTGCTACATAAAAAGTTGAAGGCTAATAGATGAACTCTGTCGTGACAAAAGATAATTTTGTTGCGACAAAAATTACTCAGATTACAACACAAGTCAACTAAGACAAGTGTTTTTATGTTGCGACAAAGTTTTCAACAACAAGCCAACTCAAGGAAGAACTGCTGTCACAACAAAGAAAATCCTGTCGCGACATAGCAGTCAGAATTCAAATCCAAAAGCAACACAATCTCTGTCGCGACAAAGATTATTCTATTGCGACAAAAAAAACATGAAGGAAGTGAATTCCTTATCATGACAAGAAGCTGAAGAGCAACACAAGAAGAATGGAGACAAAGAAATTCTTGTTACGACATAGTAAAGAGTTGATGGAAACACCTGTGTCATGACAATAAAAGTTAAGGAATGATAAAATTCTGTAGTGACAGAGAAAAGTATGTCGCGACTGAAATTTAAGAAGACTTGAGAATGGCCAAGGCAATTGTATCATAACATATAATTCTATGTCGCGACAAACAGCTCAGCAAGCGACAAGAATCAGAGAAGAAAAGTTTGTCACGACCAAAGGGTTTCTTGTAACGACAGAAATTTCTAAGGACTTAAAGAAATTCTATCGTGATAGAGAAAACTCTATTGCGACAGAGTTGCCAAGCTGAAAAGCAATTGTTTGTCACGACAAGGGAAATTATGTCGCGACAAACTCCAGAAGAATAAGGACATGGCGGGTGCAAGCGAGGTTTGGTGTGTCGCGACCTGAGGCATTGGTCGCGACGAGCGAGAGCTTGTTGAATCTGATTTATGTCGCGACATTATCAAAGTATATCGCAACACAATCCAAGAGCAAGCCCAGAGAATAGGTTGCGACATAATACAAGAAGCTACGACAGAGGCAGCGACAAAGACTGAAAGCTCTGTCGCGATAGACCTTTTTATGTCGCGTGAAAAGATGTTGGGCGAGTGCGAAGTCCACAAGCGCGATTAATAAAGTAAAGGCTGACATTGGAAAGCCTGTAAATACCAACTACAAGGCAGTAATGCGTGACTTCGGCGACTCAGGGTTTACGGGTGGTTGAAGACTCTTGTACATTTTTATTTTTTTCTTTTATTTTTCATTTTAGTAGATTTAGCTTAGCATAGTTTTATTTTGTTAGTTTTCCTTTAATTTTATGGATTTTGGTATTGTACTGAAGTGCAGCTTCGAGCTGGTATTTCTTTATGAATTCTTCTTTTCATTTACTATTTGCTTTAAATGGATGATGGAAAGTTTCTGGAGTTCATTTATTTCAATTTGTTTATGATTTCAGTGAATTTTCTTTATCAGTTAGTCACTAATAAGAGTAAACCAGTTTTGAAAAGTTGAAATACTAAATAGGTCATTGATGATAATAGTCATTTTCTTTATAGGTTAGCTTTAATTAAAATTCTTGATTCATTTGATTGATGTGTGTTTTATAAATTTGCTTGTTCTCGGCACTAGTACCGTGCCTAATCTGAGTAATGCATATCTCGCTCTAATTTCAGGAGGCCTCTAAGTGACACGAGAGATGGAGAATCACGAGTGTAAACTGATTCATTGTGGGTATGGTGAACTAATACTATGGAACTAATGAACTTTGAAGGGTTACTCGAGATAGACCACTTGACTTACTTATAATTGGAGGATGGTTGAATGAATGCTTTGTTTAATCACTCGAGTCTCTCTCTTTTTGTTGAATTGATTCTGATCCCGTGTTAGCAAAGATCTAATCAAGGAGATGAAAATTTTCATCAAAAGTATAGGATGAGGTGTCAATCAAATTGGAAAAGGCTTGAAAGATCCTGTCTATGGGGGCAAGAATTCTCTAGTCCTAAGATCTAAGTATGAAGTATTGAAAAGGAAAAATACTTAATTCTTAGAAAGAGGGTTATATATTACAAGGAACTGATTATAATCATGTCTCAGAAATGAATATGAACCTTTAATAAGTGAAAAGTATGGTTGAGGGAGAAATCCAAACTATACTACCTTGCACCTTTGACAAACTCAGTTTTCCAATTGATGGTTGAGCTATGAATCGAAATGATGCAAAAATTGATTATTATTAATTAATCCATGTCCAGTTTGCCTCACTTAGTGAATCCTCAACCCAAATTTTATTAAACTTTATTTTTGTACATTTAAGATTTCAGTCTAGGACTACATTTTAGTCCCCTTATCATCATATCAGTGGAGTTCAAATAGTAATGATCTTGAGTAATTAGGGTAGTTAGTCTTTTGATTTATCATCTTTCCTCGTTGGAACGATATCTGGACTTTAAATATCCACTTTTATTACTTGTACGACCTGTGCACTTGCAGTGATCGAGACCACACACACAAATTTTAAATGAGTCATTTTAAAAACAAAGAACAATTCCATCTTTTCATACATATGAAAAATAATATTGACAAGTTTTTAGCATTGTCACCATGGACTGAAAAGTTCTTGTGTAGCAGTACCAGAAGATTGGCATTCACTGATCACATCATATAGTTTGGTCTGAACAAGTTTTTGGCGCCATTGTCAGGGATTAGGTAATTGTCCTTTGGTAGTAGTGTCATAATTTTGTATATATCATATGGTCTTAACAATATTCTGGGTATAATCAGATTGTCATAGCTCCTAAGGACTAGAAGAAGACTACCTTTACATGTCCTTATGGTACCTTTGCTTTTAGAAGGATTCCATTTGGATTATGTAATGCTTCTGCCACATTTCAAAGGTGTATGATGTCCATGTTCTCATATTTGGTTGAGGAGGTTATGGAAATCTTATGGTTGACTTCTCAATTTACGGATCCAATTTTGAGAACTGCTTGAAAATTTTAGAAACTGTACTTCAGAGATGCCAAGACAAAAACTTAGCTCTGTATTGGGAAAAATGTCATTTCATGGTAACAAAAGGTATTGTCTTAGGGCATAAAATTTCTACAGTTGGACTAGAAATAAACCAAACAAAGGATTCTATGATTGAAACTCTTATGCCACCTACTATAGTCAAAGGGGTTAGAAGTTTTTTGGGACCTGCTGGATTCTATAAAAGATTTATAAAGGACTTCTCAAAAATTTCTAGACCATTATGCAGACTGCTAGAAAATGATGCCAAATTTGAATTTGATGATTCCTACATGTCTACATTTTAAGAAATAAAATCCAGATTAGTTATAGCTCCCATCATGGCAACACCAGACTGGAACAAAGATTTTGAAATCATGTGTGGTGTCAGTGACTATGCAATGGGAGCAGTGTTGGGTAAAAGAATTGACAAGACTTTGAGAGCCATATACTATGCCAACAAAACTTTTAATGAAGCACAAGAAAATTTGCTCCAACTTCTGTGAGAAAAGGAGATCTTTGGCAATGGTATACGCTGTGAAGAATTTTAGGCCATATGTGGAGTCCATGTCATTATACACACGATCATTCAGCGTGAAATATCGATGGCGAAAGATGCGAGCCAAAATGATCAAATGGGTATAATTGCTGCAAGAATTCGATTTGGAAATCAAGGACAAGAAGGGGAGTGATAATGTGATAGCAGATCACTTATCCAAATTAGAAAAGCCTACTAAAGATGAAAGAGGGATTGAAACAGAAGAAAATTTCCCTGGTGAGCAACTTTTTTAGGTATCAGTTCAAGTTCCCTAGTATGCTGACCTTGTGACTTACCTAGCTTATGGAAATTATTCCACCAGAATTTAATTACCAGCAGAAAAGAAAGTTTAGGACTAATTCCAGATTTTACATATGGGATGACCCATTGCTATTTAGAAGATGAGCATATCATATTATCAAAAGATGTGTACCAGAGGCAGAACAAGCTGAAATATTACATAAATGTCATGCATCACCATATGGAGGACACTTTGCAGGAGACAGAACATCCTAGAAAATTCTCTAGTCAAGATTTTATTGGCCAACCCTATTCAAAGACTGTTTTGAGTGGGTGAAACATTGTGACAGATGTCAGAGAATTGGAAACATAAACAGAAAAAATTAGATGCCTCTACAAGGGATCCTGGTAGTGCAGATATTTGATGTATGGGGGATAGACTTTATGGGACCTTTCCCACCCTCATTTGGAAATCTATACATTCTCCTTGTTGTGGATAATGTATCCAAATGGGTGGAAGCTATAGCTTGTTGATGAGTCTAAAACTCATCTATTTTTAAGCCTACTTTTCAAGTATATTTCAGGCTTAAAAGCTCAATTTAATGTAAAATTATGGAGCTTTCAACAAGATTTATGTTTTGCAAGAAATTAAGGAAAATAAGCAAAATTTATAAGAAAAAGAGCATAAATCAGCATTGTGCAGAAAAAAAGCCAATGTCGCGACATCAGATTTCCAATGTCGCGACACCGTGTGGAGAAAGTCTAGACATCACTACAATGTCGCGACATAGCTGTAACATCAGTTGAAGAGGGGAAAGAAAAAATATGCCAATGTCACGACACCGTGTGGAGAAGGTCTTGACATCACTACAATGTCGCGACATAGCTGCAACATCAGTTGAAGAGGGGAAGGCAAAGATATGCCGATGTCGCAACATCATCACAATAGTGTTGTGACACTAAACCAATGTCGCAACATAAAAACTAAATGTCGCGACATCATAAGCAACCTCAACAGTCAAACTACATTAGGCATCTAATGTCGCGACATCACCACTACATCGTGGAAACATCAGCACAAGCCTTTACCAATAAAGACATTAGCTGAATACTGCCGTGACATCAAAGCAATGTCACGACATTAGATCAAAGCATCCAAGTTGAAACACTATAGAGCTAATGCCGTAACATTAACTAAATGTCGCAACATCTACTAAATGTCACAACACCAGAAAGGCAATGTCTCGACATCAAAATTAATCTACAACACTGCATCTCGATGTCACAACATCATCACAACATTGACTTGTCACTGAAAATAGAGAGTTGCCTAGAAAATTTCCAATGTTGTGACATCATATTTGATCCACGACCTTGACAACTCCGATGTCGTGACATCACCATGATAATCACCACGACACCGATAACTAGGGCAGAATTTCTGTGCTTTACAAAGTGCATGATTCTTGTCTCGTTTTTAGGGCCCAACATCTGAAGCCTATAAATACAAGCTCCTGGGGAGTAGTCCGTAGCTTCTAACCGCCTTTTATCAAGTTTTTTTGTTTTTTTTAGAGAGCGAAGTCTCATTGTATATATTTTCCTTTTTATTTTTCTTCTTTTTGGTTTTATTTTTTTTGTTTTTTTTATTTAGCTTTATTATTAGAGTAGTTATTTGAATTGGGATTCCGAGCTAGATGAATGTATTTCAAGCTTCCATTTATGTCTAAACTTCAATGGAATCTGGGAATTTTTCTGGAACTCATTTATTTTCAGTTTTTATTACAATTTCAATGAATTTGACTAATCAACAAGTCATTGTGATTTGTGATCCAAATTTGAAAGGCTAAGCTCCCTCTGGGAAGAATCTGTTGTTGGGATTATTGATTGAAAAATTGTAATGATGTTTTGGGTATGAAAATTGGTGTGATTTAACTGGTATTACTCCTACATTGAACTGTTCTGAATATCAGTGTTTGATATCCAGAAAGAGTTGTATCATTGCTTTGATTTCCAAGAATCCCTTTGAGTAACACAGAGATGGACTACCTAAGAGAAAAGAGCAATCACTTAGGGGTAAATTACCCTAATATTATTTGAACTAATGCACTCTTTGGATCACTTTGGTATATCATTGGTGAAGATCTAACCTCTGACTTCAAGGCTCCTCTAGACTGGCGGTGTTCTCAAAGCATATGATCCACCTATTGATCTAGCAGTTTAATTCTGAGAGGTTTCACCTTAGTTGAGAGGAACAATCTCAACCCTGTGTTAGCAAATATTCTAATCAAGGGGAGAGTGAATTCTTATCTAATTGAAGGTTGAGGTAACATTTAATTTTGAGAATGCTTGCATTACCCTGTCTATGGGGGCAAGCAAGTTCAAATCCTAAGAGATGATTGGAAGGAAAAATAGTTAGATCTTAAAGAGAATCAATTTATACAAGCAGCTCTTTAGACCCATTGTCTAGAGATAGAAGTGTGGTAAGCTGGAGAGTGAAATGTGTGGTGTTAGGAGAAATCCATTGCTACACTAATTTACTCTTGGACAATTCCAAGGTTCATGTCCCATACTTAATATTTTATTTGGAGCTTGCAAAGTGATGGTCACAACACTTGTAGACCCTCAATTTTGTCCCTCAACACTTGAATTTATCCTATGGGTGTCACACTCACCCATCGTTCTCATATAGCACCATTATGGCCCTTTTAGGCTTAGTCGATCTCCGAGCCTTGGGTGGGCTTGTATGTGGTCCATTGAGTGCGTATGTAGTTCACTTCAAAGTGTCATCGTGGCTTTCTATTTTTTATTTATTGGCATCGTGCCATAGGAAGCAAGTGGGGCCCCTCGAGGTTTTTACTCAATCGGAGTTTATTGGAGTATGTCAAATTCGGAGCACTTGGGCTTGTTTCGATCATATCTCCCTCATCCGAACTCGAAATCATGCACCGTTTCTTTTGTTAGATTCCCTACTCATTGAAGAATTCTCTAAAAAAAATTGAGAATTTTTTATCAATCGAATCGACCGATTAGAAACCGGCTCAGCTAGTTCAACGGATTTCGGTTGAAGTTCATTATTCAATCAGGTTCAAATTCGGAGCACCCGAGCTTGTTTTAGTCATATCTCCCTCATCCGAACTCGAAATCATGCACTGTTTCTTTTTTTGGATTCCTTACTCTTCAAGGAACATTCTTTCAAATGAACGGATTTTTTCTCAATCGGATCAACTAGTTGAAAGCGTCTGACCCGTTACGTTAGGCGAGCTGCGTGGAACCTTTGATTTTGTTGATTTTGGGGCCCAAATCCTACTTGGTTTGGGCCCATTAGCCTTCAAATAAGTCCTAGGCATGGAGTTGGGTCAGTTTTAGACATGTTATGGGTTCTTTTTAGCCCACCTTGGGTCCACTTGGATACTTGGTGGTTAAGGAAAGAAGTAAATGTGGCCAGCTATGGACCTTGGGAATATAGGAGTGTTTATGGAGTTGGGGAAGTTCGAGACTTATTGGGGAAGTTCCCGGGAGTGAAGGTGCACAAAATGAAGTGAGTTCAGAGAGAGAGAAAATAAAAAAGAATAGCAAAAAATGTGAAGGAAAAAAATGAAGGAAAAGAAGAAAGGAGCAAGAAAGAAAAAGAAAGAAAGATTCTCTAGATCCGGGTGGGCGTGGTCTCTTCCATTTTGAAGAGGATTTCCTAAAGATTTGAAGGAGTGGATACCTGGTTTTGGAAGTAGAAAAGAAAGAAGGAAAATGGAGGGGAAGGAGGGGGGGGGGGAGGGGGATTAGCCATGAATACTACAGGTACAAAAGTTGTATGCTTCTTTCGTTTTCTTTTACGCTTGTCTTTGCCTTTAATGTTTGCAACCTCGTTTTATAGTACTAGGCATCGTTTGTATTAGTTCTTAGTCATTCGGAGTCAAAATTGTACTCCATTTATTTTTTGCGATTCTTGACTCTATGAGGAAGATTCTGAAAATTTTTGATAACTACTCTCAACCGGCTAAACTGGTTAGGCAACCGGATCAGCCGTTTCATTAAGTTATATTTTCTGGAATAGTAGTTAGGGTACTAGGCATCGTTTGTGTCAGTTCTCAATCATTCAGAGTAAGAATTGAACACTATTTGGCTTTTTGGATTTCTAACTCTATGAGAAAGTTTATGATAAATTTTAAGAACTTCTCTAAACCGGATGAACCAATTGGGAAACCGGATTAACTGGTTCATTAAGTTTTATTTTTTGGAACAGTGGTTAGGGAACTCAGCATTGTTTATGTTAGTTCTCACTCGTTTGGAGTCAGAACTGTACACCCTTTGTTTTTTAGGATTCCTTACTATGTAAGGAAAATTCTGACAAATTTTGAGAACTTCTCTCAACCAGATGAGCCAGTTGTGAAACTGGATCAGCCGATTCATTAGGTTCTATTTTCCGGAACAATAGTTAGGGCACTTGGCATTGTTCGTGTCAGTTCTCACTCGTTCGGAGTTAGAACTGTACACTCTTTATTTTTTGGGATTCCTTACTATGTGAGGAAAGTTATGACAAATTTTGAGAACTTCTCTCAATCGGCTTAATCAGTTGGGAAACCAGATCAACCAGCTCATTAGGTGATGTTTTCTATAACAACAGTTAGGGCACTTTGCCTTATTTGGATTGGTTCTCACTCATCCAGAGTAGGAATCATACATCGTTGCTTTTTTTGGGTTCCTTACTCTATGACGAATGTTATGAACAAATTTGAGATTTTTCCTCAACCGGCTCAGCTGATTGGGGAACTAGATTAGCAAGTACATTAGGTTTTTTTTCCAGGGATAGCAGTTAGGGCATCTTGGGTTGTTTCAGTTGGTTCTCACTCATTCGGGCTCAGAATCATGCATCGTTTGTTTTGTTAGATTCCTTATTCATTAAAGAATATTCTGGTGAAATTTGAGAATTTTTCTCATCTGTTAGGACTAGTTGAGAATCGGTTCAACTGGTTGTGCAGGACAGCTTATGGGCATCACCCCTATTTTAGCACTTTTCAAGCCCGAATCCCTTGAGGCTCAAGCCCGTTTGCACTAATACATTTATGGGCCATATTTAGGGTCTAAAGCTAAGCCTAACTTGAATTAGAGGGGACCCGCTCTGGAGTTAGGACACTTGGGGTTAGGTGGGTTTGATTGTGAATTGGTGATTATGGTTAGTGAATTGTCATTTGGAGAGTGTGGAAAGAAACAAACATCTTAATCCCCTCATTTTCCATTCACTTCCATTTTGAACACGAACTTTGGTTACTTGATCATGGATGCATGTTGTGTGCGAAGTAGCATTAACTAACCATATCTGCGACATGGGCTAAGGGACCGCAGTGCGTTAGCGGAGAAGCTGGTATTTGCACTTATATGCGTACATGGCGTTTGGACATTGATGTTTGTGGTGCATTTGAGCTTGTTGACTGGCCTCTTATGCAGCGCTTGGCTAAGGACCACAAGTACGTACCCATTGTTTTGTTTGGTCGAGTGTTTATGCATGTTAGATACTGAGTAGGTTGGTGTGATTCGGGTCATCTGTTTAGCCTAAGTGATCGATTGATCTTTCACTCATATGATCCCATGTACCCAATTCATTAGTAAAGACCGAGTTCCAGGCTTAGAGGGGTGCTATCTCTCATGAGGTACCTTCCCAATAAGTAACCTGATCCCGATCCCAGAAATCTAGTTTTTGTGGACCATTTTTTCCTAACTATAGTCAATGAGGGGTTTTTTGTTCTTACTTGATTTTCCCCATAATAAAATAAAAATAAAAGTAAGTGGCGACTCCAAACAAAAATGTTCCTCACTGGGGACGGATTTTTCAAAGCTCAAATATCAACTCACTTTTTTCTATTAATAGCGAGTCACGTCGACCCATGGATCTGCAGAGTCCTATAACTGGCGACTGGGGTCAGACTAACTCAGAACTCCATTGCAAGAGGTCAAGCTTGAATTTGAGTCGGGTATATCAAGCACATGGTTCATCGTAATCAAGAGAATTTCAGCTACACAAACGATCACGATCACTTACCTCGTTGGTATTCGTACACTCTGCGGGTTTGTCTGTGCTTATGTGTTCACCGTTGGATTCTATCATGCTAGCT
Organism: Tetrastigma voinierianum; assembly: GCA_016808115.1. NCBI lineage: Eukaryota > Viridiplantae > Streptophyta > Magnoliopsida > Vitales > Vitaceae > Tetrastigma > Tetrastigma voinierianum. The sequence goes on along the minus strand of JAEQBH010000699.1, from coordinate 668,117 downwards.
CATGGTTGATTAGTACCTACCTATATGTTTGGACAAAGATGGTTAGCTCAGGTGTAGGTTCAGAGGCAGTTTGCTCTTTGCGCATGACTGATTGCTACATTGCTACCCTCTCTCTTGCATGACTACTTTCAAGGTTTTAAAAGTTCAAAACAAAGTTTGCAGCGGAAGATATTAGTCCAGTAAATTTTAAAGAATTAATAAAAACTTTTTTTACTATCCTATGGTACATGCATACTAATCAACAAACAATAAAGAAGAATTACCTCAATCAAATTAAGGAGATTTTTCTGGCAAGTAGGGTTGACAACTCAAGATCCTTTTTTTTCATGTTTTCCATGATCTTCCAAGCCGTTCCTCTTCACTACAGGGTACATGTGGGCGTACAGATTAACAAAGGTTTGCTTTTTAGCTTGATATTCTCAACACATGAGATCAAGAGGGTTAAATGGAGGCAAAAAAAGTGAAACTCTTTCTCTCTTATTTTTCTCTAATTTTTTACCACATATTGACGCCTAGGGTTTTGCCTCCATTTATAATATGCCTTGAATTGATCTCAATCATTGGATCAAGTGGCATATTTAAATATTGAATTAAAATTAATTCAAATTAAGTGACAAAAATTAAATAGGATCAATTTCTCAAGTTAATCGTTTCATCCATATAGTAATTACTATTAATTAATTAATTCAATAATTAATGAATTAACATTTAATTATCCAATAATTACTACATAGTTGCTATGAAATAATTTCTTTTATAACTATGCCCTCAAAGGGATTTCTTTGTTAATTTTAATCATGCTGGTTTTAGAGAGCGGTCCGGACTTATAGACCAGAATCTAAGCTCCAATAAATTTGATAATTAATTAAACTTTAATCAATTAATCTAATTTATTAGTTCTAGTATTATTCCACTCAAAAATCCGAAATCGAACTCTTGTAATTACGTATCAATTTACGTGAAGGATACTCAATCGCCCATTGATATGGATCATTACATGCACTAATCCTCCACCGGGTCCATCATCAGAGCTAGGTGAAATTACCGTTTTACCCCTCTAGTGATATCTTTATCCTTAAGTTCCATTAATTCACTAGTGAACAGTTAATTTATAAACCTGTTATAAATTAGAGCTCTCAAACTGTTCGGTTTCATAATTAAGACTTAAGGGAACCAATTATCCGGCTTCCCTCAAGAAGGGTTGGATTCCATATCTATAGGACATGTTCCCAACCACCTATCTCAATGGACCTCCAAGACATAAGACAATGTTTTAGGACAGCATCAGAACCTATGTGAATCAAAAGGCCTTATTGAAATAGACAGAGTCCATGGCTACTTAGGATTAAGATCAATCTCAAGATATGATCATCAAGTGACACCCGCTTAAAACTCTTTAATTGTAATGGTATATTATTTTAAGAGTTTAATCCATGTCTGTCCTCGTCTCTATAATTAGATTAACATTAAAGTACCTCCATTTTAATGCTCACTACACGTAATCCGCATCAAGATTATCGCATTCTTAATGTTCGTGGACCGTACTAGTAGTATTATAGATCAAAGATCCCTACTTTGGATTTACTACGACGCTTAGTTTATTATCTATAATCTTGATCAACTCATATATAATCATATATACTAAGATTATTGTTACATTAATAAATCCGATTTCTGAGATTTACTAAATTATACAACACATGTATAAAGAATCAAATATAGAAAATTGTTTTCATGAAGTAGTACAAATTACATAAGCTTAGGCACCATGCCCAACAATTCCCACTTCAGCTCTCAACCAGTGTGAGACATGTCTCTAAACCTAGTCCCTTTATGACCTGAACACCCTTCGTGTAAAGTCTTGGTAAACGATCCAAGGTTTTGTTCCGACGCTATCTTCATAATGGCTACGTCCCCTCTATGTACGATCTCCTGACGATGATACTTCCTTCTCTATATGCTTCCCTCTTGTGACTCCTGGTTCTTCGAGTTCGCACCATCTAATCGGTTGTCACGTGCGATAAAACAAGTGGTTTTTCCATGCTCGAATCACTCTAGAACAAAGGTAGAACTTTGAGCCAGTCGCATTCTTTAGCCGCCCACAAGCCGCTATGTATTCGACTCCATGGTTGAACTAATAAAATACTAGATTGTTTGATACTTCTCCATACTACAGCTCCACCACCAAGAGTGAATATTGACCCAGATGTCGACTTTCGACTATCTTTGTCTGATTGAAAATCAAAATCAGTATATCCAATAGGGTTCAGGTCTCCATCTGAGTACACAAGCATATAATCTCTCATTCTCCTAAGATACTTGAGAATATGCTTCATTGCTATCCAGTGACCCATTCCAGGATTGGATTGGTAACGAATGACTATCCCTACTACATACCGATATCGTGCCCGTACACAAATACGGGCATACATGAGGCCGCCTAAGGCTGAGGCATATGGAATTGCCTCATATCCTCTCTCTCAGGTGTCATAGACATCAAGCCTGAAAGGATAATCCATGTCGCCCAGAATGTATCTTTCTTGGATTCTTGCATCGAAAATCGAGCTACCACCTTATCAATATAAGATGCTTAAGACAATCCCAAAAGCTTGTTCTTACGAACTCTTATAATTTGGATCCAAAGAATATAGCTTGCTTATCCCAAATCTTTCATTTGAAATTGCTCGGCTAGCCATTTTTTTACATTCGATAATGTTTCTACATCATTCCCAATGAGTAGAATATCATCTACGTAAAGAACCAAGAAGACCACCTTCTTTTCTTTTGATGTACGGTATACACAAGGTTCATAAACATTTTGCTTCAAAACCATACGCTTGATAGTTTCTCACTAAACGTAGATTCAAGACCTGAAGCTTGCTTCAATCCTTAAATGGACCTAAGCAAATTTGTAGATCTTCTGCTAGCCTTTAGCCACAAACCTTCGTTGCATCATGTAGATGCTTTCTCTCAAGATAGCCATATTCAAAAGTCGCTCGACATCCATTTTCCATATCTCATAATCGAGACAAGCAGCTATGGATAAAAGAATGCAAATAGACTTAAGCATACTTAGCAGCTTCTTCATAGTCCACTCTCTTGGGTATAACCTCTGCCACTTAGCCTTAGCTAAAGTTCCACTTTCCCATCTATGCCTCTTTTTCTTTTGAAGATCCATTATGAGCCTGACATCCTCAGGTGAATCTATAAGTTCCCAGACAGAGTTATAGTACATGGACTCCATTTCTTGGTTCATAGCATCTTGCCATTTGTCCTTGTCAGAATCATCCATGGCATCACGGTATGTCAATGAATCATCCTGGTTAGTGACTGACACTAGAAATTGTACTTCTCCTTCATGTCCGTAACAGGATGGTAGTCTCACTACCCTCCCACTACGCCGAGGTACAAGGATATTCTGAATAGGAATAGTGGTCTCTTGACTTTGTCGTTCGTCAGTGGTTGATGGTGATTTTCTGATCTGATCAGAATGTAGATCCTCCAATACAACCCTTATCATGAGGTTTGAAGTTCACAGAGAATACTGAAAGAAGTCTTATTTGTCGATACAAATGTTTTCTTATCCCACACTATAGAACAAACCTCCCTAGCCTTTAAATACTTATAAACATACCATTTCTGATTTATTCCAACTTCCCGGTCTTTCCTTTCAAAGACGTGTGCTGATATCCCTGAGAGCAAGTGACATAAACTAGGTTTATGTCCATGCCGCAACTCTGCGCGGGTGCCTTTTGATTGACTTGTATGGAACCACACATTCAAAATGTAGACCAGTCAGGTTTAATATCCCAAAATGGGAGATTGGTAAATAATGATGCCTCATCATTGATCAACCACATCTAGTAAAGTCCTGTTTTCTTTCTTTCGCAACACCATTCACTGCAGTGCCCAAAATGAGCTGATAGATTCCATGTTCCAAAGAATGATCCGAACTCCGTATCAAGGTATTCACCTCCCAATCTGATCAAGAGTTTTAAAGACTTACTCACTGTTTTCTCGCCGCCATAAATTCTTTAAACTCTTCCAAAGTCCTGATTTTTATGCATTAAAAACATAACCAGATTCTTAATAATCACAATAGCAGATTAAATATCATGAATCTCTGTTTTCAGGCTAACTTAGTGGATCTAGCAGATGTCGCTATGTAATTAGCTAGAGGTCTTTGATCCTTGTTAGAAAAATTTTAGCTACGAATTTCTAAACAGGATCAAACAGGAATATACAATTATTTAGCTTTCTTAAAGGACCATCCTTTACTAACCATTTTATTCTGTCAAGGTTAATGTGGCCTAACTTGAGATGCTAAAGATATGCTATCTCATAAAACTTTATCATGATTAGATTTAACTTTGAATAAATTTAATCATTAAATGATCAATCAGTCAAGACGACAACCTATTTTCGTGATTTTGCATGATAAATATCTAAACCATTTCTTGAAATAACAACTTCAGAATATTAATAAAAGAAATAAACAATTGCTCATGCAACATAAAAAATAGAAATCAAATTTCTCCTAAAACTTTAATAAAAATATAATGTTCAAAACAAGAAATTTATTCCCAAATTAAATGGGCTACTCCCACTCGCTTTTGGCTTATAATGACCTAATCGCTTGCAACCTCATAGTAATGTCCTGATCAAGTCCCTCTAAGAACCAAGACCCAAATAATGACGTTATGTTAGTGCCTCAATCAACTATCCAGTGGGGACAACCATCTTCCACTACAGGCTTCAAAACCTCAGAATCATATTTTACCTTTCTTTTGTCCTCAATCTTAGGAGATACTTGTTACAGCTTCTTCCCATGACCTTCTTAACCCCAACAAAACATTTTCCTTGTATTTCTTGTCCCGGGGTTGTTCTTCTCTCGTACTGGTTCCTTTCGGTTGTGCTCCACCCACCTTGTGTGTTCTTCCTCTTTTATTTTTGCTACTAGAAGAGGGAGATGGCTTATGCTCGCCGACATTTGTTACAAATTAGTCTTACATATGGCCTCAAAAGTCTGCAGTTCATTCAGGAGCTGAGTCATGTTGTACTGTAGCTTGTTCATAACATAGTTGGTAGTGAATTGCGAGAAAGCCAGTGTAAGGGACTCAAGGATAATACTAACTTGAGTACGCTCATCAATGGTGACCCCATGTATCTCCGCCTCGTGCATCAGGTTGATCATGTTCAAAATATGTTCCCTGACTGAAACTTCTTTCTTCATCTTAGCATTCATGTAGCTACGAGTAGCTTCATGACAACACTGGTCAAATTGTTACCCAAACATGGCCTAGAGAGATTCCCATATCTCATATGCAGTCTCCATGTCCTCATGCTTCTTCCTAAGAACATCTTTCATGCTAGCAAGCATGTAACAGCAGGCTTTGTTATTAGAATGAATCCAACTATCAGGATCTTTCTTCAGACAAGACAAGAAGCATTAGCGTGGGGCCTTCAGGAGGACATTCTCGCGAGAACGAACTTTTGGTTCTCACAAATTAGCACAATATTAATGTTTGACTTCCATTTAACGAAGTTATCACCACTCAGTTTTTTATTAGCGAGTAAAGCGATATCTTAAAAAAAAAATCAACAAATCTTAACCCAAAACACCATACAATTAACGACCCTTTAAAATTTTCATACATTCAAACATTCATCAATATATAACAATTATACATCCACAAGATTATCAAATAATGCAATAATGCCCACGTACACATTAATATGCATATACACATAGACCGCTCTGATACCAATTGAAGGTTTTTAAAGTTCAAAACAAAGTTTGCAGTGGAAGATATTGGTCTAGTAAATTTTAAAAAATTAATAAAAACTCTTTTTACGATCCTCTGGTACATGCATACTAATCAAAAAACAATAAAGAAGAATTACCTCAATCAAATTAAGGAGATTTTCTGGCAAGTAGGGTTGACAACTCAAGATCCCTTTTTTTTTTCATGTTTTCCACGATTTTCAAGCCGCCTCTTCACTACTGTGGTACGTGTGGGCGCATATTAACAAAGGTTTTGTTTTAGAACTCTGATATTCTCAACACAATGAAATCAAGAGGTTAGACGGAGGCAAAAAGTGAAACTATTCTCTCTTTTTTCTAATTTTTATGACCTATCGACACCTAGGGTTTTACTTCATTTATAATATGCCTTGAATTGATCTCAACCATTGATCAATATTTAAACATTGAATTAAAATTAATTCAAATTATGACCAAAAAATAAATAGATTAATTTCACCAACTGCTTCATCCATATAGTACTACTTATTAATTAATTAATTAATTCAATAATTAATTAATGTTATTAATTTCAAATTAACCGTTTATCCATATATAATTACTATTAATTAATTAATTCAATAATTAATTAATTACTAATTATTCAATACTTACTACATAGTTGCTATGAAATAATTTCCTTTCACAACTATGCTCCCCTCCAAGCGGATTTCTGTTAATTTAATCTTTGTACAATGTTTTATAGAGGCGGTCAGGGATTCCATGGACTGTAATTCCAAGTTTCAATAAATTTGATAATTAATGAAACTTTAATCAATTAATCAATTTATTAGTTCAAAGATTATTCCACTAAAAATCAAAATCGAATTTTGTAATTACGTATCAATTTACGTAGTAATACTCAATCGCCCATTGATATGATCATTACATGCACTAATCCTCCAAAATTGGTCCATCATTGTGAGCTAGGTGAAATTACCGCTTTACTCCCTCTAGTGATATCTTTATCCTTAAGTTCCATTAATTCACTAGTGATCGCCTGATTTATAAACTCCGTTATAAATTAGAGCGCCTAAACCGTTTCGGGCCTAGAATTCAATTTAAGGGAACTAATTATCCTGGCCTCAAGAAGGGCTCGATTCATATCTCAGGACATGTTCCCGTACCACGATCCTTCAACGGGCCTCCGAGACATAAGTATTGGGTCTCGTTTTAGGACAAACCGTAATCCTATGAATCCTAAAAGGCCCTATTAAAATAGACAAGAGTCCATGGCTACCAAGATTAAGATCAACTGCATAGATCATTCAAGCACACGGCTTAAAACTCTTAATTGTAAATCTGAGATAGTATTTAAGTGTTTAACTTATGTTTGGTCCCGTCCTATGTAATCGGGATTGCATAAAGTGCCTATTTTAATGTCACTACACGCAATCCGCATCAAGATTACTGCATTCTTAATGTTCAAAGAATATACTAGTAGTATTATAGATCAAAGATCCTTACTTTGATTTACTACGGACAGTTTAGTTTATTATCTATAATCTTGATCATATCATATATAACTGTTATATACTAAGATTATAGTTACATTAATAAACTTGGGATTTTCTGATATTTACTAAATTATACAACACATGTATAAAGAATCAAATATAGAAAATTGTTTTCATGAAGCAGTACAAATTACATGCTTTTAGGGCTCCATGCCCAACATGCTTGATTTGTTTTTGTTTATGGGGCGCGCTTGTATCCTCTTGTTTCCGAATCACTAGTCTTGGTCGATTATTCCTCATAGATTGCTTGAGTTTCTTGGGAGTCATTCCCAATTGTTTGCCATCGACCGAGCTAAGAGTTTGGAGTAGGGTCTAGCGTAGGGGCTATATCGATGTTTGGAAGCATTATAAAGATGACGAATATCCGAGCATTGAAGACATGTATAGCCCTAAGCTAGATTTCATGGATACATGCGTGGCCAGTGTGTCATTTTGATTGTTGGTTAGGATCTTAGGTTACGTATCCCGTCTGGGTATAGTCATCTATCTTATAGGGCTCGCCTTTTCCCGTTATCAACTTTTGAGTCACATTACCCCTGAGGTATCACCATGTCAAAATCTCGTTCCTTCCTGTGAAGCCATATATTAGTTTAGTTGTTGACATCACATGTCAGTTCATTCTTTCAGAGGATTTTAGTCATACATTACTAGTTTGATTTCAGGATTTATAGTCACAGGTACTAACATACCCTTTTCTTTTTGAAGGATTTTTAATTAAGACCAACCTGGGTTCCCGAGCTTGGATACGGATCGAAGGTAGACTTGTTAGAGGATCATATTCACACAGTCAATTAGAGCAGATATCAGATCATAGAGATATGGACCCTCAGTAGGCTACTATTGACCAGTTGGCTAAGATTACCGATACCATGGCATCTCTCCGATGCCATCGACTAGGATGAGGATCTATGGGCATCAGGCCCAACCATTGTCGATTTCAGGGAACATCCCACATGACTCCCATCGCACCTCCACCACCACCACTAATTATCCGGACTCCACCGATCAAGAAGACTATACAATTCCACCTCCACCACCACCACTTGTTCAATCAAATTTCACTCGCTAGAGACGAGGTATCGCACAAATAGACTGAGACCACACCATTCAGAGTGTACTTCGTGATAATTATTGATGACACCTGTGCCCGTAGATTGATGGGATTGAGCAAAGGATCGTCCCGCATGTTTCTTGGAGCGGAGTTATAGGTTAGACATATATGATGACCTTCCGGGGTGGCATCCTGCCGCCTGAGTTCCGCATGCCGAACACGAGAGACACACGGGTATAGGTGCCCCGTATTCACGGCAAAGAGTACAAAGATCGTTATCCACGGGAATGATCGGATGAAAGTAAATAAATGGATTAAGTGATATTCCTTGTCACTAAGTTGTGTCGCTCAGCGTTGGTTTACCTCATTGGACCCTTCAAGACATAGGAAATGGGCTGATTTAGGACAGGAGTTTATCAGACAGTATTCTTTTAATATTGTAATGGACGTATCCCGGAGGGAGTTGGAGGCCCTCAGGCAGAGGCCGAATGAGTCAGTCACTTCATTTATCTCCCACTCAAGGGAGAAGATAACACAGATTATAGATAGACCCGCAGCACGATCGTATCAAGATGATTATGCGCAATTTTTCAAATTCCGATTTACGCATCTCATGGGCTTTCCACAGCATTAAGACTTTGATCATCTACAGCCCTTATGGCATCGGGTTAGCTAAGTATAATAGGATTATAGCGCACTCTTCCCCTCCATATTCAAAGGAAGAAGTCATCGCCCTAGATCATCGATATTGGTGTTATTAAATACTGAACCACGCTTTTCACTTAAGCCACAGACCAGATGTTTCAGCAGATATCTTTACTAAATAGTACAATGTGATCGCACAAGTTACTCCTTATGTAATCTACAGACCTACTTATCTACATCTACCACCACAAATACAAGATAGCGCTACACAGTACCTCAAAGGCCACCCGCATGCAATTACCGCCAAGATAAAGTACCGCCTACCGAGGCCGATCAGGCGCTTTACACCGCCGGATGCCACTAAGTCTAGCATTTCCTGCAGGATCGGGCCGCGGCCTGATTACCCACTACCACCAAGGCCACCACCACATCCTACCCCACCAGGATTCAGGACAGATCTTCATTGTGCCTACCATCAGATAGTAGGCCATGATATAGACAGTTGTGCGATGTACCTCCACCCACGAGTGGTGTACATTCGGTTGAGTTTTCGGAAGACGAGATATTCATGATGGGATAGGATGCAGAGGCTCCACAGTCGATCAGTTTATACACAGACTTAGATTTTAGTGGATACACCTCTGGCCAGCAGATCCCTAGGCCATTCAGACTTATCCCGGATGAGGTTCCTATATAGACTTCAATTTCACCCATATACTTACAGCATGTTCCGCCCATGACACCCTTCATTCTATTCCCTAAGAAGTATGGGCCTGTTCACAGGGATGTTCAGATTGTTACACGAAGTGGGAGGGTAGCTCAGCCTCCACCCGTTGACAGGTCATTTGCTTGCACATCGGCTAGAGAGGATGTTCAGAGAGAGGATGATCAAATTCTACACCAGCTACGAACTACACAGGCTCGTATATCCATCTGGAGCCTATTGGCCTCATCCATTACTCATAGAGATTCATTGATCAGAGCACTTAGTCATATCAGAGTTGACACTACCATTACCCCTAAGGGGCTTATTCACTTTCTAACAGCTGACAGAGCTACTTGCATTGTGTTTTTCTGATGATGATTTACCGCTCGAGGGGTCAGATCATGTTCAATCCTTATTCATTGATGTTACTTGTTCAAGCCGTCGAGTGTCGTCTATCCTACTGGATAACGGCTCCGCCCTGAACATCGGTCTGTTAGTTACTGCCATTGCACTTGGATTTTCGTCTACTAATTTTGGGCCTTCTTCATAGACTCCGCCGAGTTTTTATGACGGGACTCAGAGGACGCTATGGGTACACCCAATACACATGTCATGATCAGCCGCTTAGATACTTCATACTATTTTTTTAGGTTTCGAGGATTCAAATATCCTTAACCTACTTCGTCGCCCTCGGGATTCATGAGGCGGGTGTTATACCATCTTCTTCATCAAAAGTCAGTTCATGCTACAGAGGGGCGTATTATCACGATACAGCCTGACAGAGATGTTGTTACTTTTCCGAGCACGTGTTACATATCAACTACAAAGGAGCATGACCTACATTTGACCTGCAAGGTTTACTGAAGGAGGTTCAGTTGTCAATTTAGAGGATGACAACAAGACCTCGGTGGCTATGTCTTTCGACAAGACAACAAAGACTTCGTACTTAAGATGATGAGAGTATGTCTCTATATGTCCGCTTCATCGGGCCTGCCGCTAGCAAGGATCGCGCGAGTTTACTTTTACAGTTGATCATGACATACCCTATGGGTTAGGTTACACTCCTACAGAGGAAGATGCACATCACATGGTGCGACTGCGTCGGGATAGGATGAGGGCTCGCCTGTCTGGGGTTCCATTTGATTTTCCCCTCTACCCATATACCTTTCAGTTGGCTACCTACTTTATTAGAGGATGAGAGCATGTACCCCGCATAAGGGGTACTAATCATGCTTTAGAGACAAATGGGATCCAAGGCATTCAACAAGCCCTAAGACAGATGTGTCTTAGTTTTGAGACTACTAAGGCACTTTTGCGCCACGATACGCACTCCCATCACTGTGTCGAAATTAGTTTGCTCTCCATGTGTTCCCGAGTGAGGCCCTCGAGCTCATGACCTATCTATAGATTTGGGGATGATACTTACATGGAGTGACCCTTCCCGATACTTAAGAAGACGAGATGGACATGATCGACATAGGCTGTATCCTTGATGCAGCCCCACACGAGTTTGTTCTGCTTTTGACATGTTTGGAGTTTCTGCTATTGATTTTGAGGATGTGACACTTTATGATGCTTGCGCTGATGCGATGGACATGATCGGAACTAGCCGCATTCTAGATGCAGCCCCACCTAGGCCCCACGTTGTTTTTGATATGTTTGGGATTTCTATGCTAGAGATAAATAATGATGATGGACTTTTTTCTATTGATATTATTTATAATACTGTTTCTGTTGAGGGAGCGTCCGACTTTGTGGACCCACCTCTTTCTTTTGACACTATGTTTTGTTTCTAATGGTAATAAATGACTTTTTAGAGTGTTTTTGTAGTATTTCATACATCCTGACATTTTCCTTTATTACCACCATGTCGGCACCACTGACACATATGATGTTGATGATCTTAGGAACCTGAATGACCCGCGGCCATTCGAAGAGTGATTATGATACGGATGACGGAAAGTTACACCACATTACTAGTATAAGTTTATAGATTTTTTGGGACACTGAGATCGGCTAGGGAGATTAGGATTAGCCTTACTATCTCAATGAAGGTAGATTCTGTAGATTGACACACTTTGAGTGCCAGATGTATTTGCATGGTAATATGGGGCGTGTCGGGCCTTGACTCATATACATAGTCCAAGCATCTTACCCATTCTACCACGTACTAGACCGGTTCAGCGAAATTAAGATACTACCTACACCCTTGATGGGTTTGCGGGTTAAAGTGAGTCAACTTGGTGTTGTTGGCTTCACTGTAATCGGTGGTTGAAGTATTATCTGAGTGGCTGACTAATGTCATCCACAACATACAAAGGGATGGCAGTTTGGTTTGTGGGCGCGGTTTGAACAAAGCTTGATCGATCCCAGGGATGATTTTCCGCTCCCGCGATATGTTTTGGTTGAAACGTAACGTAGGACATTGATGTTGTCCTTCTAGGATGGATTTTTTGGGCATAATGTCAGTTGATGGCTCTAGAAGGTCTGGGAACTTGCCTGACACTAAGGTGGGAATTACTATATTTCTGGGATGCTTACCATTGGTTGAAGAATGCGGGAGCCTCAAAAGAGATGCTACTGTTCCATGACATGGTCAAAGGTGTCGAGGGAGGTATATGTGGATGACATGATGTGAGTATCGACGGTTCATGACCTCTGGAGGGTTTGAAAGGATCGGGTTTGGTGAGACCAAGTAGTGCACCTTTAGGGTAACTTATAGGAAATTGCTAAGACACATTGTTAGTGAGAGGGGTTGATTCGTGCCACAGTAGGGTGATCCGGAATCAACAAAATTTATACCTAAGTTCTCCTATCGCCGTGAGTTTCTAAGCCATCGTAATATAAGAGTCTAGGGTCAACACTGGATGGGTTTTCTTCGTGAAATGAGAAATGCGCTGAGCTGAAAATGACATTTCTCTTTGGATTTCGTGGGTTTTGTTAAAAAAACAATGGGTTGGATAGTTGTAAACCAGACATAAATTAAAGGAAAATTTAGAAAAGAAGACCTTGAAGTCTTTTGGGTCACCGATCGGGATTTTTAAGGTGTATTCATGCCCCGGGTTTGTTTCCTCGCATTGGGATAATGACCTATAGTCGCTTTCCCAAACCGAACCTTGATTTGGCACTCAAAATCTAAACCCAAATTACTTCCCTCATGAGATATGGCATTCGCAAGTATCTGTCCCTAACAAGGTGCATATGACTCAAAAGAGTAACCCACGTAACCAATAGGAGACAACTAAGTGGATGACAGTAGATCTAAGATTAAGCATCCACTGTAACCATAAAGCTTGCCAAATACACATTGGCTAGGCTGGATGTAGGAGGTTTCAACCTAGAGTGAGATGCAGGGAGCTTAAATGCTCATAAATGCAAGCAGGATGAATGAGAGGGCATGAAACTTACTCAAACCTCCACTAAACACCCTCCTCTTCATGAAAGGGGGCTTAGGCTAAACATCCCTTGAGTTGTCATCCCTGGGCGTGTGTTTGGAAGCCGAGAAAATGAGAGAAAGAAGAGAGAGAAGAGAGAAAACCGTAACCTAAAATGAAAAGCTGCGTGAAAGCTTGAAAAATTAAAAGTTAGGGTTACAAAGTTATAAGGTGGCTTATATAGCCAACCCAAATGTGTGAAATGACAAAAAGGCCTAAAATATGAAATTACAATAGGGACAAAATGGTAATCAATCAAAACGTGGTTGTTTGGAATCAAAAATATCAAAAACACAGGGGCAGCAATTCCGCTATGCAGGGAATTTCGCTAGCATAGCGAAAATTTCGCTATGCTAGCGAAATTTCAATAGCTTAGCGAAAATTCAGAGATACAGCGTAAAATCGTACCGCTATGAACGCACTGCAGCTAGCGAAATTTCGCTAGGATTGCGAAATTTTCGCATTTTCGCAATCCCAATAAATTTCGCGCAATGCACAAATAAAATATGGTTTCTCTCCCCGTTTTGCCACCGCATCATCCTTTCATCAATTCCATTCCTCACATTTCTTCATTTTTGGTTGATGAAATCACTGGTAACTCAAGATTCGCACCAACTTGATATCAAACTTGAAATTATCGGGCTAAGGCACGCAAAAAATCAAGCAAAATTACTTTACAAAAACAAACTCGAAATGGGACTGGTACTAAGTGGATCCGCATTACGTCAATCGCTCAATTACGCGATTAGTGCCAGCACTCAAACCTATCTTCGGGCTAGGCTCAAAATAGCACTTTTTGGGCACTAATCACACCCCCCAACCGACACGTTGCTAGTCCCTTAGCAATGCTAAAACAATAAAGGTATGCATGCTGTGCTTTTACAAAAAGTGTATATTGTTCAAAAAGTGTATGTACAGATAGGCTTTACCTTTAATATGAACCATTTACACCCTGAACGAAAACCGACATGAAAGAACAAAAACCATATAAGAACAAGTTTTAGGGCAACATCGGTTCCAAGGAAGTTAACCTGAACTTCCACCAAAATCTAATTGTTCCTAAGGTAACCAGTTTGAGCCAATAAATTGCAAAGCTATTCCCTCCCCCCAACCAAGCTACTGCCAAGGCCTTAAACTACTCACCAACCTAAATAGAACCAGCTACACTCTTATTTCTTTCTTTGATTGTAATGTAGGGTGCAATGCTAAAAACTCGACTTCACCAAAGTCCGTGTAACGGGGTTCCACCGATAACTCCCAACCACTTAAGGTTTAGGGCATCAAGCCAAAAGGATCAACTGACCACAAATCCCCATTGTGCTTCACCCCTTAACTCGAACAATGATTTAGAGAATTAAGCATCTACATCTCGCTAAACTCTACCCCTCCACCCGTGTAACGAACACTAAGTTGATGACTCCCAACCAATCAAGGTTTAGGGCACCGGGCTTTAAAGGCTTTCGCTCACATACCCCTCTGACCGTGTTCGGGTTTCAAGGCAAAGCGTCACGGCTTTCATGACTCTTTTTCTTCTTCTTCTTTTTTTTTTTCATTCGGAAGACTTCATTGGTCTTTTTCGGCAACAAAATCTATTATGGGTCGACAATGCATCCAAGGCCGCTTGCAAGTGAAGAGGTACATAAATTTCTCAACCTATTGGTACAAACTGGTATGTAGTGTGTGAATTAGCTAAAGACGGATGTAAAAGGTTGAATATGCTGGAACTTCAATCGATCAAAAACTAAATCAAGCATGGAATTGTTCTATCATTAAGGTAACACACAGGGCTTCAATTTTTCAACTAAAGACAAGAGTAGAAACACAAAAATGGAGACACAAAAAGCAATTTAAAAATTAAAGAAAACGACCAAGTAATCGCAGATTTGTATCACCAAGAAACCAAATCTAAAAATATGAAAATTACCTCTAACTGACCTGGCATTGGAATGAAAGCTAGGAGGATGGAACGGCACTCCTCAAACATGGTGGTGAAAGGGTCACCAAAGGCTCCAATAGAAGATGAAACAAATCCGCTTGGAACTGTGGAGGGAATGGCATGGCTTAATAGTGCACTCCAGATCAGACTGCGAATGCAGAGGAAAATGAGATTCTCCGTGACCGCAACTCCCGGCACATTTCAAACCAAAAAATTGTGATAAGATAAGCTTGTAAATGCGAAAGATTTGAAAGGAAATAGGTAAAAGTAGTGGTACCACTAAACCCAAATTAAGACTCTCCTTAAAATAATATAAAGTAAAAATTTCAACAAAAATTTGAGGGTCTCAAAAGTTCCTAGGAACCACTCCTGGGCCAGTAGCCATTGGATTCAAGGAGGGTCCGTGGAGAAGCTCCACGATGCAAGGGTGTGTGTCGCGGTGTGCCTTCATGCTCGCTCCATCGCTTGGGGCACTCGTCTCGGTGGCAGCTGGCCGACCGCCGTAGGAGGAACGGTGGACTTTTCATTAACTCGCTTCATTGTTCTCATCAATTCTTCCCGCCGCTTGTTAGTATCATGCCTTCCTACCCGTGTGCCACTGTGCAAACTTCCACCGATTTGCCCCCATCCTCACCGTTCGCTTGTTGCTCAAGTGGAAAATGTTGAGCCCAAAGGTCATGTCACAAATGTCGCACGACCATTCGGCAATTGATAATGGCATTTGATGTGGCTAGAAATGGCCTTCCCAATATAATGGGCACTTGATTAGTGCCCCCGCCACCGGTCCTGTGTCGAGAACCACGAAATCCACCTGATAGTAGAACTTATCTACTTTTACCAACACATCCTCCACTATCCCGTATTTTCACCGAACGATCGGGCTAAGGTTGCGGTGATGTCGGGTCGGTTTCAGCCTTCCCAAACCTAACCGCCCATACACCGAGTATGGCAAAGAGGCTGACACTCGGCACCCAAGTCTACCAAAGGCTTGTCAATGCAGTTCCTCCAATGTTAACCGAGATGGTCAGGTCCCTGATCCTCAGATTCACCATTGTCTGGCATCGATGACGGAGCTAACTCTGCTCGGGCTAAGAATGCTTTTTTTTCAATGCCCAACCCCTTTGATTGTACGTAGATCTTCAAAACTTTGCATAGGCAGTGACTTGTTTGATGATGTCCAAAAGTGGGGTATGTTGACCTCACTCGCTCTTTAGGACTTCTAGATGCCCGGTCATTGGATGCCTTCTTCGCTCTGCTGCTGGGTGGAGGTGGCGTGCGCTGCTTCATTGAGTCCTCCTTCAAGAAAAATGTGTTCTCGCTCCAATTCTTCCCCTTTCGGTTTCCCTCAATGTGCTCGGGCATCGGGCCGATCAACTCTTTTCCACTTCTAAGGTAATGACGCCTTGACTTCATCCATTTTGGGAGGTTCATCGAATAGCCTTCGCCACGGACTCCTCTGATTCGCAAGCACGGAGAAGGGAACCTCCCCTCGCCTTTGCCGCCGATTATTCTGTTATGGATGCCTCGCAAGCCGGCCACCCTTTGGTTAAGGTTAGTTTCCAAATTCCATCTATTCTCTTTGTTCAAGGAGCTTTCACATTTTCAATTTTTTGTTCAACTCCAGCATCGATGCCTTTTGTTCCTCCAATAAAATCTCCCCCACCACTTCGCTTCGATTCAAAAATGGCTTGCTCCACCAGAGAGGGGTGGGTTTGCCGATGTCAGACAGAGGTTGAGGTTTCAGAAGGGTTAGGGTGACTCCTCCAATTAGGTTGTAAGTGTTGCCATATGGAGCATTTGTCTCCATGGCTTCGTTAGCTCACCACATTTGGGTATCTCTCGCATCGGGGTTTGGACATGGTTCTCCTGGTTGTCGTTGACTGCAGTTTGAAATGCTTTTTGACTGCGGTATTGGTTTCGGCCACCGTCGCACCTCATGGACCCTTTTTCTTCCTAATTCCTTCAATTCTGTACCAAGGTGATACCCACTTTCGCCCATATCTTCTGGCAGGGCATACATGCCTCCTCTTGGTTCACTGGTGGCTTGAATCACCGTTTCTCTGGGTTTGGCTCATCCTACCTAGAGGTCTCTACCACATAATTGAGGAAGTCCTTGCCCATCAGATTTCACCAAGAAATCTCCTCCACACATAGTTTCCAATAATTGTTTCACGGAAGGGGACATTCCATCATAAAATGGTTCACCAAAGATCCACATATCAACCATGATGGGCATGCATTGAGGGTTTTCCCCATGTATCTCCCAACATTGGTAAAATTTTTCATTGTCTTGAGCTGCAAAGGTGTAGATTTGTTCTTCAAATTATTGGTCTGGTGGTGCATCGAAGAATTTTTAGAAACTCGCCTCATGTTCTCCCCACCCCTTATGGTTCTCGCCTTAATGCATTTAGCCAAATTTTTGCCTTATCCTTTAGGTAAGTGGAAAGGCTTTAGTTTTTAGTAGTCTATTGCCTATAAGCAATTCCCTTGAAAGTGGTGCATACTTCCTCAAAATCCCTAATGTGATTATATGGCTTTCATTCTCCATGCCATGGAATGTCAGGAGTGAGGCACCAAGCAAGGCTTCACCGCCACCTCCCCGGCCAGGGGAATTCATGCATGAGTGGCACTCACTGGTGGATGTATGATATCCCCATGGACCATGATACTGCCCCTGTGCATCTGCCACGCTCACGTTCTCCCTCAGGAGGATCCATTGAGAATCGGTGGAGGACTTCACTTTCAAGCCCTCGTCTTCGCGGCGCTAGCCACCCTCTGAACCTACCCGCGTTGTTCCTATCCCATCGCATAAATCGGCTTCCGCACAATTTCACAATCAACAGAAAACAACCAAACAACCTAACAAAAGTGGTTAAGGTTAGCTAAAATTAAAGCAAAGAAAACTCGAATGTACTGAAAATTTAAATCCCCTGCTAAAGGAACTCAAGTGGAAAAATGATAAAATCAAAAGAGAATGAGAGCGACTAAAACTCATGGATATGAATCACAAGTTCAACAAATCTTATCCTCAATTAGGGCACCATCCAAGTAACGGCGCCATTTGATTCGTGGCTACAAGAGGGTGATCCTAATCAACAAATTTATACCTAAGTTCTCTCACCGCCGTAGTCAAGCTACCGCAATATAAAGGGTTCAGGTCGAACACCTGGACGGGTTTTCTTCAGAAATGAGAAATGCAAAGCTTGAGCTGAAAATGGTATTTCTCGATTTTGGTTTTGTTCGTACCAAGTGGGTCGGATAGTTGTAAACTCCGCATATAAATTAAAGGAAAAATTTAGAAAAGAAGACTCTCAAGTCTCGGTCACCTGGATCGATTTTTAAGGTGTATTCATGCCCCTGGGTTTGTTTCCTCGTGTCAGGATAATGACCCATAGTCGCTTTCCCAAACCGAACCTTGATTTGGCACTCAAAATCTAAACCCTAAATTACCCCCATGAGATATGGCATTCGCTGGGCATTCAAGTCCCTAACAAGCAGCATACGACCAAAGAGGCAAACTCACGGCAGTAACTAATAGGAGATAACTAAGCGGATGACAGATTCAAGATTAAGCATCCACCCGTAACCATAAAGCTTTACAAATACACATTGGTTAGGTCAGATGGGGAGGTTTCAACCTAGAGTGAGATGCAGTGAGCTTAAATGCTCATAAATGCAAGCAGGATGAAATGAGAGGGCATGAAAACTTACCTCCAAACCTCCACCAGTGACCCTCCTCTTCAAGGAAAGGGGGCTTAGCCAAACATCCCTTGAGTTGTCATCCTCAAGGGGTGTGTTTGGAAGCCGAGAAAATGAGAGAAAGAAGAGAGAGAAGAGAGAAAACTGTAACCTAAAATGAAAAGCTGCGTGAAAGCTTGAAAAATTAAAAGTTAGGGTTACAAAGTTATAAGTTGGCTTATATAGCCAACCCAGAATGACAAAAAGGCCTAAAATATGAAATTACAATAGGGACAAATGGTAATCAATCAAAAACATGGTCGTTGGAATCAAAATATAAAACACAAAAGAATTTCGCTTATGTGGAATTTCGCTAGCAGAATAAAATTTTCGCTATGCTAGCTAAAATTAAGAGATAGCTTAAAAATCAAATTTTTCGCTTATGAACAAGAATTTTCGCTTAGGTTAGCGAAATTTCGCGGGGCTAGCTGAATTTTGCATACAGCTAAAATTTCGCTAGGATTGCCAAATTTTTGCTATGATTGGCGAATTTTCGCAATCCCCAAATAAATTTTCGCAATGCAATGGAATTTTCGCAATGCACAAAATCGTTTCCTGCTTTTGCCACTGCATCATCCTTTCATCAATTCCACTTCACATTTCTTCATTTTTGGTTGATGAAATCACTGTGAATCCTCATCATTCCGCACCAACTTGATATCAAACTTGAAATTATTGGCTGAGGCATGCAAAAACCTGCAAAATTACCAAAAACAAACTCGAAATGGAATCAGTGGTACTAAGTGGATCTGCACATGTCAATTGGCTCAATTAATATGATTAGTGCGCAAAAAGCACTCAAAACCTATCTTGAATAGGGCTCAAAATAGCACTTTTTGGGCACTAATCAGGGGTATAAAGGTTGATCCTGAAAGAGTCATACTTGAGATGCCTTCCCCAAGGACTGAGAGACAGATCATAGGCTTTGTAGGTAGATTACAGTATATCAGCCGTTTCATTGTTAAACTTACAAACATATGTGAGCCTATCTTCCGTCTTTTAAGGAAGAATCAACCTATAGTTTGGAATGATGATTGCCAGCGTGCTTTTGAGAGAAGATTAAGGAGTGTCTCCTTTCTCCTCCAGTTTTAGTGCCTCCTATACCGTGGCACCTCGTCAGATTTTCGCTCGTACATGGCCGTAGGATGCATGCTAGCTCAGCTCGATGATTTAAGGAAGGAGCGACCCATCTATTATCTGAGTAAAAGGATGCTAGAACATGAGTGCAGATACATTATGATTTAGCGTCGATTCATACAAGAGTGTCTTAATCAACAAAATTTATATTCCAATTCTTCCCACGTCGTAAAGGCTACCGGCAAAGATGCATTTCTGTGGTCGAACTCAGGGATGGGTTTTCTTCGCACAAATGATTTGCAATTGGCTCAAATGGTGAATTCAATTTTGATTTCTGGGGGTTTTGTAAAACAGGAGGTACGGGTGGTTTGCAACAAAATGTAAAAATGAAGAAAAATAAGAAAAGAACCTCAAGCATCTGCCACCGCCTGAGGTCACACAGCAAATGAGAAGTTCTCGTCCTTCACGCTGGGGAGGATGACTCCATAGTCACTTCCTCGAACCGGATCTTCATTTAGCTTTAAAACTAAACCCTATAATTTTCCCCGAAATGGCATTTAATGAGCATAAATGCTCCTGCATTAAAGGAGAACACGCCTCCCAAACCTACCCTACAAGAATTCAATAAAGGGCAATCTGTCCTGGGATATCAGTGGATCAGCAACAAGCATCCACCGAACCCAAAAAGCTTGCCAAATACAAAGTTAATTAGGTATACATTTAAGAGATTTAGTTTCTATCAGGAGAAATAGAGACATAAATACCTATAAATGCTTGCATTAAATACAGAGAACAATCATTTTACCTCAAACTCGGGGTAATACCTAGTAGCCCTCCTCTTCAAGGACGGAGCTGAGTTAACCATCCCTTGAGTTGTCATCCTCAAGGGGTGTTTGGCAGTCGAGAAAGTGGAAGAAAATGAGAGAAAATGGGAGAGAAGAAGAAAAGCGGGAAAACTAGAGCCCTTCGTGCCAAAAGTTTATTCACTTGACCAAAAGTCTCCCTCATTACAGTGTAGTAGGAGCTTATATACTGCCCCAGCCAAGCAAAATTACAAAAAGAACCAAAATCAAAAGCTATTACAGGGGATAAAATGGGAAGAAAACCAAAAGAGGAACAAAAATCAACAAGTCAAACGGGCAGTAGGAAGGAACAGTGCAAGAGCCATGAATAGTGACAAGCAGGAAGCAATTGCCTGCGAAATTTCACAGCCTGTGAACCTGCGAAATTTCACAGCCTGTGAAAATTCGCAGGTTACGAAAATTTTGCAGCTTGACAAAATTTCCTGCAGCTCCAATTTCTTGGCATTTTCTACTCTTCTTTCCTTACCGACCGCACGTCGAAGTTTGACTCGAATTCTTCGCGGCTTGGATCGATCAACAATTTTGGCATAAATAGCTTGCAAAACTACAAAATTAGCCACAAATGCGACCGTAGAATATCAGTGGACCTTAACAAAGTAAATCGGTTAATTACGCTAATTAGTACACAAAAGGTGCTCAAAACCTGCAATAAACAGGGTTCAAAATAGCACTTTTCAAGCACTAATCAAGCGCCTCTGTTTGGCATTGGTTTCAGCCACTAGAAGACTGAGACATTATGTGACAAAGTATTCCATACTTTTGGTCTCACGATTGGATCTGTTGAAGTATCTTTTTTATAGGCGTGTTCTGACCTGTAGCTCGTGAGATGGTTAGTACTGCTGATAGAGTTTGATATTCAGTATGTCACACAAAAATCAGTAAAGGGAAGCGTTGTTATAGATCATCTGGCTTCTTTGCCTATATCCGATGACAGACCGATTGATGATGATTTCGATGAGCGCTTGTTTCGTGACCACATCGCAAGCACGGAGGTCAGATTCATGGTGTCGCAATCGCCGAGGTTTGGCATCGTATCCTATTGATATCAATTCCTCAGTAAGGTGATCAGATATTCCCAGACGGGCCTCCCGCTGACATTCTCCGATCACCTGCTGACGAATAACAGAAGCCAGCATGAGGCTTCTTGCATTACAGTTTAGAGATCATACTGATTCGAGTTAGACGCTTGAGATCCAATGGGATTCCAACTTGGTTATTCAGCAGACTCGGGGTATTTGGAGGACTCGAGATGAGAAGTTGAAGCCCTACTATGCTTACTTGGATATGTTGGTTGATAGGTTTGATGAGTTGAGATATATACATATGCCTAGAGCGAAGAATCAGTTTGTTGATGCGTTAGCCATCTTGGCTTCTGTAATTGAGATTCCTGCGGGAGTGACTATCGACCATTGTTGATTAAGACTAGGTTTGCACTAGCTTATTGTTGTTTGATTGGAGATATTGAGGATCAAGATGAGCTACCGGTAATGTGATATTTATCGGGCTTTCTACCATGCACGCCACTTTAGAGTTAAATTTCAAGAAAGGATAAAAGAGCATTGAAACATTTGGCTGCCAGATTTGTTGTTTGTGGGGATGCACTATATAGGAGATCCCCTGATGGCATGTTGTTATTATGTCTAGACCATGCCTCTGCAAATTGAGTGATGAGAGAGGTTCATGCATGAGTCTGTGGCCCACACATGGGAGGCCATATGCTAACGCATAAAATCATGAGGACTAGCTACTTTTGGTTGACCATGGAGACAGATTGTTGCTAGTTTGTACAGAGATGTTTGGAGTGTCAGATGCACGGAGACTTGATACACGTGCCACCTTCTAAGTTGCATGCACTCACATCTCCTTGGCCATTTTTAGTATGGGGTATTGATATTATTGGGAAGATCTCGCCCAAGACTTCCAATAGGCTACATTTTAGTTGCCATTAACTATTTCACCAAGGGTGGAAGTCGCTCTATGTTAGGATTGACAAATGTCGTGGTGGAAAATTCATCAGATCGCACATTATCTGCCGATATAGGGTCCCTCACGAGCTGATTTATGATAGAGGGGTGCATTTCAGGGGCGAGGTGGACACATTGATTCAGGAGTATTACATTCAACATCACAGATCGTCTATGTACAAGTAATAAAGTGGACTCTAAAAGTCCGGATATCGTACCCACGAGGATTGGAGGTTCTCTCTAATTGGAATTTGATCACCTTGATTATAAGGGCTCTTCACTATTTAGGCGACAAGTAGGATGTGGAATAAAATCAATTTAATTGAAACAAAAACTGATTTAAAACTAATCCTAAAATCTACTAAATAAACAACTACTTAATTCTAAAAAGTATGAAGAGCTCTCGCTAGGGATGTGGATAATTATTCACAAAACAATTTTTGCATTTCGAGTTAACATTCAGGAGTTGAATGTCGATTTGTCCAATAGTAATGTAGTATAGCTTAGATTTCTCCATATACCATACAATTCACTAATTAGATATCCATGTTCCTTTCAGACAAATGGGTATAAATAGCTACTTGTAAAATTTGACCCTCTTTAAGATTTGATTGTTTTTCTTTTCCAATACTTCACAACCATTTCTTAGGACTAAAGAATTCTTGCCCCCATAGACAGCATAATGCAAGCCTTCTCTAATGTAATTGGTATCTCAGCCATCAAATCTAATAAAGTTTTCTCTCTCCTTAATTAGATGTATGCTAACACGGGATCAAGGTCATTCTATCAGATTGAGGTGAAACCTCTAAAGATTAAACCGATACATCATCTAATTAATCCTCACACCATGAGTAAATTAGTGATCTATCAAAGTAAACTTTTAGAATATTAGCCCATAATAGTTAGCTCCAATATACTCCCCAAGTTACCGCTTCTTTACTCTCAGAATTCCCATCTCTATGTCACTCGTGAGGGCCTCCGAAATCGCACAAAGATACAATTTCTTTTCCCCGGGGGCATAAGCTACTAATATTCCAAACGGTCAATTATATGAACAATACCAATTATATAAATTCAGTTTTCAAACCCACAAAATAACTAAGAAATTGCAAATCTGATTGTTCAATAATTAATCTCCACCCCTAGAGGGTGTTTAATGTTCCATTAATGGATTCTAATCATCACCAATCAAACAAAAAGAAAGAACATGAAGAAAGAAATCAAGAGACAAGGAGTGAAAGAAAAATCCATATTTTAGTTTCAATATTTATCAACAGCAGAATAAAATCCGAATCTCTTATACAAAGATCAAAATCTCTCTTCTCGCAGAAATAAAATTTGCTCGAAAACTACTCTAAGATCTATTAAAAATCAAAATATGCAGCAAAACTAAGAAAAATGGGAAGTTTGGAGAGAGAAACCCCATGAGAGGTGTTCTCCCACCTTCCCATTGCCCTAAAAACCTAAAAAACGAGTATTTATAGTCTTGGGGGTGAAATGGGCTTGAAAACAAGCCAAAATGTCCATTTTCGGCCTTTTTGGTTTTTTTTTTTCAACGTTTTGTCACGACACGCTTTTCGTCAAGAATGTAGCTTTCTCCCCGTCACTTACTTAAAACTTGTCATGACATAGTTTTCTCTGTCACGACATAAAACTTTGTTGCGACAGAGTTTTCTCTATCGCGACAATTTTCTTTGTCCAACTTGTCGGGGCCATAACTTCTTCATTTTAACTCGGATTTGGGTGTGTGAGGTGTCTTTGGAAATCTCTTTGAATGTAGAATGTAACCATGAGTAGATTTGAACCATTTGATGCTCCAGATGATACATAAAAATTGATCTTCTCAATGACACACTGTGAGACATCCGATTAACTCTCTTTTTGGAAACATTTTGCATCTTTTCTTACTAAACCACTTGCTTTCCATCAAAAATCCTGCAAAACCAAATTTAGAGGAAATGTAATGAGTTTTACATGAATATGGATATAAAATGGTCAAAATAGCTTGTGAAATGAACTCAAAACATAGATGAGTTTTACACTCATCAAGAGGCCCGAGAGCTCCCCTCCGGAAGTCTCCTCTAAAATCCCTAATATGTTCTTGGAATAGGTCTCCTTCTGCATGGGCTCTCTATGGGATGAATCTTGAAGCTGGGACACAACCACATTGCAACATTGTGGCACCACGTTGCGACGTGCGAGGTGTATTTGTCTAGAAGTCTCAGCCATGTCGCGACGTCGTGGCTCGCACATCATGACATGGGGCTGCTTATCTGATCGGCTAGCTCTCCCATGTTGCGACGTCTTGGTGCTGCTACACACTTTTGCATCTTCCATCAATTTAGTTTCAATTAGCCTCTAATTTGCTTCATAATGCTCCACATACCTCGAGATTGTACCTATATACAAATATGAGCAAAATCGCATTATAAAACTTATTAATATGATAAAAACACTCTAAACACTAACCAAAATGTAGGGATAAAATGAGTACAAAGTGTACTCATTATACCTCCAAACTTAAATCTTTGCTTGTCCCCAAGCAAAGGACAAACGCAAAACACTAAGCTAAACTAAACAAACTAGACAAACTAGACACACACGACAAAATTGGGATGAAGAGGTGTTACCCAACCAATCAAAATGACACAATGAATGAGTTCTAAAATAAAAAAGATAACAAACATGGGGATACACAAACATTGCAAAAATTAAGGAAAGGACAAAGATTAGCATGGTGAACATAGTAGTATACCCCCAATATTCTCAATATCTTTTCCTAAGGGAACTTGGTGAAAATATGTAAGCATAGATCTCAAATGTATACAAAGGTTTCAACACCCCCAAACTCAAACTCAATTCACTCTTTTGAAAGAAGTTAACTAAGTAAGGATAAGAACACACCTTTTTATTCAACTCACAAAACCTAAAGTAGGATGCAATGCAAAGGTATTCTAGAGAAGTGTCCATGTTGCGGGGATCCATTGGTGACTCCTCACCATTTGGTTAAGGGCATCGGTCATTATGTTCTCCTTGAATTTCACCCCAAACATTCAACCAAAAAAACCAAAGAACCTACTTGTGAGAATGGCCCATATTTTGTCCCATGTAGTGGGCAATGAAGTCATTGACTCCCGGCTAGATGGCTAATGGCATTAAGCTTTGAAAGGCCCCTCGAAATGTGCTCGAGATTTTGATTGGGTCAACTCACTTATTTCACTCTTTTTTTTTTCTTTTTTCTTTTTTCTTTTCTATTTCCTTTTCATTTTTCTTTTGTTTTTTCACCTTTTCTATGGTTAGGGCCATTAGCAATCCTCTTTTTTAAGGTGTCCCATCACTTAAAGAGTTGACAACCCTCAAGGTAAATTCAACTTCAGCATGGAGGGTCGGAACCCAAGTATACAAGCAAGATCTAGTGCGTGTGTGCATAAGTTCCCATAGGAAATAGCTTCTTGAAAGATATGGGGGTGGCCAAACTAAGCCATCCACAACCAATTATGCACACTAATCCTAATTCCAACAAATACCAAAGTATCCCCCACATGATGGTTCACTACAATCCTAATTCAAGTGTCTTCCAATCAATAGACATGGCACCCTATTCAACTCAACTGAGACACTAACACACACAAAAACCAAAAGAAAAACACACGGAAATACAACCCAACACACAAGCATGCATAAAAACTAACCAAAGAAAAAAAATCATGCAAGCATAGTAAAAGCCAATAAACTAAACAAACCTAGCACAAACACTACATCTAAACTAAACACAAAACAAAAATAAGGCTCAAAGGTTCAACGGTTATCAGTATGCATACATTAAAACTAAACCGCAACCTAATCCCACCCCCAAACTTAGAATTTAATTGTTCTCAATGTAAAATAAGCAAGATAGGGTATAAGAGAACTCCCCTAATGATCTCAGTGATCACTGTAGTGGTGGTGGTGGTGCATGATAGGAAAGGAGCTGAGCTAGTGCCTAGGAGACCGTGTCCTGATTCCTCAATATAGTGGTATTTTAACCTCGGATCTCCTCTAGCTGATAATTCACATTGACTTGGAACTTCTGGTGCTCGTCCCAAAATGCATCAACTCGTACTGTGAGCTCCTCTATATGGTCCTTGGATGAAGAGAACTCTTCCTAAAACTGGGGCATAGGCTCTTAAGCCTTCTCTTTATCTTCCTTTTCCTTCTCACTCGTGTCTTCATGATCGGAGTCCACTATCCTTTGAGGTTCCGGAACTCCTTTCCTCTTCCTCCTTGTATGGCTTTGATTGGATGAAGCAAGTCTTCTTGATTTGAAGATTGAACTCCTGCTTGCTTCACAGATAGTTGGAAGATGAGAGGATGTCCCAAATTTATCTTCCAATCTTTATTGTACCAAATAGTTTCTATGATCTTGCCCACATCGAACTTGATGTCCTTGAGGATGGAATAATTCAATGTGGCTCTCTCCTTGGTGACCTCGCACACATTTGTGCTTGGGAGAATTCGGGATGTGATAAAATGGTGCCACACTTTAGGCACATAGAGAATATGCTTTTCCTTGAAGTTCACCAGATGGCCCTTTGAGTTTGTCTTCCATAGAGCTTGGCCATCGGTTAGACATGTGATTATTTAAGCATAATTGGGCGTCTTCAATAGCTCTTGATAGTCCACATATTTCACATTGGGTAGGTTATAGAACCTATTAATGGTTTCACTATCGAAGGGCTCCCATTTCCCTCGAACCCAAACTTTCATTTCTTCTTGCTCACTTAAGTTGGCATAGAATTCTATCACCACCACTTTCACAGTTGGCAGAGGAGGCTTGCAAAGGTCTTGCCACCCTTTATTGACTATGTCACTTCAAAAAAAGTTATTCGATCTCTCAAATCCCTTCTCCTTAATGAAGTCTTTGTTCTTCGCTAAGGATGTGTATCTCCTTGAAGCTTGAAGGGAGATGAACTTGGTGCAATCATACTCCTTCAAAGGTGCATTGGAAGCTCTCTTAATTCTTGGCCTCTTATGTGACGTGGTTGTTCAATTAGAATTGGCCACTTTAACTAGCTCAACCGACTTCCACACCAAACACCAAGCAAATATAATCCCTTCAATCACCTTCTCAACCTTGCTTGAACATATTGACACTAAAAAAATCTTACTTGAATGGGTTATCAAACAATTGGCGGGCACCCATTTATGCATACTTGTTCAAGCCAATTCCAATCCTTCCACTACCCCTCAATACATTCAACTCAACATAAAAGTACTACAAACACTTCAATCTCTCAAATTAATGTTGAACTTTACCAATTGTTTCACTTTTAGTCTTGGAATTGTTGAAGAAGCTTGAGTAAGCACTTGATGGTTGGATGAATGCAAATGTTGAAGATGGCTGGTTGAAATTTCTCTAATATGGGTAACATTTAGCAATGGTGATGAGAAAATGATTTGGGATCTTAGTTTTTGCAAAATCGCAATTTGGGGGAGAGGGAGGTGAAGGATTTGATTTTTGAAAATGAACCTTTATAGGCTTAAAAATAGGGCCATGTCACGATGTGACAGAGAGCATTCTTCAAAATTTCAGTTGACGTCGTGACATTAGGTTCTCACTTCATGACGAGACAGAGAGGTGAAATCTTGCGTTTTCTTCACGTCGCGACATCACGTGGTCAGGTCACAATTTGAGGGAGGTATCCTTTACACTGCATCTAACGTTGGGACATCATGGCACCACGTCGCGAAGTGACAGAGAAGTGAAAAAATGTTGTAGCAAATGTTGCGATGTGAGGGCGATCTTTTTGAAATTTTTTTTTCTAAGTGTTAAAAAATATGAAACACACATTATCTTACCCTCAAAAACGATACTCTTCATGCATTGACCTCAATCATTGTGTATCATTTCATATAATGGGTCGGGCCAGGTCAGTCCATTTGGGGCATCGAAACCAAAGCCCAACTTCAACATATTGCATTGTGTAAAATTAAGGATCTTTTATGACAAATTAGTATGAGTATATCAATATGAAAAATAGATGTTAATGTACTATGACTAATTTTTTTCTTTATCTTGATATATTCTAGTTAAGTTTTAATGACAGTTTTTGTGACACAGAAACTTTAAAAAGCCAATTTCAACTTTAATAATCTAGATTTTTATAATAGGGGCTTTGTTATTATAAATATTTGGTTTAAAGTCTTTAAATAAGTTAAAATTTGTAAATCTAACATTTCCAATGTTTTTTCTTGAAAAATGACTCACTGTGGACAAAATACCCTTTGTCATTTTAGGTATTCACATGTGCTTAATTTGTAAAAAGAGGGTCATTTTCATAAGAAATTTCATAAGAAAACAATAAAAGTATTTTTGTCAAAATGAGGTCAAAAATTGATGAAGGTTGGATTTACAGAATTTAGTTTTTAAAAGGTCTTTTGATCAAATCACCCTTATTAGTAAGGTTGTGATAAGATGTTTTTAATCTGGTAGACATCTAAAGGAAAATGCAAATGCAAATGATGGATGTCATGACATTAAGTTATTGTTTATATTCATAATAAGTCATCATAATAGCTCATCATGCCTAGTGTCACACCTTTGATCAAAGACCCGGAATTTTTCGCCTTTTTGGATGTGTGGTGCTCAACCTTTTAGCCAACATTTCTTCACAGTGTCTCACAAAAGCAATGTAAATGAGACTTGGCTTTTACATGAAATAATTCCCAACTTATATTGATCAAAATTATCAAGTGCCCTTGCACTTCTCTACATGCAGAAGTTATCTATTACAGAAATTATGCACACTCTCTAACCTTTTCAATGTTAGAGACAAGGTCCTTTTATAGACTTTGGTGTCTCTTCCCAATAGGCGCTTACTTTTAATTCAAATTCTGTCTCATCTTTTCAAAATCTGGCTCTTAGTTTGAATTTTGCTTCAAACTTGAATGTTGCTTAAATTTGAAATTTGGCTCCCTTTTTCAAAGTCAAACTCCCACCTGTTTGCAACTTGTGCATGTCCATCGTATACTACCATGCACCTTATGCGGGTCCATCATATCTTACCATGTACCATCATGGTTTACCTTGTTTCATTAGATGCCCTCATAGAAATAAGGCATACCTATTTTGCGTCTTTCTACTAACCAACATTTCTGTATTCGAGTAAAAGTGGAATAATCTAGCTTATACGATACAACGTCGTAGCATTTAAATAAGAATGTGATAAAGACTTTATTGATCCCGATAATAAGAATAATTTACTATATCAGGCGCCAAAATATTTATAAAAAAAAAAGTCATCATAACATATTACTTCTTTAGTCAATACTTGTCTTTTAAGTTGAGTAAATGAAAATTTTAAAATTTTATTTTTTATAAGTCTAAATGGAATGTTTTTGGAAAAAGAAAAACACATTTTATGTGAGAAAAGTCTTTAGTCTTTCTCTAGTTTCTTTCAATTTCCCTTTTCTCAAGATTTATAGTTTGTCTCTAATTTCATTTTAAAATTAAGATTATACTTATAATTTTTAGTATGCCGAGGTTGTTTTCATAAAGGTAGAGATTAAATTGTCCCTTGGCTATAAGACTCTATAATTGAAATCATAAAGTATGAGAAACCAAAAAATATTGGGAAAAATGATTTTATCATAAAAAATGTAAATAAAAATAAAATATAATTAAAATTATCAAATTTTGATTATGAAAAAGAAAGAAGGAAGTTTGAATAAATTTGTTTATGAGAAAGAAAAAAGTGAGTTTAAATAAACATATAAAATAAATTTATCAATTTATTGACAAGAAAAAAGGTCTCACCCAATCCCGGATTTTTGACAAATATGCATATTTAAAAAAGTTCATTTTCAAAATGCCATATATATTTTTTTAACAACTTCAAAATATCATAGATTTGAAAATAATACTAATACAAATGAACATAACTTCGTTATTTTACATTATATTATTTTTGCGCTGTGTCTTGAAGACTTAACTTCGTTATTATGAGATGCACACGATATTCATATCGTATTATAAATTTGAAAATATTATTATTATTTTTGTTGTATTTAAAAAATATATATATTATTTTTGGTGCCATATTTAATTTTAATTTTAATTTTAAATTTTTTTTATAATTACGATACATTTAAAAAAGCCCCAAAAATGGGGAAAGTCCAAAGCCCAGATGGCGTCGATGACTAACGGAAAATGGTATCTCCGTGAGATCGACCGCACCAGATCCCTCTCCCTCTCTTACGTTTGAAGCTCGTAATCACTGCTCCAGTCTCGCTGTTATTCCAATGGATCTTTATCTCTCATCGGTTTTCCTCCCTTCAGTTCCACCTCCATCGAAATCTTACAATCTCACTTCACTCTCCAATTTCCCCAAATACAGTTTCAAAGCCAGGAATTTTCAGCTCAGGCCTTTGAATTGGCGCCAAAATCGTCGGATCGGAGCTCAAAGTTCATGTAATTCCGGCGGTGCCAGTGGCGGTGACGATGGCGGTTTTGTTGTGGAAGAGGTTCCGCACTTGGCGAATTTTCTTCCTGATTTGCCGGTAATTCGAGCCATTATTGTTGTGATTTCTCATAAAGTAAATGCGAATTAAGTAACATCCCTCTGTTTTGGATAAATGATTGATTTGGAGAAGTAATACTATAATTTTTTAACAGTTAAATACTTTAATTACCATGTAATAAACTGTTACAATTGGCACTCGGAAACTGTTCCCCATTGACACTCGGAAACTGTTCCTCACTTGGACTCGGACCCTCCCCTCCCTATGCCACGCCTTTGTGAACGTTGACGGCTCTACTACATGAGGTAGACATGATGGGCGAAAAGTAAGACTATTTTTGGAACCAGGGAATGGGAATGAGAAGAATGGATTTATTTTCTTTCTTTTTTTTTTTGTGATAGAATTTAGTTGAGGTAGCAATTTTCTATTGGCTTCTTTTATTCTCAGCGTCATGGAGGATTAGGTAGAATAGGGATAGCGGAAATCAAACACTTGTGCTATTTCGTCACTTTTCCTTTATGATTATCATGGGTTCCAAACGGTAGTATCAAAGAAAGAAATCTGGCAATGTGAAATTACTAGGGGACAAAATAGGCATTAGAAATGAATGTTAAATTGTTTTGTTTGGTTTGTCGTGGAAGAGAACTACTTAATAACTTATACCTGTGCAAGCTCTCTATGAAAGGGAATTCGAGAAAGAGTAAATTTGCTTAATTCATGCTTGGTTGTTTTTCTTTTATTTTTTAATAATTTTTTATACACTTATTATTTGTTTAATTCAAGCTATTTATTATTTATTTATTTTTTTCTATTCTTTATGTTGGCTTTAGGGATGGTTCTTAATTTTTTTTTTTGTTTGTTTAAATTTATTCTATTCTTTTAACTTTTTCCCTGTTTAATAAAGTGCTGTTTCATATGGAAAAGCTACTCTTTCATTAACTCCAACATCTAAACCAGAGCTTGAAAACTTCATTTTCTCAGTGATCCTCCATTAACTTTAGAATAAGATAATCATGGTGCCTTTCTAAAACAAATGAAACATTAATTTCATCTACATAAGAAAGCCAAAGACTTACCTAAGTTTGGTGCTGCAAGTGCATGAACATGTCAATACTGCAACATTTTTAATCATCACTTTAAGTTTGGCGCTGGAAGTGCATGAACATTGCATGCTGCAGCAGTTTCAATCATAACTTGCTAACATTATGTAACTTGAGTTTAATCCTGCTTTAAATACTAGAACTATGAGTAAACCAGAGTCTAGCAATGATAAGCATCAAAAGAGAGGGTGAGAACAATTTATGACCTTTAAACCCAGTAAGGTGTTTAGGAAATCTCCCAAGCCAGTTCCACCATCTTGAAACTACCATAAGAGAGCTTAAGACTTGGAATAAAGGAGTTTACTAATGTTTTGTTGGCATTTAGTGCCACCTGCTGGTCATCTTGAGAACTTCCTGTTTTTTCCTTCAGTAATCAAACTTTAAGGGTATTTCAACCCTAGTTTATTTATTTATTTATATGCCATTTTTGACTTTGTATGCATGGAGTTGTAGTCCAAGATACATGTATCCTTTTCTATTACCAAACTTAATTTATAAATCAGGATTCTGAACTAAGTATGAAACATATCATGGAAGTTGATAAAGGCAGTAAACAAATCATCTTTCACACCTATAAAATTATTGAGAAGTGATGTGGGCTTTTAGCATCTCTTTCTTTCTTTCTTTCTTCTTCTTCCTCTTCCTTTTTTATGATTAATTTTTTTATTTTCTTTTATTTATTTTTTATCATCTTTCACACCTATAATTAAATTTTGATCATCAGACTTTGCATGATTAAAGTTGGAGAGATCAAACATATAAGTTACTGCTAAATATGTTCTTATTCTTTATTTCTTCTTTTTTCTTTTGTTTTCCTTTTCCACATTGACATCCTTAAGTCTTGAATGGTCAAGGGATCATGGTATATCATCTTTACTTGAATAAATGGAACATGGGAAACAATATTTTTTCTATTTTACAAATAAAAGCATAATAAATGAGGGAATACTTGTTTTGAGTACCTATAACCTATTCCATAGATAGGAGTAGTAAAGAGAGAAATTGTGTCTAGTTCTACTTGAAGCTGTCTAGAAAGTTTTTCTCTACCTTTTATTAAGAATCAGTCACGTGTATATATATATATATATATATATATATATATATATATATATATATATATATAAGAGGATCCAATCAGATCCTTTAAATCATATGACATGCCATATCCATCTTAGGTAAGTTTACCTAGATAATATACAGCTGTTAATACCTTACAACAATATCTTCTAATAATCTCCTATACATGGATACAATCATTATGTTATAGGAAACAAATATTACTAATTCTCTAGCTTGATTTTCTACACTCCCCCTCAAGCTGGATGATATATGCTAGCCATTCCCAACTTCTAATTTAGCTCATAGAAATTAGGATGGTGTAGTGCCTTTGTCAAGATATATGTTGCCTATTGCTGTGAAGGAGCATGTCCTAGGTTGATCACCTTTGTTTCAATCTTCTCATTGATGAATTGTCTGTCTATTTCATCATGTTTAGTCCTATCATGATGCATTGGGTTTTTTGCGATTGCTATGGCAGATTGGTTGTTACATAGAACTTCTATAGGGCCTTCAGTTTCAATCCTTAGTTCAATCAACAAACACTTTAACTAGATTCCTTCACAAACTCCATGTGCTAAGGCCTGAAATTCAGCTTTAGTACTACTCTGAGCAGCAACTTGTTGTTTCTTACTGCTCCAAGTCACTAAATTTCCCCATACATACGAACAATACCCGGAAGTTGTCCTTTGATTGATAGGGGAACCAACCTAATCAACATCTGTATAAATTTCAAGGGACCTCTTAGGTGTCTTTTTGAACATGAGTCCCTTACCTGGATCATTTTTAAGGTATCTAAATACACAACTTCCATATGCTCCTTGGAGGGTTTGTTCAAGAATTGACTAACAACACTAACAACAAAAATTATATTTGGCCGAGTGTGGGTTAAGTAAATTAACTTCCCTACCAGTTGTTGGTACCTACCTTGATCAACAACTTCTCCTTGGATGATATTTCCAAATTTAGTATTAGGGTCCATAGGCGTTTTGACTGACTTGCACCCACTCATTTTGGTTTATCTCAAGAGATCCAAGGTGTACTTTCGTTGAGAAACAGAAATGCCTCTACTTGATCTAGCCACTTCCATCTTGAGAAAATACTTTAGGTGCTCCAAATCCTTGATTTCAAATCCTCTTGAGAGAAGATGTTTAAGATGAGCCATTTCTTCTTTACAATTACCAATGAGGACTATATCATCCACATAAACTATTAAAACAATGATCTCATCAGAAGTTGAATGCTTGACAAACAAAGTATGAATAGCTTGGCATTGAGTATAACCATCATGTCTTAGAACCCTTGTAAATCTTTCGAACCAAGCCCTAGGCGATTGTTTAAGGCCATAGAGAGATTTTTGAAGTTTACATACATTTCCTTTAGCAAATTTTTCTTCAAACCCTGGTGGTATATCCATGTGCACCTCTTCTGCAAGATCCCCAATTAGAAACACATTTTTCACATCTAGTTACAATGGCCAATCTCGATTTATTGCAATAGAAAGAAGGACATGAATAGTGTTCAATTTGGCAAGAGGGGCTAATGTGACTCATCAAGTGGAACAAGTTGTTTCAAGTGATTCATTGCTGATTCCAAGTGGACCTATCGCAAGGGCACATGCCAAAAGATTTAAAGAAGCTCTGAATGGCCTTATCCAAGATATTTGGGCCAAACAAATGGGCCAAGAGTCTACAATTGTCAAGAAGGATTTGTCTATGATTCAAGTAGCTGTGGAAAGCTTTTGGGCTAAAGACATTGCAAATGAAGTGGCTTGGGCTTAAGGTCCATACATGGGAGGGTTTGTTTGGGCTTAAAATGGTTTTTTGGGTTGTACATGTTGTTTTAAAGGCCATTAAAGTGGAGCTGAACAGATTGTGTTTTAAGTTTGATTAGCTTGTTTTGTCTTTACATTTCTCTAGAAGTATTTAATTTGTTGTTTTTCCAAGGTATTTGTTTCTTAGGCTAGTTAAATCAGTCTATTTAAACCTTTGCATCCAAAATTTTGAATAAATGAATTGATATGTTGATCTTCTGAATTTTCATAATTGAGAGAAGTTCTTCTCCTTGGTTTTTCACTGAACTTTTTGTAAACTTATCATGGATTGATGACCCATGTGGCGTTTTTAACACTTAGGGTTATTGTTTCTTTGTATTCAAGGGTTCTAGTGGATCACCAAAATATGATTTTAGCTTTCTGGGGTTGTTTATACCTTTGACTGTGGGTTTGCGGGATTCGATTCCTTGTGGGGGTTCGCACCATCGTGGTAGCAGAGCTTCAATTCTAAAATCAGGTTTTTTTATCTTTTATCACTTTGTGTTTCTACTTCCTTTTTTTGGTTTGCTTACTTCCACCTCTTATCCTTGTCCTCAAATCCAATTCTATTTGCTTTCTTTCCTTCACCAGATTTTTGTTTGTTTTCTTTCATCTCTTCATCCTTCTCATCACCATATTCAGTTTGTTTGAATTGGAATTCTGCAGAAAACAAAACAAAAGTATTGTAGAAGAAAAAAAAAGAGGAGAAAAGAATTGAGCAAAAAAAAAAAAAAAGAGGAAGCAAAAGTATAGTAGAAGAAAGAAGAAAAGAAAGAAAAGAATAGAAGAAACAAAGAGGAGAAAAGAATTCTGCAAAAAAAAAAAAAAAAAAAAAAAAAAAAGAGGAAACAAAAGTACAACAAAAGAAGAAAAAGAAAAGAAAACAAAAAAGGGGTGTCTAATCAATATTAAGTGTATTTCATCTTCAAACTTTTGTTCTTAATTTCTTGGTTCTTCATTCTTAACGTCGTGATTCGAGGTTGAATCCTTTTGAGGAGGGAGGGGATGATGCGACTCATTCAAAGGAATTGATGGATATGTTGATCTTTTGAATTTTCAGAATTCAGAGGAGTTCTTATCCTTGGTTCTTCATTGAGCTTTTTGTAAACTTATCATGGATTGATCACCCATGTAGCGTTCTTAACACTTAGGGTTCTTGTTTCTTTGTATTCAAGGGTTCTAGTGGATCACCCAAATCTGATTTTAGCTTTCCAGGATTGTTTATACCTTTGACTGTGGGTTCGTGGGATTCGATTCCTTGTGGGTTCCCACCATCGTGGTATCAGAGCTTCAATTCTAAAATCAGGTTTTTATCTTTTATCACTTTGTGTTTGTACTCCATTTTCTTGGTTTGCTTCCTTTCACCTCTCATCTTTATCGTCAAATCCAAATTTAGTTGGCTTTCTTTTCTATCTCAATTGTTCCCATCTCCATATTTTTTTTCTTCCATCTCTTCATCTTTCTCACCACCATATTCGGTTTTTCTTGAATTAGAAATCTTCTCATCTGATTTAAAGAAAAAGAAAAAAAAAAAGAAGAAAGAAGAGAAGAAAGAAAAGAATAGAAGAAAAAAAAGAGGAGAAAAGAATTCTGCAAAAAAAAAAAAAAAAAAGAGGAAACAAAAGAAAAAGAAAAGAAAAGAAAAAAAAAGGGGTGTCTAATCAATAGTAAATGTATTTCATCTTCAAACTTTTGTTCTTAATTTCTTGGTTCTTCATTCTTAATGTCGTGATTCGAGGACGAACCCTTTTGAGGAGGGAGGGGATGATGCGACTCATCAAGTGGAGCAAGCTGTTTCAAGTAATTCAAGTAATCAATTGTTGATTCCAAGTGGACTTATCACAAGGGCACGGGCCAAAAGATTTAAAGAAGCTTTGAATGGGCTTATCCAAGATATTTGGGCCAAGAGTCTGGCAATAATAAGAAGGATTTGTCCACATTCAAGTGAATGCGGAAGGCTTTGCCAAAGATATTGCAAATTAAGTGGCTTGGGCTTAAGGTCCAACAATGGGAGGGTTTGTTTGGGCTTAAAATGGTTTTTTTGGGTTGTACATGTTGTTTTAAAGGCCATCAAGTGGGCTGAACGAATTTGACTTGTTTTCTAAGTTTGATGAGTCGCATTAGGGGCGAAAGTTTCTTGATAATCAATCCCATAGGATTGAGTAAACCCCTTTGCCACAAAGCACGCTTTAAACTTCTCAACATTTCCATTTGCTTCATATTTGATCGAGAAAATCCATTTACATACGACAATACGCTTTCCTGGTGGTAAATTAGTAAGAGTCCATGTCCTATTTTTCTCAAGTGCTCTTAACTCTTCTAAGGTGGCAGATTTCCATTGAGACATTTTCAGTGCTTCTTGGATTGAATTGGGAATTTGAATTTGGTCTAGAGAAGTCACAAAGGCCCTATAACCTGGTTATAAATTAGAGTATGACAAGTGATACCAGAGTGGGTGTTGGGTACAAGAACGTATACCCTTTCTTAATGCAATTGGTTGGTCCAGGTTTTGATATGTTTCATTCCCTTTTTCTATCACAGAAACGAAGTGTTGGTCCAGATTTTGATTGATTTTAGTCCCTTTTTCAGCCATAGAAACATAGTAAACCCAAGTTGGACTCTTGGATTTGCTGAGTTGGTACAAGTTTAGATTTAGGCCTTTCAGGTTGCCTTTTTCGCGAGAATAGACTGAGTTCTTTTATTTTGGACACAAGTTGGACTTGAAATGCTCGACTCGGGGATTTGGAAATGGTCGATAATGAGTTAAGAAGTTTAGATTCAGCCTTCGTGCTGCCTTTTCACGAGAATAGACTCGGGAGTTCTTATTTCGACACAAGTTAATTTGAAATGCTTGACTCAGGATTTGGAATGGGTTTGGATAATGTGAGTTGGTACAAGTTTAGATTCAGGCCTTTCAGGTTGCCTTTTTCGCCGAGAATAGACTTGGAGTTCTTTATTTTGGACACAAGTTGGACTTGAAATGCTTGACTCAGGATTTGGAATGGGTTTGGATAATGGAATTGGATGACTTGAATCTAGAATAAAAGTGTGAATAGGACTTGGAGAACTTGGAGTTTTGGATGTAGTGTCAATGAGGGATATCCAATTCCAATTTTGTGATTCTTGCTCATTTTTCTCCCCTTGAATTGCAGAATTTGGATAATATGGTTTGTTTTCAAAGAAAGTGACATCCATGGAATGAAAGATTTTCTTGGTGATGGGGCAATAACATTTATATCTCTTTTTGTTCAGTGAATAACCTAGGAAAATGCACTTTCTGGACCTATCATCAAGTTTACTTTGGTGTTGGGAATGTATGTGGACAAGGTTTTACATCCAAACACTCTATGTAGTATTTGGGACACAAGATGTGAGTTGGGATAAGTAGTGAGAAAACTTTGCAATGGCGTCTTAAATTTGAGTATTCAGGAAGGCATTTGATTTATGAGATAGGTTGCAGTTAGGATAGCTTCTCCCCAAAATTTTTTAGGAACATGGGATGTGAATAATAGAGAATGTGCCACCTCAAGCAAGTGGCGATTTTTGTGTTCAACTACACCATTTTGTTGGGGTGTGTCCACACATGAGCTTTGATGTATAATTCCATGAGATTGAAGGTATGACCCGAGTATGGAGTCAAAGAAATCTTAGGCATTATCAGTTTTAAAAACTTGAATATTGGTTTGAAACTGGTTTTGAATCATCTTATGGAATGTTTGGAAGATTTGACTGGTTTTAGACTTGATTTTCATGAGAAATGTCCAACTCAATCTTGTGTGATCATCTACAAGCAATAGAAACCAATGTGCCCCAGTGATATTTTCGAATCTTGAGGGTCCCTAAATATCCCCATGAATGAGAGAAAATGTCGATGGAGTATGAGGTCTCGTGTATAATGGTCGTAAGTATGTTTGATAATCGCATTCATCATTAATCGAAATAATTTTGCATTTTTATTGATAAATAATGATGGAAATAAGCGTCAAGATAATGAGAAGTTTAGATGACCTGTATATAAAGTACACATCATTATGGTAATTAACCTTATTGGAATGACTGCGTGACTCAAAACTACTAAACTCGAAGAATGAGACTTGACCCAAGATTTTACACTCGTTGTTGGAGAATTATTGACTTTGAGAAGGTATAATCATGCACTTAACTTAGCATTGCCAATCGTCTTCCCCGACTTCAAGTCCTAAAAAACACAAGATTCAACTAGAAATTTAGTTCCACAATTCAAGTCTCTATTCAACTTGCTAACAATGAGTAAATTGCAATCCAGATTCGACACAAACAATACAGATTGGAGAGCAAGAGTTCTGGATAAATTTATAGTGTCGATTCCTGCCACTTTAGAACAAGTACCATCAGCTATGTGAACAGTAAGAGTACCATGATATGGATAATAGGATGAAAACAAAGTTTGATCATCTGTCATATGATTGGATGCCCCAGAATCCACTATCCAAGAGGACGGAAGTGTGACTAACATGAAGAGCAAGTGGGTTATCACCTTGTTGAACAACATTCTCGATTCCATACTTCATGGGACTAGAACGTTGATGTGCCTTCAACAACTCAATAAGCACTTCAAGTTGGTCTTTGGTGAATGGAGTTGGGCCCATGTTTTTCTGTCCTTCAATGGTAGCAATATTACCTCGACTTTCATGGTCATTAGTGGTCCGATTAGGCTTCCAATCAATAGGCTTTCTGTGTAACTTCCAACAAGTTTCCTTGACATGGCCAGCCTTTCGACAATGATTAGTCTCTACAATTTTACGAAATCGACATTGTCATCAGACATTCTCCACCCGCTGGACTCAAATAAGTCGAAGCCAAGGCTAATAGTGAGAGAGAGTGGTGTAATAGGTTGTCACAGAGGACTCTCCTTGCATGAGATCATGGAGCATGCTCTCAATCTAGAAAAGTTCAACAACGTTTTCCTTGTTGGAAAAAGTATCTCGAGCAGCATCCCAAATTTCTTTTGCAGTGGAATAAAGCTTAAAGTTTTCTCCTATTTCGATTGTCATTAAACTAATCAACCAAGACATAACCAGATTATTTTTAGCTCTCCATACTCGGAATTTCGGATCCTTAGAACTAGGCTGGATGACTTCACCATTGAGGTAGTCTTCACGACCACGACCATAGATGAGCATCTTGACGAATTGAGACCAATGAAGATAGTTGTGACTTGTGAGTTTGTGGCTGGTTACTGGGAATAGGCTATTCTC
Source organism: Tetrastigma voinierianum (assembly GCA_016808115.1). Lineage (NCBI taxonomy): Eukaryota > Viridiplantae > Streptophyta > Magnoliopsida > Vitales > Vitaceae > Tetrastigma > Tetrastigma voinierianum. Next base: position 627,678 of record JAEQBH010000699.1, on the reverse strand, counting down.
TGAGGAGGTCGAACATTCGGGTCGCAAGATTCAGGGTAAGAGGTCCACTAAATGTAAGAAGTCTCGATGATTGAGACAAAGGTCATTCCAAAAGAAAAGAGGATAAAAGGATGGAGCAGAGAAGATCGACTACCTGGCACCATAAAGCCGTCTCTGAGTTTTTCTTCTACCTTTATTAAGAATCAGTCATGTATATATACTCTTGGGATGCTTGAAAAAGGAGGAGGGAGGCGGAGATGGTTCTCTGTTAACTCCAAATCCTTTGAGTTTGTGGTGGAGGGGGAAGGAAGACATTCAAAGGTGATCATAACTAAGAGACGACGGGGCCGAGTATCTTGGATCTGTTTTGGAGAAGAAGGCACGAAAACTCTGCTAAAGGGAGTTGAATCCTTCAGAAATGACGCGGTTGCACAAAGTAGAGGCTACGAATGGAAGGAAATTGGAAGAAGGTTTTGCAAGAAAAATTACGCTGGATGTTTATTCTTTGCTCGGTTATATATGCAGATGAAAAGAGGCATCGTCTGTTTTTTCCTGAGGGAAAGGGCCTGTTAAATGAGTGGGCTTTGTTAGCAAAGGCTCTGCAAGGTTTGGGAGTTAAGGTGAACAAAGATGAAAAAAGAAAGCCATTCGAGATCAAGCTTAGAAGAAAGGAGGAGCTTCCTAGGGGAGGACTATCTAAAGATTTGTCTTTTGCAGCGATAACAAAAACTGGAGTAAGAAATCAGGATACAACTTGGCTGGATATCAACAACTACATTGCAAGAAGGGATCTTGGAATGTTAAAATATGGTGTGGTGGGGAGTTGGGAGTCACAACCAGTATAAGGTTCAGCCTTCCAGGAGCTGGAAGCCTGGGCCAAAATGGCTTGGAGATTGAAGGGGAACGTGTTTTTTTACATTTTAAACCAGAACCTTCTATACTTGGAGTTTGACTCGGCGAAAGAGGCAAAGTGGGTTCTGGAAAACGGGAGCAGGATCTATGGGGGTGACGTGATTCATCTAGAATGGTGGAACCCCTTCGTTGGGTGTGTGGGTAGAAAAGATCAAATTTTTGAAGCCTGGATCAAAGTGGTCGGCCTTCCTTTGCATTTATGGACAAGAGAAATCCTGAAGAAAGTGGGAGATTCCTATGGGGTGGTTTTTAGCTATGGATAAAGAAACAACCTTGCAGATGGAACTTCGATGGGCAAGAATCTTGGTAAAGATGGAAGACAAAAAGAAGCCTTCATCTGTGAATTTGCTTGTTGGGGTGAGAAGCTACGAGATCCAGATTTGATGGGAGATCCAACCTTGGGTAGCGGAGGTTTTTCGCTTGAGAAGAAAAGCAGAAGAAAGGCTTGCAGAACCCAAGGACGAAGACGAGAGAAAGACACGCGCAAAAGGGAGCGTGAGAGAGGAGGAAAAGAAGTTCAATCACAAGTCTCAAAGGGAGCCACCAAACGTGGCAGTGCAGGGGGACTTGAAGAGACGTGGGCTGGCAGGAGGCCATACCCTACAACTTGTTGTTATGGGAACTCCCAAAGCGGGATCCATTTCTATTCTTGTAAGGGTTGGATCAAAGCAAAAAGATGGGAAGTTGGAAAAGGGGTTGGATTTTTGGGGTCTTCAAAAGGCCAAAGCCCAAACTCTTTAGTGATGGGCAAGGGCTGTGGGCCTAAGGGCCATGACCCAAGCCCTTTTAAGGGGTTTGCAGTGGACTGTAGTCCAAGACCATTTCAAGGTCTTGAAACAGGTTTTGAGGGGCCTGTTGTAGGGGCCTTTGAATCTGGCCCAGGAGATTTCTGTTTGGGATTGGTGGTGGAAGAAGATAAAGCTAAGTCAAGCCCTAGGTCCTCTTCATTGCAGGAAAGCGGCGAGATAGAGGAAGAGGAGGCAAGGGAAGGGGATGAGATCGAGAACATCCAAACTAAAATAGTAATTCTAGCTCTCTGTGAGCAAGTCCGAGTGTGGAGGTGGACAGAGATTTCACTGAAAAGGCAAACCAGCCTGCCCCTTTTATACTTCTTTTGGTCCAGATCTCACTGGAGTATCTATTTGGTTTAGGGGGTGTTTTCGGAGGGTGGTGAAGATTGCGGAAATGAGGAGGATCCCTTATGGGTCTATCCTATTGATACCATGGAGTCTAGAGACGTCGGGGAAGAGAGAGGTCTAGAAGAAATCCTCATGTTGTTAGATAATACGGCCCTTTGCCAAGAGGAACAAGAAGAAGGGACATGGGAAGAGAGTTGCCTACTTTTGTTAGCGCATTCGGGTTTTTCTGGGCCGATGGTTACAGAGGGATCTAAATTTTCAATCCAATGAATGCAGATTTGGGGAAAGGAGATCAAACAGCTTAAAGGCAAGGTTCATGGACAACAAAGTTCAATAGAGGAATAAAGAAATTAGAATGGAACATAAAGGAGAAAGAGAAGAGCCGAATAGGGGGTTCTAGCCTAAAGGGCAAGGGAGTACACTCAGGTTGGTAATGAAGATCAAAATTATTTCATGGAATGTGAGGGGGGCGAATCATGTTTCAAAAAGGAAACTCATTAAGATGTTCCTTAAAACTCAGAAAGTAGACGTGGTCTGTATTCAGGAAACAAAATGGAAATCTTGCTCTAAAGGGTTAGCCCGGAGTCTGGTGCTTAGTAGCTTTGTGGATTGGGTTGCTTCTTGTTTGGGGGGTGCTTCCGAAGGGGTTGTTATTGTTTGGGATACTAGAGTAGGCCAATTGGTCGGGATGGAGGAGAGCAACTACACTTTGTCCTGTAGGTTCAGAAACCGTGCAAATGACTTTTACTGGATTTTTACTGGCATTTAAGAACCCATAAAAAGGGAAACCAGGGAAAATTTATGGGAGGATCTGGGGGCTATTAGAGGTATGTGGGGAGACCCATGGTGCATAGGGGTTGACTTTAATGTCCTAAGATTCCCGGGAGAAAGAAATAGGGAGGGAAGATGGACGGGAGCCATGAGAAAATTCTCCCAAATTATTGATGAATTAGAATTGAAAGATCTACCCCTTCAGGTGTATACTTGGACTGGAGGACCATGAAACCAAAGAATGACAAGTTTGGACAGATTCTTGATCACTGATGACTGGAAAATCATTTCGAAAATGCCACCCAAAGCATTCTGCCAAGACCTCGTTTCAGATCATTTCCCGATTCTATTGATTGGAGGAGGCAGTCTGATTTGTGGCCCTACCCCTTTTCGCTTTGAAAACATGTGGCTTAAAACGGAAGGTTTTAAAAGTCTCATTGATGGGTGGTGGAAGAGCTTTGAAGTTAGGGGTGCCAACAACTATGAGGTGGCGGAGAAACTAAAAGCCCTCAAGATTAAACTCAAAGGGTGGGTGTTAAGGAGGTGTGTCTTTAGTTGCCGAGATGAGAAAAAAAGGTGCTTTGAAGAATATGGCGTCCGTCTCGGGATACTATCGAGTTGAAAGACCCCGACTCCTACGAGATTGATAAAAAAATAGTAGAGTTGGAGGAGTTCAAAAGATGGGCGCTGTTTGAGAAAATAACGTGGAGACAAAAGTCTAGGGAAATTTGGCTTAAGGGAAGTGATAGAAATACAAAATTCTTCCACAAAATGGCAAACTTCCACAGAAAGCATAGTGAATTTATAGGTCTAAAAATTGATGGGGTTTGGCATAGGAAAGGCCAAGATTTGCAACAAGGCATTGTTAATGCCTTTCAATCCCTGTTGGCTAATCCTAGGGATTGGAGAGCTAATGTGGAAGGTATGATCTTCACAAAATTGGAAGATCAAGAGGTAGCTAAGCCATTCATGGAAGAGGAAGTTTTTTCCACTCTTCATAAGCTAAATGGGGAGAAAGCTCCTGGGCCAGATGGGTATATGGTTGCTTTTTGGCAATTTAGTTGGGAGATGGTCAAAGGTGAGGATGATAGTTTTCAAGGATTTCTTTGTTTCTGGCAAATTTGTGAGAAGCCTGAATTCCACCTTCATAGCGATGGTTCCAAAAAAAGAAGGGGAGGATGATTTTAAGGATTTTAGACCTATAAGTCTAGTGGGGAGTCTCTGCAAACTGTTAACAAAGGTTTTAGCAAATAGGTTGAAAAAGGTGATGAGCTTGTTGGTCAACAAAGCCCAAAACACCTTCTTGGAAGGTAGGCAAATCCTGGATTCCTCTCTAATAGCAAATGAAGTGATTGATTCAATGACGAGGAGGAAGGAAAAAGGAATCTTATGTAAATTAGATATTGAGAAAGCTTATGACAAGCTTAATTGGAGTTCCTTTTGACGGTACTCAATGAGATGGGCTTTGGTAGTAAGTGGATAGGGTGGATACAATGGTGCATTTTCACAGCCTCTTTTTCGGTGATTATCAATGGCAGTCCAGTAGGGTTTTTCAAAAGCACAAGGGGTTTATGTCAAGGAGATCCATTATCCCTCTATCTCTTTGTCTTGGGGATGGAGGTATTTTCTATCCTGATTGACTAAGCTATAAGGGGAGGCTATCTTGCAGGTTATAACTTCAGGAGCAATTCTGGTGAAGTCACGAACATATCCCATTTGTTATTCCCCGATGATACTTTGGTTTTCTGTAAGGGTTCCGAGGATGAAATGTTGTATCTAAGCTGGATTTTGTTGTATTTTGAAGCGCTCTTGGGGTTGAGAATCAATCTGGATAAGAGCGCCATTCTACTAGTGGGTAAAGTGGAGACCTTAAACCAATTGGCTTGTGAGCTGGGGTGTAGAGTTGGATCCCTCCCCTCCATTTACCTTGGGCTTCTGCTTGGTTCTAAGTTGAATTCGTCAAGGGTGTGGGAAGGGATTGAGGAGAAATTCAGAAGAGGGCTCGCCTCTTAGAAGAGACAATATATTTCGAAAGGGGGAAGACTTACGCTAATCAGAAGCACGCTGTCCAATATGCCTATATACCTGATGACCCTCGTTAGGATGCCCAAGAGTGTCCAAAGCAGATTGGAGAAAATTCAAAGAAATCCACCTAGTAAGTTGGAACTCCATTAGTCAGGGAAAGGAAAAGGGTGGATTGGGAATCAGAAGACTTGACCTCCTAAATAGAGCTTTATTGGGAAAGTGGGCTTGGAGGTTTGCAGTGGAGGATAATTCTATTTGGAGATCGTGTATTAATACTAAGTGTGGTTCCAAGCACGGGGACTAATTCACTCCTTTTCCTTGAGAAAGCTATGGAGTTGGCCTTTGGAAGTCTATTGCAAAAGAGATTGAACAACTTAAGAAAGACCATGTGTTTAAATTTGGGGACAACAGGAAAATTAGATTATGGGAAGACACCTAGTGTGGAAGACAACCTTTATGTGATGCTTTCCTTGACCTTTATAGCATTGCCAGTTCTAAAAGGGGCAAAGGCTGCTGAGCTTTGGGTAAGGGAAGATGGTGGAGGAGCCTGGGATCCAAAATTTTTGAGGTCCCTTAATGATTGGGAGTTGGATGCTATCCAAGATTCTAATGGGAGATTAGCAACTCAGTAATTTCTCCGGAAAAGGATAAAACCGCTGGGAAAGGGGGACGAGTCAGTCCTTCACGGTAAAAGCTTACTTCAAACATTTGGAAGGAGTTTCTCCCCATAAATTCCCTTGCAAAATGTTATGGAACCAAACATATCCCCTCGAAAGTTGGTTTTTTTCGCCTGGGAGGTGTGGTGGGGTAAGTTTCTTACCTCAACTTAGTTGAAGAAATAGGGTTTTCATATAGTTAGCATATGCCCCTTCTATAGAAAGGAGAAAGAAGAGCTGGAGCATATTCTAATCCACTGTCATGCAATGGGGACAAGATGACTCTTTCCGCCTCAGCTGCCTGAACTTGCCCTTTCTGCAAAAAGACTTAACTGCTGAATGGGATTTCCTCGTTAGGAAAACTAAGTCTATATGGAGGAGCCGCCCTTGCTATTATTCTGGGCAATATGTAAAGAGAGGAATAGAATTATTTCTGTACACTCTACTTTTTCCTCGATGAGACTAAAACTTTCTGTTATCCGTTTCCTGTTTACCTGGGCTGGTTTTATTTCAAAGGTGGATATCGATTTTGTTAGATTGCTCTTGTATAGGTTCTATGGCTATGCCTAGGGTGTGTTTTATTTATTTTTGGGCTGGTTTGTGTGCCTCTTTCTTTCTCTTTGCCTTTTTTTGGTTGGTCCTTGGTGGCCTCTCTTGTATATGACCTGTATACTCCCCTCTTTTTTGGGTCAATATACTACCCTTTATTGATAAAAAAAAAAAAGAAAAAAAAAAAAGAGGATCCAATCAGATCCTTAAATCATGGGCACTGCCATATCCTCAATTCAATGTTTTATATCTGGAGTTTGAGAGGCTATGAGGACTGTGATAGCAGGTGTTTTGGCAGAAATTTTGAGGAAAATGAATGGAAGCTCTCATCAATGACCAAAGTATGGTTTCTAAGACTGCAGTTCTTCCTATCTCATGAATGGAGTAAAGTTCATTGTGTATGTAGTAAAATTCACTGGCTGAGATTGAATCACAAGTTTTTCAGTGCTGCAATATATTTTGTCTGGGACTGGTGAGTGGAATTTTCTTTGCTTATCAAGATTTATAGAATGTATCCAGTGAAATATGAGCCTCTAAATTTCTGCTTTCATTTACTCATTTTTACCACTACCACCCCACAACACACCACATAGACTATTCTATATTGCTGCTGTAATCTGACCGACTGGTGCCAATGGTGTTGTATCACTAGCATCACCACCTACTGTGTCTGGAGATCCGGGAATGAAGAGAAAAAAACATTTATGCTTAGTCTATTAGACTTCTTATCCACTCCAAATCCACTGAGAAAAATAACCAACCACTTTTATGCAGTCAGGATACATGGGCATGAAGCTCTGCAGGAAAAGAGCAAGGCTTACATAAAAGTTTTTTGAGCAGCCTATTTGACTATTTTAACTCAAGCTGCACTTGGCAGTACCAGATGTTGCCCGAAAAAGTTGTCAAATGGCAACTTCTTCAAATCCTGAAAGGCAGATTTGTATGACTGATAAAAATACTGGAAATGGGGACAGACAAAGTCTGGACCAAGATCAAGCTATAGCTACCAGCTTAAAGCTCTACAATCAAGCTTTTGTTTTGAGAGATCATTAATTTCTAGTGCTAACAAGCATCAATGTGATTCAACTGTACTGCTTCTTATGCTTGAACACTTCAACAGCCAAAGGCTTTGAATCAGCAGCAAAATACTGTTGGAATGTCTCCATGTATCAGAATATTGACCAAAAGGCATCAACCTGTGACTATCAACAGCATTGCTAAAGTGTCTGATAAAAAAAAAAACAAAAAAAAAACAGTATTGCTAAATTGCAAACCCATAACAGCTAGAATGAATGTTAAACAAAAACAGAATCCAATAGGCCAAAAGGCAGAGCTTCCAGCTATAACCGGAGGCCTAAAATGTCAACATAGAACTTTGGAATTATCTTTAAGCAAATTCTTGTCACAATGATTCTCAGTTAAATCACATCATAAAGAATGTATCCCTTATGGAAGAATCCCATGTACAGAGTAGTATCCCCTCATCTTTTCATATGTACGGATGTTGAAATTATCTGTATTTACAATCTTCAATTAATTCTTCTTCTTATCCTAGTGCTTTGATGCTTAGATATTGATATTTCATGTATTTGTGATTTGGTTTTTAGAGTTTAAAGGAAGAAGTAAAACAGAAAGGGATAAGGAAAGAGAGAGTGACTCCCACTGACCCAAGATCTTTATTTCAGTTATTTAACATAGTCATATGGAGCAGTAAAGCCCATAGTAATTATAGTCGCAGAAGCGGAATAGTAATTTCCATATTAAACTTGTTTTCCACCATGGCCTCTTTTTCATTTCAAGGATTTTGGGTGGCAAATTCAATAAAGGCATTTTGAGATAACCAAATGTGGCTTTAGGCATTGAGATAAAATTACTTGTTTATATGTCAACAGTAATTTTTTTTGTACAATAAATTTTCCTTTTCTCTACCACTCCATTATAATTCTTGCTAATGGGTGTAACAGTTATATTGGCTACTTAAAGTGCTGGTTAAAAGTGAATGAAATTTGAAATCTATGTTCCTTTTGGTTTTCTTTCCCTGTGCAACCAACTAACGGATTGGTAAAGTCTTGAGTTTTGTGTGTTCCAAATCCTATGCTTAGCAGTTCATCAAAAAGCATTTTTCACACTTTGTTTATCTTTTTTATTCTGAGTAGTGCATGTGTCTATTTAGCTTCTGAAGATTTGGTAATTTCTGACTTATATCTTCATTCATATTTTTTCTTGTTTTCTTCAGTCATACCCTAACCCATTGCAACAGAACCTAGCTTATGCAATAGTCAAGTAAGTGCCCTTACTTATTCATAATAGTTTTTGTAACTTCATATCATTATCACATGACAATTTTTGTTAATATTTTCTTATGGTCCTTTTATTCACCATTTATTGATCAGACCACATTAAAATTTTCTGTTTATTAGGACAAATTTTGTTAGCCCAGAAGATGTGGTAGCTCAAAAAGTAGGTGACTTGCTTTTTGTTTCTTTTATGTTTGTCTTTTTGTGTTCTCCCTTTACTAATTACTTTGTTTTTTTATTCAGATTGTCATCCAGAAAGGAAGTCCTAGAGGAGTTCATTTTCAGCGAGCAGGGCCTCGAGAAAAGGTCTATTTCTTACCTAATCATGCACAAGAATGCTTTGGAATCATGGAAATATGAATTTGCAGTCTTTCTGATATCAGGTTTATTTCAAGTCGGAGGAAGTCCATGCTTGCATAGTGACATGTGGAGGTTTGTGCCCAGGAATCAACACAGTAATTCGGGAGATAGTATGTGGCTTGAATTATATGTATGGTGTTCATGATATACTTGGAATTGAGGTTGGTTAAATGTGAATTTTATTTCCTTCCTTCAATATTATTTTCTTTAACTTGTATTTTAGTTATTAAATTTCTTTCTTATTTGTTTATTTCCTTGTTGACTAGATGAGATTCTGATGAAGTTCATAAATGTGAGAGACGTTTTTTGGTAAAAGAATACATTTTTACCCCAAAGATCCTTGGCAAAATTAAGACAAGTGACATTTTTAAGTACCTTGGTTCTATGCAATTCCAAAGCTTAAATTATGACTTGTCCATCGGTATCTTCCCAAACATCAATTTACTTTATATTAGGCTTTCATATGAGAACTATACCATATTCCTTTAAGTGAACTTCTTGAAATCATGGAAGATAGTTTGGCCCGTTTAATTTGACACAAGTCATGAGCCATAAAAGAGTGAGTTTTTGGTTGGCATATTTTCAACCAAGATGTTTAAGAAAGAAATCAAGTTCCAAAATTTGGATGGGACTTTGAAAGAGATTGCAAGATAAGGAGATCTTGCAGATAAATCAGATGGTGAGATATCGGGGAGAGATTGTAATTTGACTATGACAACATGTTTCACAATGCATGTTGAAAAGAGAGAATTCATCTCATTAAATGCATCGTATGTGTATGGCCCATATTTTGAATTATGAATGTGATTTTAGAACTCTTATGTTTGAGTACCATCTTGAAAAGAAGGTATCTCATGTATCATTGTTATGTGCTTATATCATTTGTATATTTTGAATGAAGCTGGGAGGGTGTTTACAATCTTATGATGTTAAAAGAAAAGGAAATAAATAAAAAATATTCCCAAGATTTTTCTTACAATCTTTCCTAGAATCCCGTTGACAATCTTTCCCATAATTCCTCTTACAATCTTTCCTACTATTGCTCCAATAAGTCTCCCACTCTTAGTCTAAAAATACCAAAAAACTCTCTTCTCTGTTGCTAACATTAATCATTTGGAGCGGAAATTTAGGGACGGGCCTTGCAATGGGGACTCCATTTGGTCATGTGAGCCACTATTTATCCTGATAAACAAAAGGTAGGGTTGGGGTTGAGTTGGTCTTTTGTGGAGGAAAAGGGAGCCTATAAGTTTTTGAAGAAAAATATGACACTGCTTACTTGACCACCTTATCTATCATTGACAGGAAATGAAAAAGATGTGAAGAGTGGATGATTCTATATTATGTTTCCATACAGGGAATTGTAGAACTCCACAGGATACAAACCTGATAATAATCTATTAAGTGAAAAAAATAGCTGATTCTAAAATATTTCCACTGTTAAAACGAATATATCACCTTAATCATCAACTACCTAAAATAGCAAAATCAAATATAATACATGATTCTACACCAAATCTAAATCTTGAGGCACCTCCTAAGTTAGCATGAAGATATCATTCATGTGGCTGCTAATTCTCTATCACGCACCCTAAAGTCACTTTGGTGAAATCATCTACTATGATTCCGTGAGTGGTATGTAAGACATGCATATCACACCACTGTCTATCTTCTCCTTGATGAATTGTTTATCCACTACATGCTTTGTTCTATCATGTAGAATTGGATTGTGAGCTATGGAAATAGCTGTCTTGTTATCACAATAAACTTTAATAGGTGTTGGTGTCCGAACCTTCAATACCTAAGTGTACGAAGTCATAACACTTCCACCAAAGCCATAATGGGCGAATTCTATCTGCACACTACTTCTTATAACACTGTTTTTACTCCTCCAAGATTTTAAATTCTCTCTACAAAGATGTGATAATCCAGTAGATTTTTCTATCATTTACATCATACTTTGATCTGCATCTGTGTAGGCTTTGACTTGGAGATGACCCACTGATTTTGAACAGGCGCACCTTGAGTTCCTTTCAGATCTAAATCTAAATCTTGCTAAAGAATGGAATGAGATTCAGGTGAATGCATAAACTGACTTACTACAGTTACTGCGAAGGCTATATCGCGTCTTGTGTGCGACAAATATATTAATCTTCCAACTAATCTTTGATAACGTTCTCGATCTACCATCTCTTTTGTTATTGCTGCTTTTAGCTTCACTTTTGGGTCTATTGGAGTTTCAGAGGCTTTGCAGTCTGTCAACCCTGTCTCCTTGAGCAAATCAAGAATGTATTTGCGTTGGTTGATAAAGATTCCCCCCTTGGACCTTGCAAAGTCCATCCCAAGAAAATACTTATGCTTTCCTAAGTCCTTGATGTCAAATTCAGCCTCAAGCTTATTCATCAACTTGTTGATCTCAAAGAAATCATCCCCATTCATGATAATATCATCTACATACACTATCAAAATAGCTATTTTACCCTCAGTGGAGTGCTTGAAAAATAGCATATGATCGGCTGAACTGTGAACCAGAAGGCCTGCTACTATGTTTGCATTCAAACCAAGCTCTTGGTGATTGCTTTGCTTGCAAGGGATTTTCTTAGCACCGTAGCACTCTTCAAGACTTACTTCAAATCTAGGTGGCAAGTCCATATACACTTCTTCTTGTAAATCTCCACCGAGAAGGTATTTTGACATCAGGATGATCAGTGGCCAGTGGTATTAATTGTACCAGGGAAGATATCTAGATGGAATTAATTTTAGCAACAGGAGCAAAAGTCTCTTGGTAGTTTATACCATGAGTTTGTGTAAATCCTTTTTCTATGAGTCTTGCTTGGATCTCTCCACACTTCCATCAACTTTTTGCATTTTCTTTTGTAAACCATTTGCTTGGCCCATTTCTTGTCTTGGTCTTCGGCCATTTAGCGGGTTGCTCATTGAAGTAGTTGTCATTTCTCTTGAGTCTATTTATAGTTATCATAGGAGTTCCAGACAGATACGAAGAAAGGCTCGGAGCTTTGTCAGCTATAGTGGTGAAAAATCAACAAAATCAACATAATTGGCAAAAAAGACAAGAGTATCGGGGCCGATCATGGTGCTAAAGGTGAGAGAGGACATGGATGAATCTTGAGAGGACGAGTCCTAAAATTTGCATAAATCTAGGGTTTCATAGCCTGTCGGAGAGAAAAAAGGGAAAAAGTCATAGATGCAAGCCTCAAATGGAGAAACCAAGGGGTTGGGAGTGAGTTGTCGGAGGCATTAGGCTGGGAGAGGGGTGGCGGAATGTAAGCCCACAAGTTGTCCACCTTGCCAAGCCCAGCGTTGGCGTGTGGTGGTTCGCCGAAGATCACGGCGTGTTAAACATGCACGTGAAAGTGTATTTGTCGATTGGGTGATCAAAGCGGCGATTCCTGCAGTGGGGTTACCCGGCTGCGACCGCGTCACCGGAAAAAGTTCCTGGCAGTTGAGGTGATTTGATGGCGCGAGGGTTTGAAAATGAAAATTTGAGGTGGTCGAATGCGGTATAATACCGAATGGTTGCTGAATTAGTTTGCCATTGGCAAAACCTAACTTTGAGCCTTCCATGCGCGATACTTTGTGAAATGAGAGAAGAAAAGAATACTTTTCTTTATTGAATGGATATGAAAAATAATATAGGTCCTACCTATTTATATATATCAGGAAGATACAAAAAGGAAACAAATAAAGTACAAAAAATGAAGGAAAATAATATACAAGAAAGGAAGGAAATAAACTAGAGAATAACTTAAGAATATCCTTTGATTCTAAGAATATCTTTTGATTGTCAACATTTCCCAGCATGTCCTGTCTCCGACTTTCTTCTCTACGTACTTCTGCAAATACCTCACTGATTGGGGGTAGAGAATTTCTTCTAATAATTCGACCAGGAAGCTCATCAAATTCAACATTCAAACCTGCAAGGAACTTAAAGAATCGTCTAACATCCACCATCTTCTTGTAATAACTGCAGTCCTAGGGTGACTTCCACTCATAATCGTTGAGTAAGTTTAGGTCCTGCCAAATTCTCTTAAGCGAATTAAAATATTTAGTCACAGAGTCCTCACCATGACGAATTTCTCCAAGTTGAAGAGTTAATTTGTACACTTGAGATTGATTCCCTAAATTAGAGTACATCTGTGAGACATTGTCCCGTAATTCCTTGGCTGTAGAATAGCAGAGATAATTTGCACCTATCACTTTAGCCATGGAGTTAACTAGCCACATCATTACTATGGAGTTCTCAGCATCCCAAATGGCGTAGGCTGAATCCTTCACTTTAGACTTCTTCGTCTCACCTGTGATATAGCCGATTTTTCCTCTCCCTCTGAGATACATACGAACAGATTATGACCATCGAAGGAAGTTGTCACCATTTAGTCGGATTGTAGTGATCTGAATAGGGTGATTTTCTAGCAGATTCCTGCCAATCTGAGGCTGAGACTGAGAACGCTGAGATGGTTGAGAAGTAGACATGATTTTTGACATTTTTAGGGATTGGAATGTAGAAAAAAAAAACCTAGATCTTTTTCTACTTTGATACCATGAAGCAGAGAATGAAAAAATGTGAAGAATTGGATGATTCTCATTATGCTTCTGTACAGGGAGTTTATTGAACTCCTTAGGATACAAACCGGGTAACTAATCCCCTAATTAAAGTGAAAAAATAAAGTTGATTCTTAAAATATTTCTACAGCTAAGAAGGAATATATGTACAACCCACAAATCGCTCAAATACCTAAAATAGCACAATCAAATATAAGACATTGTTACACAAATCTTGGGAAATCTTCCAGCACATAGCAATATGCATTAACAGTCTACATATATAGGATACGACTAGGTTTGTTACTGGGTAAAGTATTATTGAACTGAAATAATGGGAAAAACTGATTCAATCTTTCCTGTCTTTTCTCACTGTCCATAATAGAAACTCTAATAATCTCCCAGAAAGAGGAAGAAACACTACTTGTATTAATGATAATTACTTAAATATGATCACACATTACGGCTTATATATACAAATATTTTAGTATGGAAGGCCATACATATTACATTTATTTCTAGAGGAATATTACACATATTAATAGCATGGTTACATATATATTACATGATATATAGAGAGGTAAAGAGAGGAAACAGATATGGAAGAGATATATACATAACATGAATGGATAAAAGAAACAAAATAAAGTCTAGCATGAAGAGATACCAACACATGAGTGGAACAAAAAAAAATATTCAAAAAGAACACTGATGATCTCAATATCCACCCCAAGATAGATGACACAAGTTTCAATGCACTGTTTTTCTGAGCTACAAACAAACAACCCATCTATGACCTCCATAGATTCAATAATACTTCCGCCAGTCAATGAGTTTGACAAAATGAGAATCGCTAATCTGATGATATCTTTGATTAAAGGACAATCAATTCTCAACATGTTAATCCTTCATGAAAGACTGGTTGATGGAAATGGATTGACAAATGATTATCAAGATAATAGGTAACTCACTTATGTCATCCTCCAAATCTTAGCTACAAAAAGGGGGACGTTCTCAACATTAGTGTCTCCGATGCAGATGTCGCCAAAGTCATGCTCCCACGATCCCCGCTCAACACTGATCAAAGCACAACATTCCGGCTTTTTCATTCCAGACAGCCAGGTTCAATAATAATATCACACTTTAATGAACTCCATCATAGTGATCCGCTCATCGATCACACATTTGAAAACTAGTGTGATCTCCAAAGCCATGATAACACCCATTAGCTCAGTGTTCTTACAACTGGGATATATTTAATCACAGAACATCCTTAATAATATTATATTTTCACATGATTTGGTCAAGAACTAGTTAATTAACCACTGAGTGAAATGGAACTGTCAGATGGTGAGAGATAGCTTAGCTTCTAAAAATGCTCATATTCCCCAGATCATGATGGGTGTCTCATGTCTCCAGATATAAATTATTGTCTGATCCACAGATCACTTACAGGCTAGCAACTAGCACACCCTAAGTTCCTTCAATATTTCATGATATTTCTTCCATTCCATAATCATACTGGATTGAGATTTGAAGTTCAATCCTGTAAAATATTTGCTTCCAAGCTCTAACTCCAAAGTACTCAAGATATAGTTTCAAAGATCCAATATCCTTTACGACCATTGTTTAGATAACCATATGATCCACATAAAAAATCACTAAATGTGGATTACCCCAACTCAGATATTGATAGAAAATCTGAAAGATTCATGGTACTAAGTCATGATCAAACTATTGAATCCATTGAACAACCAAGTGCTAACTTCTGTGCTCTGAGTATCTGCTAAAGGCCATATATTGGTTTAATGAATGTTAATGTCAACCAACTTCTTCCTGAGCAAATTCAACCTTATGTATAATTCACAGACACTCTTGCTAAAGGTCACTAATGCAGAAGATGATTTTTATGAACCGACTGATACATAAGGCCAAGATTGAAAACTATAGACAAGTGAGAAGACTAACAAAGAAATCACATGGTAATATCATAGGTTTGAACCATGGGATCTATATGTCTCCCTCAACCACAACTGCTTCTTTACATGTCTGGTTCCACTATCTCATATAGATCATAATTACCTCTATATACCCTAATCACATCCAACAATATGAACTGTCCAAGTGCCACTCAGAATGTGAAATTATTTCCTCAACTGTTAATTTGGTTTCCAAATATTTATGAGAGAGAGTCACACAACAGAATGATAAACAAGATATGTGGGAAACAAAGAGTGCTGAGAAGATAATTGATGGTCAAAATATAATAGATTAGGCATATATAACTTGGTATTCTCTCCAATATGATCAAAGATCAATTAGATTTAAAAGAGACCCATTGTGTGAGGTTAATAGATGAGCATCGGAGGTCTCAAGCTCAAGACAAACTGATATGAAACCAATGACTAGTGAGCATCAAGAGTGGTAGGTGAGGTAACTTGGAGTGTGATGAAGAAAAGACATCATCACTATGGAGGTGGGTCATAATGTGAACATGCTAGAAGAGTTCTCAGTGAAGTACACAATGTGACAGCTGACTAATGCAACGCAGAAGAAGCAACAACAACTACTGTCTGAACAACTGAGAGACACACTTACATTCTTCACTCAGAGGCTTATCTCATCAAAGAGTGGTACACTATGTGAACAAAATGTAACAACTCAAAGACACCAGGGAAGTACAGAAAAGAGGCTGTTAGAAAAGTGGATGAATTAGGAACTAGATCTTAAGACTTAAGATGCACATTGTAATCAACAATGTCATGGCCAAGATATGATCCCCAAAAAACTGAGAACCTTGAAGATTATGTGAGAGTATGAACTGTTTCTAGCTCTTCATACGCTGTCAATCCACATGTCGTATAATAAAGATAAAGAGGATCCATGAAGAATCCGGCATATATCAAAAAGGAGAATGGTGCAAAAGATGATTCTCAATATCCCCAATACACCCGTTGATATAAATTAAGATTTACTCTGATTTAAACTTTTAAGGTCAGAGAATAATCTCAGCGACTAGTTTCATTAAAATAGACTGTTATGTCTGAAACATCATCCACTAGTAACAAAGTAATTTGAACTCACGGGAGACTAAGAACTGTGCTATCCCAAACATTATGATGTCATGAGATCATAACCTGCTGATCCAGTTTTTCTAGTGAACAGATAATCAGCAGCTCAAAGTTCTACACACTCACTCCATCACACAAACTAGAAAAACTTGTTACTAAGCTGAAACACTCATTAATCAAGACTAAACGGGAAATTATAGAGAGTGGTCTACGGAAGTGCAAACAATGGAAGATTGAAGGCAAATCCAGATGAAAAAAGAGGGCTGTCTCAGACTCACTTCCCATGCCAATCCAGTTCTGAAGTGGTCCGGTCCCAAGAATGACAAAAGTTGTCAGAAAAGGAAATCAAAACACTATGCTTCATAAACTCAATTCATTAATGAATCAGATTAAAAGAGAATCACATAAAAGACATATATGGGTGGGAGGAAGGAATAGTTGTTTGAGTTTAAATTCATTCTTTAGCTATGGCTCAGATTTTAATCAAAAGGTAGACTAAGGAAAAACGGTATTATCATCATCATGAAACCACTAATTATATACAAGGATAACTCAAACAAAATAGAAAATAATGAGTTAAGTTTCCAATCACATGAATAAAGCCTTTTCCTAACGTTTCATTCTACACACAACATCCCTGTTTGATATAGATTTGATCATAACAATCTATTGCAAAGATGTAATTTAATCTGAATCTCAACAAAGAGTTTATATGGAAAATATCGAACCGTTTTGCCATGATTACAGAGAGATCAATCCTAAACAGAGATCTTCTCACGACAAAAAGCCACAATTCATTCAAATTGTTTCGTCCACGTCATTTAAATATCGCGCCAGTTTATATGGCTGTAGTCGTTATCACACAGTTTTTGTTATACTGTTTGACATGCTCACTTCACATCCCCACAATAACAAACTGACCCACATTATCTCTGAGGCCAGATTTGTGTCATGTCTCATATTCATCCATCAGATCACTAAGATAACATTTCTGCTTCATTTTTCCATGAGATCATTTTGTAAGGCACACATCCTCAGGTGGATCTGCCTCCTGGGATCTGCCTCAAAGCCCATATCCAGTACACTCATCCCGGTATTCCATGCTCTTATACATAGTCCGTCCCAGGCTTTTCCGGCAGCGGAGGTCTCCACACGCCTGAATTGACCCATCACGGATGATACAGTACTCACCAAACACTTCACATTGAATGCAACATCCGACGAAGCGATCAATCCACCTTCCCAACCACAGATCTCTCACGGGCCTCAGTCAGGCCTCCTTCTCAGAAGCTCCACGGCTTCAGAAAGCTCGAAGAGGCCACAATTGTCGACAGACCCAATTCTCGTATCTAATACCAAATTGTTACATATTTCCCTGAGATAAACAAAATCCCTACTACTCACAAGACTCAACAATCACAGCACATTTCAGACATCCCAACCTCTGTGTTAAACCTGATCAATATACATCAAGAGATAATATGTCCCCGGATGATCTAAATATCAGACATCAATCAAGACATCTACCAAAGAGGAAGAACACTGGACCTGATAGAAAAACAAAAGGCTCATGAACTGGTATCAGAGGTGAGCCTGTGAGCTAAGATGCAATGAGTTTGACACTAATAATCACTAACATTTTCCCTAGTCATCGCACTTCCTGGGAACCCGGTGAACCTGTCGGCCCACCCAACAACTGCTGAAACTGGTAAAGTCTTTACAATCAACAGGATCCAAAATGATGATAACATCACACTGGTTTGGGCCCATAGATCCACACTATCAGAAAATGACTCAACTGAGAGTTATGGCTCACACGCCTGCTTACAAAAAGATTACATATTTTTGTAAAAATAGATTACCCAGCTTCATTATTTCGCTTCTTCCAGCCACTAAGATCACTTCAGATATTTCAGACTGAAAGTAAGTCCACCACTGGTGAGAAAGCCCCAAAGAAGTTTTCTCCCGTATGGTTGCTTCTCCCACTTAAAATGCACATGGAGGCAAGATGAAGATAAACATCCAATCATATTTGATACAATTGATAATCTATTATATTAATACTGATAGATCACACACAATCCCCTCATTGTTACCCAATCTAGTCCAACCCACTCCTCATATACTGAAATGCCATGAATTAAACCAATGATCAAGATAACACTCAATGATTAAATCATCGGAAACTCCTCCCACTTTGTTGGTCAAAACTCATTTTCCTTTCTCCTCTTCGAGTCACGATTTGTTTATATTCAAAGATTTGATCACTTTTTCAACATTTCATAACTGGCACGCTTCAGATATTTATGTCTGAATCAAAATAAATACCTGCCGATTCTCACTCTCGAAAGATTCACTCCAACTTTGTCTCCCGCCCAAAACACAGTTTATGGTTATCATTTGATCATTTGCACACTCCAGAATTCACCAGATCTCCTGTCCCATTTTCTCCCAGACTACTTCCACCCATCTACCAACCCAATGATGTCCAAGGTCCTGATTCCACACACCCCACTTCCATTTTTAATGATCGCACATTAAAATGTAAAACATTTAATCAACATTTTCTTCATCATTATATAATAATTTTGAAAGCACCATATCAAGATCACAACCACTGATGAACATGATCATACATAAGACTTAATCTTGACAAAAACTATGTTACAGGATCAACAGTATGTGATCAATATTAAATATGATTACTACACTTGTATATTCGCTGCTCATGGTCACGCCAACCAAGTCTCAACTTCAATATTCAACAGTACTCCCCCACCGCCTCGCTGCAAACATGAGAACTAATCCTGTTCCAAATCATTGTCACTCGCCACTAAAACAATTGAAAATACCTGTAATCTCAGCTTCTGGGCTCCAAACTGACCCACAGCTTCAGATCAGAACTGTCAGTTCACAATTCCCTATCCCAAGGGCCTCTAACCACCATATGGCCTCTCAGTTTTTCTGTCCCATGCTAAATCTCTGTTCAATGAGAGGAATCTTTGAAGTTCTATGCAAACCCAAGATAGTAAATGATCCCACTTTCGAGCCTGCCCAACTGAACTTCCATGCCCACATAAATGCTACTGCGCTGCACTAATCCTTAACCTCAATCTGCTTCCAATTTCAACGTCCAAAGCCTTGCAAATCTTCTCCCTTCCTTCCCTCCTTTTTCTCCTCTTCCCTCTCCTTTCTCACAACGCTTTCCTTTCACCCTTCCCCTTCTTCTTCCTTTTTGCTTTCTGCCTTTCTTCTTTTTCCATCCGTTTCCTTCATTTTCCCTCTGCCATTTTCCTTTTTTGAACATATCATCATTCTTACTAAAGGAGAAATTTCCCTTCCTCAAACCCAAATGCACTACCACTCTCCATCCTTATTCTCTTTATTTTCTTTATTTCCTTTTATGACATCATCACCTACATGGCTCAATGTGAGCCATGGGATTCATTTCCCACACATGGCTAATTGTGAGCCATTCTCTCAAGTGGGCCACATGGCTTTGTCAAGTGTCACTCTCTTGGGGTGCCGTGTGTCATCCGACATCCCACGTCTCAAAAAACGTGAAACTCGACTCTCAATTTGGATCCAACGAAATTCTGGCTAGCGCACAGAGTTTCCAATCCGCGAGACAATTTCAACCCGAGAAGTTTGTTTCACATCATCCGAGATCTAGAAACATTTCGGTTTTCAAATTTAAATTACTATTTTTTATCTTTATCCAAAATCATGGATTTCCTGGGGTTTCACACTAGTAAATGTAATACAGTTAAAGGAAAACGGGATAGGTTCAAGAATGTAACATCGTTAGACACAAAGTAACGCCAAGTATTTTGTCAATAACAATCTGCCCTTTAACACGAGAATAGCCCACAAAGATACACTTTAAGGACTTCGGATCAAGTTTAGAGACTTGAGGACAAATATCTCGAACAAAACACGTGCATCTAAATACCTTGGGATCAATAGGGAATAACGAATTATTTGGAAACAGCTGATGATAAGGAGTAGCCCAATTAAGAATTGACGATGACATCCTATTAATAAAAAAACAAGCTGTGGAGACTGCATCGACCAAAATGTTTAGGGACATTTCTCTGGAACAAAAAGGGTCGGGCAGTCTGAAGAAGATGTTTATTCTTTCTCTCAGCTATCCCATTTTGAGAGGGTTTTATCAACACACGAGGTTTGATGGAGAATCCCATGTTGTAACATGAAGGACTGAAATCGTTTTGACAAATACTCCTTGGCATTATTAGTTCTCAATGTTTGAACAAAGACATGGAATTGTGTATGAATTTCTACACAAAAGGCACTGAAATGAGAAAAAAAAAGCTTAGAACGACTTTTCATTAAATAAAGCCAAGTGACTCGAGAGAATCCTTAACAAAAGTAATGAAGTACGTAAACTCAGTTGGAGATATAACTGGACAAGCATCTCAAACATCATAATGAACTAACTTAAAAGGATCAGAAACTTGTTTATTGGCTCTAGGACTCAAATGCACACGATGAAGTTTAACATATTGACACGACTCATAGTTCAATGAGGATATACTAGAAAACTGAGGATATAGCTTCTTCAACAGAGAGAGAAGGATAATCTAGATGACTATGTAATTTGAATGTGGTAATAACTCTAGAACAAACAATAGACTTTGACACCTTTATGTCAAGGATGTTGAGACCCACAGACTCGCGTCCTCTACTAATAATCTGCTTTGTCGAAAGACCTTAAATAAAACAATAATCAAGAAAGAATGAGATACTACAATTAAGTGTTCGAGTGAGTTTACTCACATAAATTATATTAAAAGAGAATTGTGGTAAACTCTAAACAAAGGTCAAAGTGATTAGAGGAGTCAGATGAATTGTCCCTAACCCAAGGACACAAGATGCCACCCATCTCGTAAAGTGCAAACAAATAACGGCTGATGAGATCAAACGTAGTAAATAAACTGGAGTTACCTGTCATGTGGTCAGCAGCTCGAGAGTCAATGACCCATGTGGAGGAAGAGGAAATAAAACATGTGTTGGTTTTACCTTACTCAACGAGTGTAGTGATAGAAGTTGATGCAAACTTAAGTGATTTTTGTTAATGAGATGATTGAAATCTTCGTTTTTTATTCTGCAACTTCCTACAATTTCAGCGTACATGTCCTGGATTATAACAACAATGACACACAACTCCTTCTGAGCGTTTCTGGTTAGTCATAGAAGTAGATTTAATTCAAACAGGTCTTTAAAAGTCCGAAAAATACCAAAAAATAGGATCTTGCTTGGAAAACGACCACCTTTCCACGAAAAAGACCACACTTGAATGTATTTATGTCCCAAAAACCACAAATCACCTCTTAATATTACTGAATCTCAAAGGAATCAAGGAAAGTAGGAAGAAACCCCAAAAAAACATGGTTGTCGGACACAAAATCTTTTGAAAAATCGGACAAGTGAAGTAAGTGGCTGGGGAGGACTGTCGACGGCCGACGATGCTAGTTGAGGAGGCACGTCGCTTGAAAGTGTGTCACGCGCCCTCATGCCCCATTACGCGCCGCGTGAGCAACAACATAGTGACAGTGTGGCAATGCTTGGCGACGCATGGGGGATCTGTTACCGGAGATCCTTCCGCCGGTGGATAGATCAAGTGACAATGCTCTAAGTGGTGTGGTTGCTGACCGGATTTAAGTTGCCGGAAAGTTCGCCAAAGTTTGTAGCCGATGGTGACAGATTCTGCTCGAGATTTTTCCAAAAAATTTGTCTTTTTTTCTAAACAAATTAAGCCTTAGGCTTTGATACCATGTAATAAGAGATAATTGAAGGAAAAATTGTATCTATCATTGATCACAAAGCACCTATTTTTATACAAGACAATCCAAAACCAAATAGGAAATAATATGAAGTTTTCTAACTCTACATGAATGCAAGTTTCCTTTTACCAACTGGTTTCTTATTCTACAATGCTATAACAAGATTCATTAACTAAAGTAACCATGGGTAAAGGAGAAGTAAAGGTAAGAGAAGAAAAAATGTCCTTGTTACCATAAAAATGATAAGATGCTCCAGATTTAAGAATCTAGGGTCCAGATGAATGTGAAAGGCAAGCAGAGGCATTATTGGTATAGGCAACGCATTTAAATGAATGTGGATTTGGTCGCTTGAGGTGGTGATTTATATCTAAGGCAAGAAATAAATTTATGGCAGGCTGAGCATTGCAGCCATAGAGACGAGAAATCAGTAGAAAATTGTTTGAATCAACAAAACCAATACTTCCAGAAGAAACAAACAACACGGAAAACTCAAAAAGGGAGTAGATTCAGGTGACAGAAAAGCCCTAAAACCAGTCGCCAGAGAGAAAAATGGGAAAAAAAAGGCATTTTCTAGTACCAAAGTGGAGAAGCAAGGTGACAGGGAGATAGATCAACGGCCGATGAAGCTGCAGGTGGAGTGCTGGAGTGTGGGAGATGTCGTCGGAGAGAAATGATGTGCATGGCGGTGTGTCGCTGACCTTTTGATGTCGGTGGATAGATTAGGTCTCAGCGATCTTGATGTTGTGGTTGTCGGCTGGAGTTAAGACTGTTGCTAGAAATGTTTATCGGAAAATTTTTTTGGTAGAGACAAGGTGTTCTTACAGTGGCGGAGAGTTCCAATGCTTTCTCGTAATATGCGGTGGCCTAAAGAGACTCCAACCACTGGGATGAATTATTTAATCGTATTACGACAAACCCTAACCTCGAACCTTCCATGACTTGGGGATAATTATGTGAAAGGATAAAAGAAAAGATGATACTTTTCTTATTCAATGAATGAATAATACAATATAGGTCCTACCTATATATATGCAAAAGGAAGACACTAAAAGGAAACAATATAAAGTACAAAAAGAAAGAGAATAATATACAAGAAAGTAAAGAGTCAAACCACAAGATATTCTATGGAATATTCCTATGATACTCAACAACTACAAAATCAAAGGAGAAAAAAAACAAAGGGCCTACTTGAAAGCAACTCTTGTAGACGGTTTTCTACCTCAATAAACACATTGGGTAGAATTTTGATGGAAAACAGTTTTTTTTGAAAATTTGTTCCAAAATTTAGTTGTTTTTTAGAATAAATTTGAGGTTTATAGTTTATTATTTATTAATACTTTTATTATTGTAATGAGTGTGTTGAGCAATAATTAAAAATATGGAGAATGCATGGGAAATTTTTGTATTGTGTATTAGTGTATGGCATCCTTCATGCAGAATAAACTGAGATTTTTTTTCCATATTTGAGTTCCTGAACATAGTTTTATTCCTAAAAACCATTTAGAACTATTTTTGATAACTATGCTAGATAGGTGGAGAGTTTATGCCGCTTCAAAGCGATAGTAGCTACCAGAATGTTATATGATTAATTTTAGTTAGTGTTCTAATAATATAATATCTTTGTTACTCAATTCACCATCTTTTCTATTAACATTTACCAATTCTTGACACCATTATGCTATTGATAAATTTCAGGGAGGATACAGAGGCTTTTACTCCAAAAATACCATTCAGTTGACTCCTAAAGTTGTCAACGATATCCATAAACGTGGTGGCACCTTTCTTCGCACATCCCGAGGGGGCCATGATACCAACAAGATCGTTGATAATATTCAGGACCGGGGTATAAATCAGGTGGATCTCTGTTTCCCTTTTCCCTGCCACATGGGCTGCTGAAGGTCGGTATTTTATTAGAAAATCTCATCTCTTCTAGGGATCCAGGTGTATATTATTGGAGGTGATGGTACTCAAAAAGGAGCAGCATTGATTTACAAGGTGATTGATTGCTTTGGAATTTATCTTCTTCTATCCCTTGAGTCTTATAAATCCAGCTATCATACACCAGCCCATGTTTTTGTCTAGGAAGTAGCAAGACGTGGTCTTCAAGTGGCAGTTGCAGGAATCCCTAAGACAATCGATAATGATATTGCTGTAAGTTCTTCCATTCATACCTTCTCTTTATTATTTTTCTTCAACAAACGTGAGATTGTTTATACTTTTTGTTAAAGAGCATGATAGTCATATTAAATCCAAATCTTACAAGCTTGAGCTTTTAAGAGAGTTGGTTGTTTAACATGGTTTCAGAGCTTGGTTTGGTAGGAGATCCTGGGTTCGAGCCACCTCTCTATAATTTGAATCCCTATTTTTTTATTTGGAAGTCCATGAAGGACTCCGTTTGATTTGTTTAATTCTCCACGTGCGGGTATTAAAGAAAATGATATTCATATTAAACTAAAATCCTTTAAGCTTGAGCTTTTAAGAGAGTTGGTCATTTAACACTTTTAAAATTTATGATGTATTCATTTTACTTACTAAAACATGATAATATCAAATGAATATCTAAACCTTTTGTTTAGGGCTCCTGTTCTTTGTAGGTGTAAGTTTGACTAAAAAAATGTGAACAGTCGCATAACTTTGTTACTTAGACTCCTTACCGCAAGTAAATAAAATTAATTTAGCTGATTTCATGGATTATTTACAACAGAAACTAGGGACACAGGAGGATTTATACTTACCATTACTCTTTTCGACACTTCCCCTCAATATGTTGCATGAACATTCCCCATGCTCAAGTTGCCTAGAATACTATGAAAAGTTCTACTTATCTAAGAAGCACGAACACGGATACAGCCACAGGGATACGATACGACAAGACACAGGGACGCGACAAATTCCAAAAACCTAGGATATGGATACGACAAGGACACGACATAATAAAATAATTATCCTTACAAATATTATCCTTCAAAAGCAATTTAGATAAATAAAAAACAAGTGTTTAAACATTATTCTTACAAATATTCAAAGTAACCATAATGATTAAACATAAGTAGTACTAAAACTAAAGACTAACATTCCCTTCTAGATCAAATAAAATGGCTTCCAGTTTAGGTTCATCAAGAGAAAGATCTATAATCTCAAGAATTCCACAATTTTCTCTATGCGGGAAGTGGGACAGGTTAAAATAATACTTTCTATCGAAAGGATCTAGTAACACAAGATAGGTCCCACTCATTTACATACATCAAAGTGGGAAATATTGACAAAAATAAACAAATAAAGTATAAAAGGAAGAAAAATAATGTACAAGAAAGGAAAAAGATTAACCAGAGAATATCCTAAGAATATCCCATGATTCTTAATGATTCTACCCTCGTTTCAACATATAGTCATATTTAATAAAAGCCTACACAAAATGTACTGAATCCTCGGACTTTGGAGAGACTTAGTGAAAATGCCTGCTAGTTGGTCACTTCTAACGAAACTAGTAGTCATGCATCATAAGACAATCTTCTCTTGAATGAAGTGACAGTCCACTTCAATATGTTTGGTCATGTCAAGAAAGACTAGGTTGGAGGCAATGTGTAGGGCTGCTTGGTTATCATACGCAAACGTTTGTTCATTCATCCCAAATCTTAGCTCTTGAAGAAACTGTTTAAGCCATATGAGTTCACAAGTTTCCAAAATCATAGCTCGATATTCAGCTTCAGCACTAGACCTGACTACTAGATCCTATTTCTTACTCATCCAGGATATTAAGTTGCTTCCAATAAATACGCAATATCCTGAAGTGGAGCGTTTGTCTGCGGGCGAGCCTAACCGGTCTACATCACAATATCTAACAATCTGGATGTGACCTATGTTTTCATATAATACTCCTTGGCCCGGTGTTCCTTTGTTATAACGGAGGGTACGGATCACAACATCCTTTGGGCTGATCATCATACGGTGGGATCATGGTAAACTAATCTCAATCACTTGAACAGAGCGAAAATTTTCTGGTCTGGGTGATGATGAGGTGTCTGGCCTCTCATTAGCCTGCCATCTCTTCTGATCTCGTGAAGCCCTCCTGCCTAGGTACAAACTTGACATACAGATTCATAGGAGTGTCCACAAGCCATACTAGCATACTCGCGGCACTTCCGATTAAATATATATACAAATTTACATTATACTTATTTGTGGACTCCTACCTGATTCATTTGCCATGCGACTCGCTTAAATGAAAAGAAAATGTGGGTTGATTTGGACTGAGAGCATCCTGTCTGAGAGACAGCTTTTCTATCACTACTTTTTGTTATCATGTGGGAAACCATAAAATTAAAAACCCCAACACTCCAAAGAGGGAAAAATGCCCAAAAATTAGATTTAGTCCAGATCGTAATACCTTATCTGAAGGTACCATACAGAGGTAGCACCCTTCTAGCTCTAACTCCGTCTCTACTAGTGACCGTATGTGGGACATATGGTCACATCGATAGTCTCCTAGTTAAACACACAACTTGGATCACCAAACTTAATTGTATCTAGCATGCTTAAAAACACTCCACAACTAAAAGGGCAACTGACGTACTGTGGTCCCTGAGTCAAGCTACCGCATGGGTTAGTTTAGATTGATTTCAGCATACAATAATCTCTAAAATTAGATATCCAAAGGAAGCCGGAGAAACCATACATGGCATCTCAAATCCACTCATTGATGCTACCACTTCAGGCAACCATATCTATTCATTCCGAAGAAACGCCTCAACAAACACTGCATTATTATATTAACTAATCACCCTCGACCTTGATAGATCCTTTATCTAAGAACTAGCAACTGAACCACATTAACTGGACCAAACCATTTCAGACCCTAAACATAGCCCTACATTGATCCGGAGCGAATGGGCTGACTCATGAAGGTCACACTGTTTCAATTAAATTGAATCTGACAATTCTTGCAAACCCGAAAATTTGTTGATTCAGCTCTCTAAACTACCGATCCGGCTGAGAACAAGTCTCAAAATTTTTTTCGTAACATTTTCACGCAGTAAGGAAACCAAAAACAACCCGTACACTCGACACCGAATAACTAAGAACCGACACAACAAACAGTACTAAACTTCATTCTAACCTGAATCCAATGAACTAGCGCATCCTGCTTTCCCAACCGCTCAAATTGGCCGAGAGACTCGGGTATTGCCAAAACCTTCCTTCCGAGTCAGAATCCAACAAACAAATCAAGTAGAAAACTAATCCTCAATGACTGAGAACTGACACAAACGGCGCCAAAGACCTAAACTGTTGTTTTAGCAACCGAATTCGTGGAGCCGGCATGAGAGAGGCCGCTGTAATTCTGTCGAACCTTCCTCAAAGAGTCAATCCAACAAAACAAACGGAGTACAAACTCACCTGGTCGATCGAGAATCGATACAACCTGGTACAAAGACCCAAACCGCTATTCCAAAGAAATCGAATTCAAGGAACCTGCTGACGGTTTCCAACCAGTTCATCCTGGCTGAGAGAGGCTCTCTCAAAATTTATTCGGTCCTTCCCTCAAGAGCCTGAATCCA